>OZ018395.1:51106984-51706984 GCA_963969525.1 Ontholestes murinus
AGAGAGATTGGTGAAGGATATATGGTTGTCAAGCGTGGGTGGGGTTGAGGGTAGATGGAGGGGTGAGAGGAGGAAAATGTATGAGAGGGTAGGTTTGTCAGAGGCGAAAGTAATGGAATGGCTAAGGAACGGGATAAACGTGGACGAGTGGGTGAGGGAGAAAGGGAAGGAGGTGGAAGGGCAGGAAAGGCAAGGGTGTATAGAGAGAAGCGAGTACAATGATATGTATGGAAGGTGGCAGGTGTATGGAAGAGTACCGGAATATTTGATAGAGAGGGGATGGAGTAGAAAAGATAGGGTGATTGTGGCAAGGGCGAGGTGTAGATCGGAGGAGAGAGAAAAGAAGATATGGATGGGGGAAGAGTATGGAAGGTGTGTATTGTGTGAGCATGGGAAGGATACGTGGAGACACTTGGCGGAGGAATGCGTGGGGGTGAAGGAGGAATGGATGGGGGCGAAAGGGAGTAGAAGGGTGATGGAGTGGATGAGAGAGGATGGGGCGGGGTTAAGGACTTTGGAAAAGTTGCGGAGGGAGAGAGAAAGGAGAAGAGAAGGTAGAAGGGGGGGGGGCTGGGTAGGGGTACATGTGTAAATAGTGTGTAGGAAAGATATTTTATGTAATGGAGGATTATATGCCAATAAAGGTCTTTTTTTTTGTTTAGGCACACAATAGAAGGTATTAAATAGGCATATATGAATATTTAAAAACTGTTTTACCTTAAATTGAGTTAACTTTTTAATCCAATTTTTGTTTTGTATTATTTGGTCAATTCATAAGGAAAGATATATTACTGTTATTATTAAAACAGGAATCTAAAGAACCAGATATACAGAGTCAATTATAAAAGTAATGCGCATTTTTTGAGAAAAATATATTTGTTGATCGTACTGGTACAAATCTTTAAAATTCTTTAAAATACTCTCCCCCAGCATCAATAACTTTACGTCAATGTGCGTTCCATGCCTGGGAGGCACTCTGAAGCTACTTAATAATAATGTATTTTAGTAACGTTGTAACATGCTTTAGTTTTAGCTCTCTCTTCAGTTGGAAAAACAAAAAAAAGCCGTACGGATCGGGACAATAAGGGTACTGGAGGGTTATGCTCCGAGCCAGGAAATTGGTAAGGATGAAGTTGTTGGGGTCATTGTCATGGCGGAACCTCAACGCGATCCCGTGTTTCAATCTCTTGAGCTGCACGTAAAAAGCTGTGTAAAATGGACAACTTCTTTGGATGTCATAAGAGGCATTCGCGTTATATTCGGGCAGGAGGATGATTTTTTGGGACACTCGCTTCTCTGCCTTTTCGATTCCGGGTCGAACTCGAACATCCAGGATTTGTTTCCGGTTACAACAGAGTTAAGAAAATTCGGTTTATTTTAAATCAAAACCAACACTTCATAACAGCGCAAAACTTGAAGTTCTTTCTGGTCTTCCGTCACACTTTCGGTATAATCTTCGCACAAACCTTGCGAATTTGTAGATCCTCTTTCCACTCTCCCATACACCGCAAATGTGGATATATTTAGACGGTAGAACGCCAAACTTCACGCACATGATTAACTTTTCGTTGGTTTTGGTTCAGAACGGGATTTGTCAGCGATCTCCTCCCAGAGTATCACTGTTCAAGTGTCCATCGCGCCGTGCTACAATGTCAGAGGCATATCTTTTCACTCAGACTACTCGGAGTAAAATGGCAACAGGCTGCATTGGATGGGTCGACCCTTTGTCACATTTCCCAACCCGTTTTACCCCGCTTCGATAAATAGTCGCGTCACAATTAAATCACGCGCATTACTTTTATAATAGACCCTGTAAACTGAAAGAAAAATTCAAAATAAAACGCGTAACTTTTTTGGTACTACTTCCTTAACCCTTTCGCTCCGAACGCCGGATATATCCGACATTCATATGATGGCCCTCTAGAGACGAACGCCAGATAAATCCAACATGCCTGTAAAATCAATATAAGACTAAAATCTTGAGTTTAAAGGCTAAAGATTGATATTTGAAAACTAAAGTTTTGAGACTAAACCCAAGAACAATAACTCAAGAATTTAATACTGAAGTTTGAAGACTCAAAACTAAAGACTAAAGTCCAAAAAATAATTATCTTGTTTCATTTTGTACTAAAAATAATAAAAATAAACATAGAAAGATACACGAAGGAAACAAATAAAAGGGAATAAACTAAACACTTATGTGTCAAAATTGAAGTAAAATATGTTCAAATCTGGGAATTTAAAATTTAAGAAAGAAGAGTAAAGATTGAAAATCATAGAGCAAACGTTAGCCCTTAAAAATCAAGATTTAAATCTGAAAACTTGACTAAACTTGACTAAAGATTGATATATTAAAATCAAGTTTTGAGACTACACTCACGAATAAAAACTCAAGAGATAATCACGGCAGATAAAGAACTCAAAACTAAAGACTAAAGTAAAATTAACTATTTTATTTCGAACCTTTTATTAAAGAAAAAAGATATATTAAGGAAAAAATAGAAAAAGGAATAACTCAACACTCAAGTATGAAGATTGAAGATAAACGCTAAAAGATTGAAGAGTAAAAATCCAAATCTGGAAATTTAAGATTCAAAACCTAAAAACAAAAGGTGCACACTAAATACTAAGAACTCACGAGTATAGAATAAAGACATAAGACTAAAAACTGAAGAATTAAGACTAAGGACTAAGGACTTATGCCTCAAAACAGCAATTTTGTTTCTTTTTGCTTAATTTTTAATATTGCTTAGAATAATTTAAAACTAATAAAGGTAAATATTCACGATTAAAAATCAAAGAGAAAAAATTTAACAGACAGGAATCAAAATTTTAAAGATTAATGATTGAACACTGAAGATACAAATCTTAAAACTAAAAATTTAAGACTTAACGTTTAAAAAACTTTAGATAGTAGACTAAAGATTTAAAACTCACGAGTCTAGAGTTAAGCCTGGAATAAGTTAGTTTATATATTATATTTCATAGAATGAAGATTGATCTACGCGCAATGTGCCAACTTTCGGCGGGAAGTTCCGTTCAAGAGTGGCGCTACAGCTTACTGAACCACCATAGCGAAAGTGTTAACATACCAAAAAAGTTACTCGATTTATTTTGAAATATTAAAATGGATCACGGAATGAAAACATCTACAATTTTTAATTTTTTGAAAGAACAATGGATAAGCAAATAAACAGATAAATCTAGAACTTGGTACAAAATCAAAATCGTAAGTTTTCTTATTGAAGGAACTTTTACAGAGCACTCCTATGATAGCAAATTTACAATCACAAACAACAATTTTATACTTATTATAAGCTACCACATTACATTTAACCTTATTAAATAAACATATTACACAGATGCTATATTTGAAAGTTTTTTTTATTCCTATATAAAAAAAATAGATTAGCTGCTTAGAATAATTAATATTTTTATAGAATACATACATGCAATACATGTACTAATCTTTATGCCCTAAATTATATGTACCATTATAAAATGGATAACCTATTTACAAATAATAATTTAATGTTTACATAGTTATTATTTAATGAACTGATTGTCAAGGCACTTAGTTGAAAATCCGGATTATAATTAATTACTAATAAGATATTGTTATTATTTTTGTTTCTTAATTTTCGGTAGTTTGTGTTCTCAATTAGGAATGATAGTACAACTTTTAGACAACATATGACTTCTTAGCGGTGTCTCTGTCCTAAATGGAAAAGGAGATAGCATTTTTTATATTTCTTCCTTCTTTTCTCATATTAGCGTGGACTGCTCTATTATTTTAATTTATTGTGTAGAATTAGATTTTCTGTTTTTATTTTAATAGTATTTTTGAAGCGTTCATTGTTATATTGTTTCGGTCGTTTATTATTTTATGTAAGCCATTAATTTTTTTAAATATTTTCTGCAACGTTAATTCTTTTTTAGAACATCTAACATTAAAACCATTTTTATATGATTTCTTTTTGCTGTAAATTCTTGGCTTTTATTAATAGGAAAATGAAATGATTCAATAATTTAAATATTATTATTGTTATAATTCCTGCTGTTATTATTCATTAGCGGTGGTTATTAACACAGTTATAGAAATTTGGTTAAACATACTAGAAAATACATGTCTTCAATAACTTCCTTCATATTTAGATAATCCAACTGTGTTACACTGATGAGATTCAAGATGAATTGAAACCGAACATTAGCTGTTCTTGACAGGGAAACAATAATTTATTAATGTTATTTTTTATTAATTATTTTTTAATGAAGTAAAGAAATTTCTTGGAAGCATATGATGAATATATAAAACTGCTTCAGCATATTCACCGTGAATCTGTCACCTCTCATCAAATCCCTCAGCCTTTTGCACTCCCTATCTACTCCCTTGCATTCCCCTGCCAAATTACTTCACGTACTTATACAGTACCCATTATCCATATCCCTCGCACATTAATTTTTTTCTCCCTCTCTACTACGTCCCGCATCTCGTCCTTGTTAAGGTAATCCTCTCCTCTTTCCCTAAACGGCTTCCCTCCATGCTGACATAAACTGCCGCAAAGTTTCTCCAAAAAACTGGTCAAAAAACTATACTAAAGGAGATATAAAAAATTCTGCATGTGGATATGGATTGCTGCCTTCCCAACGTAGAAGAAGGGTTTGAGTGGAAGAACATAATTCTGGGCCCTACAAACCCAAGCGCGAAGACCTATACCCAAGCCCTTCTGGTAGTGCTAATAGAACTAATCAAAGAGGCAAAACTAGAGCTGGTCATCTGAGATAAACAGGGATACACAATAGATCTGAAAAGGTCGCGGTGGAATAGGGGCTGGTGCCACCCATATAATATCTAACATCTAAGAATATAATTTGTCATTGTGAACTCCGCCCGTGCTTCTTTCGTCCAAAATTTTAAGTATGGTTTTGTAATAAATTTGTTTTTATGTGTATTATTTTAATGAAAGAAGAATACCAAAGTTCTAAATATAAAAATAAATAAATAAGTACCTTGGCCTCCTTCAGTATACCTACAAAACCCCAGAGCACGCATTTTATTCCATCTTCTCCACACAACCTCTTATCTCTTGCCACTACACCACCTTCAACTTCTCATGCACCCATCTCACATTCGCCCCTTGCTTCAGCCACTCATTCACAATTCGTTTTGATAAACCTACCCTCTTATACATACCCCGTTCCGTTCTTAATCTACCATCTCCGGTGTCTATCTATCCCATCCAACCATCCTCCACTAATTTCCCCTCCTCCAATCCACGAATATTTTTCTCATACCCGACCACTCTCTTTATCGCTCCACTCCACTGATCCGGCACTGATTTCTCCACCCACAACATATGCCTCAGAAACTGTTTTCTCTTTAACCTACGAGGTACGAAACTTCCTTATCGCCCTTATCTTCATCCCATACATCAAAATAGGTCTCTTTTGGAAATCGATTCTGTGACCTGTGGCTGCCATATGTTGAATTACTGACGATTTTGTGTGATGTATTTTACTACTAGTGTATATTCCTCTCTTCGGTTGCTAAGTTTTTGATTTGTTTGGATGATGAATTTATTGCAATCTGCACATGGGATAGTATAAACCCCTTGGTTCTCTAATGGGGTGTGGTTTTTGGGATTTCGAAGTAATTTTGATATTTGTTCTCTCCTATTAAATTTTCTAAGTAGATTGCTTATTTTGTCTGTTGTTTCTTTTATGTACGATAAAGTTGTGTGTGATTCTCATTGTGTTTATTCATTTTTGTCTGCGATAATGTTGTTTCATGTTGTGAATTCATTTTTTGATATCGTATTTGTTTAATTGTTTTTTTTTTAGTGAAGAACAAAGGGGTTTCATCTTGTTGTTTTTGTTCTCTTTGCTGATAAGTCTGATTGACCTTGTAATTAATGTTTCCGCTACGGAGTGAATTTGCACTGCGTTATTATGTGATTGTGCATTCAGGTATAGATTTGTGTGAATTACCTTTCTGTAGCTGGTGAGTCCTAGCTGGGCGCTTTCCTTTTTAATTAGTTTATTGTCCAGAAACGGTAGCTTCCTTTCTTTATTCAATCTCTATTGTAAATTGGATCTTCGGGTGTGTGCTGTTGAAGTGATTCAGGAAATCAACTGTTTCTCCCCCATTAGGTCATATCACAAAGTTATCGTCCATGTACCGAGGCCACAGTTTCGGCTGTATATAGTGAGTTATTAGCGTCTTCATTTCTGAATATTTCATAAAATGGCTGTCTATGAATGAAGATAATGGTGAGCCCATTGGAGTGCCATCTATTTATTAGGATTTGTGTGAATAGTAATTTTATACTGTAACTGATTAGGATACCTGGTTGGTCTTCAGTGATATTTTTAATGATTTCAATAAAATGCAGCCAGTATTTTTTACAAATGAATCCATTTGTTCCGCTAGTAGTTGCTATTATTTCGCTATAAATGAGGCAGTTCTAATAAATACACATGGCAGTTGACTCGTGATATTCGTAGAATACGCAGCGAGCAGTAATACATTTTTTAAACGCTGAGGGCAACACCCCTGTTTAAATTTATCGGAGAATGCAAGATGTTTAGGATGAACAGTGCCGTTGCTGTGCGAGCAGCCATTGTGGAGTTCATATTAAAGAATTGGCAGATCGTTTTGATATCAGTGTTGAAACAACCCATGCTGAAATTTATAAGGGTGGAGATCGAAAAGTGTGTGCACAATGGATACCCCGTCAACTGACTGAAGAACACAAAGTCAACCGCATAGGTCTTTCACTGCATCATCTTCAGCGGTACCATGAAAAAAAATCATTCTTGTTCCTGGTGACAAAAGTTGGTGTCACCGTTATGAGCCTGAGTAAAAACGTAACAGAATGCAAAGGAAACATCCATCGTCTCTAAGGCACCAGAAATTCAAAACTCAACCTTCCGCTGGCAATGTTATGCTTTTTGATCACCATGGACCATTACTTCAGAGTTCAGTGTCAGACACCAAACGAACAACACCTCTTAAATCCCGGCTCTCCCCAGAGGTAATCCGGTAAAACCCAAATATTAATCCGTAAAATGGCTCGTAGCCTACGCGCGAAAAGTGAAGATCCAGTGATAGCGTTTCTCAAAAGTGAAGAATATGCTAATATAATAAATGATATTGTTAAATCACATACAGCAAAACTGGAAAGGGAAATAATACTTTTAAACACTAAAATACAAAATGCTAGTGAGTGCAAGTGCAAGTGTAATAAATCAACACCATTGCCACCGCCAGCTGAAGCGCCAAAACGCAAAAATAATGAATTCGAAAAATCAAACAACACAAAAGCAACAACAAACACATCAGCAGTGGAAGTACATGAAAGCGAAATAGAAGAAATAATGAACCGAAATGAGGGCAAGAAAGAGACAACAACTAACAGCGAAGATAATCAAGAGTGGAAAACGCAAAGAAAAGGAAGAAAAACACAAAGAAAGCGGCCTATAGAGGGTACAAACGACTCAAATCTGGAAATAAAAGCAGTAAGTAAAATGGCACATTACCATGTTTACCGTCTAATCCCGGATATGACAACTGAAAAACTTGAAGGGTACCTAAAGAGCAAAAATTTCCCACAAGTTAAATGTGAAAAAATGAACTCAAAACATCCGGCAGAATATTCGTCATTCAAGGTCTCAGTGTCGGCAGAAAATGAGGATCGTCTCAAAGAACCACATCTATGGCCGAAGAACGCATGCATTAATCGTTTTTTATGGAGAATCACGGCGAAACTGCAAAAGAATTAACCTTATTTCATCAAAACATTCAATCTATAGGAAATGTAATTAATGAACTAAACATAGAAATAGACCAGCATAAGAGCGATATAGTGTGTATTACTGAACATTGGAAAACTGAGGATCAACTGAACAATTTTCATATTAACGACTTCACATTAGCAAGTGCTTTCTGCAGGGAACACAACAAGCATGGAGGAGCGGCCATCTATGTAAGAAATAAATATAAATATAAAACTAAAGCAAAACTCAATAAATTTTGTCGCCCATTCATATTTGAATACACATCGGTAGAAATCGAAAATGAATTGAAAAATAATATTACCATAATAGTGTTATACAGGCCCCCAAGTGGATGTATTGACGATTTCTTTATGCTGTTTGATCAACTTCTAGAATCAATTCTTAATGAGGATAGAGTTGACTTTGTATGTGGAGACTTTAATATAAATTTCCTTGAGAACTCCCCGAGTAGAGAAATGTTAATTAATATCATACATACATATGGTCTAAGGTTCCTAATCAATGAACCAACAAGAATCACACAAAATTCAAAAACATGTATAGATAATATAATAAACAATCACTCAAACACTATTTCTTGTAATGTTATCAACACAAACATTAGCGATCACTTAGCTCAAACAGTAACTATCCCCCAAATAAATCATACTTCACCAACAACACAATATAAACGTTTTTTCACAAACTCCAAAATAGTTAATTTTGTAAATGAATTAAATACAGTAAACTGGGAGAATGTATACTCCTTGGAGCCAAATTTAGTAAATTTACAATGGAACTCGTTTCAAACAAAGTACAGTAGCTTATTCAACAAATATTTTCCAGAAAAAAAAACTAGTCTAAAACCTAGAAAAAATAAAAACATTCCATTTTGTGAAGACTTAAAAAAAGTGAAAAATGAACTTGATATATTATTTGTAATTTCTCGTTATGACATTAATTATCTTAATATTTATAATGAAACAAAAAAAAGGTACAATAAACTACTGGTGGAAAAAAGATCTGACATATACAACTATAGAATTAATAAGTCTAGTAATGCTAACAAATGCACTTGGAATATAATAAATGAAATAAAAGGAAAAGATACTAAAAATACAGATATAAAAGTAAAAGGGGATGCGAATCAAATTGCCAATACATTCAATAACTTCTTTGCAAACATTGCAACTGAATTAACTTCAAACATAATATCAACTGAATATTCCGACACAATAAACAAAAACGAAAAAACAATTTTTCTCAAACCAGTAACACCAAATGAGATTATAAATGCTACAGTGAGATTGAAAAATACTATGTCATGTGGATATGACAATATTCCTAGTATTATTCTAAAACACAGCATTACAAATATATTAGAACCGCTTACATACATAATAAATAATTCATTCAAATTTGGTATTTATCCTGACAAACTGAAATTAGCCATCATAAAACCTATTTTTAAAAAAGGGGATGCTGAAAAAGTAGATAATTACCGGCCAATAAGTTTATTACCTGTTTTCTCAAAAATTTTCGAATATCTAATGATAAAACGAATTACAGATTTTTTAAATAATACAAATCGCTTAAGCAGCACACAACATGGATATCTAAAAGGGAAATCCACAATGACCGCTATTTATGAGTTTTATGAACATATTATAAATAAATTTGAAAATAAAGAGATTGCGCTGGGGATTTTCATAGATTTATCTAAAGCTTACGACTGCGTAGATCATAAAATTCTCTTGCATAAATTAGAAATGAATGGAATACGCGGTGTAGGCTTAGAATGGTTTAGATCGTACCTGAACGGCAGGTCACAGCAGGTAGTAATTCATAAAGATGGGCTTACAACAACATCAAAACACTCGACCATTGAGCTAGGCCTTCCACAAGGTAGTTTAACAGCGCCGACTCTCTTTGTTATATTTATTAATGACTTAATAAGCGTAATTTCCAATAACTGTGAAAAAATTGTAAACTATGCCGATGACACCAATCTGCTGATTTCAGGTAAAGACATCAATGATGTTAATATAACAGCAAATACACTTGCACTAAATTTGAATCACTTTTTCAACAAAAATAAACTAATTACAAATACAGATAAAACAAATGTAATAATATTCCAAAACAAAAAGCAATCTGTGCAAAGTATCACACTAAATTCTGATACTATAGAAACAGTAGAAAGTACAAAGTTCTTAGGTATTCAAATTGATAACCGGCTTTCTGGAGAATCCCACATCAATTATCTGAGTAGACAACTAAGTACAATTATTTATAGTATTCGGGAAATTAGGAGATATCTGACAGTAGCTGTAGCAAAAACAGTATATCATGCAAATTTCATCAGCAAGATGCGATACGGAATATTATTTTGGGGAAATAATTCGCACTCCTCATATATATTCTCTCTACAGAAAAGAGCATTACGTTCAATACTTAAATTAGGCTATAATGAGTCATGTAGAAATAAATTTAAGGAAATACATAGTAACACTCTCTATGGATACTATATATTGGATTGTATACTATTTTATTTAAATTACATTCAAGGGAGTGATAACAAAACAGGAAAATATAACACACGGAATGTTAATTTCATATACCCTAAACACTCGCTGGCTAAAACAGAAAAAACAAATCACTATATGGCAATAAAACTTTTCAATTCCCTACCGGAAGTTCTAAATAGGAAAATAGACAATATTAAAGTATTCAAAAAGGCACTAAATGAATATCTAGTTAACATAGAACCTTATAGCATACGCGAATTTTTTGATTATGATCAAATAGCCTAACATAGATTTGTATATGCATGTGTGACAATACTTGTATGTATATGTGTATATATATGTATATATTTTTATATCTAGTGTTAGGACATTTTGTTTGTAGTATTAATTATGTAATTAGTTAGGTACTATAAGACAACATTGACGCAATTTCATTTTGTATATTTTTGTAAATGACACTTTGAAATAAAGATTATTATTATTATTATTACTTCTTGAATTTAGAGACCCTCATCTTAACATCAATGCCTGTCCGCATATCGCTAAAATCATCATGTCACAGATAGTCCAGATGTGGTAGGAGGTATTCGTTCCATCAACAGCCAGAGGAGTAGTACTCCACCGTTATACAGCTTATTATGAAGCAGTCGGATACCTGCCGTTGTAGTAATGGCGTTTTTTTTTATTATTGAACCTCGTATTATTTCGCTATTGTGTATGTTGGTGATCCTATTGCGCTGACAATCTTCCTTAGAAGGCAGACGATTTTCCCTTGGTATTGTGGCCGAGATTTAATTTCTAGACTTTTTTTCTGGTCCGGGTCTTCTAATATCTTCTAATTTTTAGTGTCCTTTAAAGTATTTTTATGATTTGGTGTAGGAGTGACGCCACTTCCTGTCAAATGATTTGTTGTGATTTAAGTATTCGATTGATGGTTAAACACTGCAGATAATTTTCTCTGTTGGAATGTGAGATAGTGTATCCCCTCGGTCATCTCCCTTTTTCTAAAACTTCCCTGCATCTCTGGTACCAATTATCTCTCCTCCACCTCCTACCTCCTACCTCCTCTTTCAACCTGTTCTTTACTACAATTATCAGAAACTCGGTATTATTTAGAAACATGGACGTAAGATTTTTGCATAATATATACAGGGCGTTCTGTTTTTATGGAGTTGCAGAACTTTTCGGATTACAGGAGCCCCGGAATACCTTCAATATAAACTGATAACCTCTAATATAATGAGTGGTCAAATTTTGCAATTTTCGAGGTTGTTGAACGTCTCTTAAATAGCAATGTTCACGTAGCTCCCTAAGCATGTCCCTCTAGACAGAATTTTGTTTGTTTCGTCTAGTTTGCTCGTGCTCTTGAGAACAGCAGTGGCACAATTGCTAAATCTCAGGCTGACTTTCAAGGGGCGAAGATTTTTCGAGGAGAAATATAGAGAGAACCGAGTCGTCCAAATGTAGTTGACTGAGTAAGTGGCATGTAAACAGGATGTCTCTTTCGTTTGCTGCAAACTCAGAAGATTTTTTTGTCCTCAGGTATATTGAATACTGTTCTTGCGATTACACGGCCATAGGATCGTTGTCTAGCCCCACTGAGGTCTTCGGGATGAACTCGGCTCTTAGGGTGTCGGTTAACGTGTTGTCGATTTACTTAGAGAATTTAATTCCATTTTCAATAAATTCCCTCTAGTTTTAATTTTCTCTCTGTTCCCTCCGTTGTTTATGGAACAATTTGTTCCCACTTTTCACGTTTCTGGGATCTCCTCCTCCGCTCTCCATATTAAGTACAAAATCTTCCACTTAACTAACGCACTTACTATCTTTTAACCACTAAAAAAATATGTAATATATACAGGGTGTCCCGTTAATGTGGGGAAATGGCTGGACCATATATTCCTGGGGTCAAAATATTATGATTTAACACAACTTATCTATATCCAAAAATTTATGGTTAAGCCGGAATTTGTCTTCGAAGTTTCAAAAAAAAATATTTCTTTTGTTTATAACAATTGAACGCTTTATTCGATTTGAATGAAATTTATTACTAATAACTATCATAATATAATACATCATTTCAGTAATTATGGTCATTAGTGACTGACAGGAAGTATAAAAAACAGTAGTACCACCACTTAAAAACTAAAATATTTTTTTATTGGTGCATCCAATAAAAGCTAAAAATATATTTCTTGAAAGACCAATTCATTTTAAAACTTTTTTGTATCTTAATAATATTTGATATCTTTTACGGTTTTTGCACAAAAAAATAAAATATTAATATAGTATGCAAATTTGCACTCATTAATAAGTAAATCAACTTATTCAATTGAATAAAAAATAAATAATATTAATTGATACAATAAATTAAACAACTTCTAACACTTTTTAAATAATTTTCTTCGCAAAATCCTAATACAAGCAAGAAATCTGTTTGTTGCAAATGTTAATATTTATGAACTATAATAAAGTTAACAGTAAATGATTTAAAGACACTCAGTAATTATTATTTTACATAATTTACATTTTTTAAACAAAGACGGCCACGAAAAGCATATATTTTTGCTTTGATGGAAAACTAGATTTTGTTTTTACTAGATAGAAAAAATATATTTTATTGTTTTGTGCGAAAACCGTACAAGATATCAAATTTTATTAAAAGACAAAAAAGTTTTAAAATCAAATTCTCTTTTAAGCAGTATTTTTTAGTTTTTATTGGATGCACTAATAAAAAAATATTTTAGTTTTTAAATGGTGGTACTACTATTTTCTACATTTCCTGTTAATCACTAATGTCCATAATAACTTAAATGATGTATAATACTAAGGTAGTTATTAATAATTAATTTGATTCAAATCGAATAAAGAGTACAATTGTTATAAACAAAAGAAATAAAAATTTTTGAATCTTTGAAGACAAATTCCGGCTTAACCGTAAATTTTTGGATATAGATAAGTTGCGTTAAATCGTCATATTTTGACCCCAGGAATCTATGGTCCAGCCATTTCCCCACATTAACGGGACACCCTGTATATACATATATTACAAAAACACACAACTTAAGTTTCGACGGTTTAATGTCATTATCAAGTGAAGCAAATTAATGAAGGAGTTCTATTTATACTACTGTATAGAGGGTTGGGGGGTAATTATTGTTGCATCGTTAACGGATTATAGATTTTTGAAAAGTGGCATGTACATTAAATTCGCTCGTTAAGCAGATCAACGTGAGGATTATTACTTTCTTTGAAAATTTCGGCAGATTCGATGAGATTAAACTTTGTACCTTTGGTACAGTGATGTAAAATTTCTAGATTTTGGATTTTGGGAAATTCATGTTTACATTCTAAAGAATGGTTTGAAAAAGTACTACTGTTTTGATTTAACCTATACGCCTTGAAATGTTCAGAAAATCTAGTTTCGAAGCTGCGACCACTTTCACCTATATAAGTAGAGTTTCGTTCGGGACACGAAATTTTATAAACACCTGATTGTTTTAGGGGACTGACTTTATCTTTTGCATTAAATAATATATTTGACAATTTACCACTGGCTCTAAATGCAATTCGACGATTATGTTTTTGAAAAATGTGAGCAATTTTCTCGGTAGTTTTACCGTGATAGTTGACTGTGATGAATGATTGTGTATTGGAGCTTGGGATTTTTGGATAGATATGGGTTCTTGTGTTTTGATATCGCTTTTTATTGGTTAGATTTTGAAAGAGGTTAGTCGGGTATCCATTATTTGTGCAATTTATAAAATTTTCTTCAGTTCTAGGTCTTGATTTTTGGGGGATAGCGGAATTGAAAATGCTCTATGAATCATTGAGTGGCATGCGGCCAGTTTATGTGGTTAGAATTATACGGAATAGTTGAATTTATGTTAGTAGGTTTTCGGTAATTATTAAATTCAATTTTGTTATCACTGTGGATCAATGTAAGGTCTAAAAAGTTGATCTTGTTGTTCCGTTCGCTTTCAAGTGTGAATTTAATTTTTGGATGTATATTGTTAATTGAATTTAAAAATTGATCTAATTGGCAGGAAGTACCATTGAAACATGCAATTATATCATCCACACACCTATACCAAAATGAGATGTGTTGTTTTGTGAATGATAGGTTAAAATTTTTATCTTCTATATGTATATAAATCTGCCAGAAGAGGACTTAATGGGGAACCCATTGCCAGACCTGTTGTTTGTTGAAAGAACTGGTTATCAAATTGTAAATAAGTTTGGTTTAAACATACTTCGAATGCCTCATATAGTTCTGATTTTGTTACAATGTCTATATCAAGTTTGTCTAACATGTTTTTAATAATTATAAGGCATTCGTTTGTTAGTATATTTGAGAACATATGAGCCGTTTATTTTGAAAGTGGCCTAAGTCCATTTATCTCTAAATTGAAATATTTAAGGTTTTGCGTTTCTACAAAATTAAAAATATACGTAAGGTATATGATTGACTCGCAATGCTAAATCGTATTTAAAGGAGTTAATTTAATTATTCCTATTAAAAAAATCGCTATTATTAAGTGTATAATATGTCCTTGCTTACCTTGAAAGGACTTAGGTCACTTTCAAAATAAAAATTTGTTTTGTTATAAAATGTGAAAGAGCTTAAGTCTTTTACATATAGTTAAAAGAAATTAAAAAAAAACATTTCATTTAATTTATATTTTTAGAAGAAAAAAATTAAAATTAATAACAAGTTATTCGTTAACATTATCAATATGTGGAAGGGATTTAAAGTAGTTATGGTGTTCCAGAGCTATATATCGCAGTAAGTCCATCATGTGCGCTTCTTATACTTTTGTATAATGATGGCAATACAATATTTCAAAATTTTTTAGGTCTACCCTGATGTGGCAATAAATCAAGATTTTTAAACTCTGCATTCTCATCCATGGTTGTTTTATATAAAATTTTGTGGTTTATTTCTTAAAAAGTCACATCCAGCATATTTGCAGCCAGTTTATATTTTCCCCGTTTGTATTTTTGGATATTTTGTAAACTGCTTCTTCTAAGAGTCTCGTTGATATAAAATCCTCTTGTTTCATTTCATTTAGTATGGAAGTATTACGTTTTCTAAATTTTTTCACTATTTTATAATTATCTTGTGGCACATACAGTAAATGATTTCTTTTTAACGATATTTCTATAAAGCTAAAATCTCTGTCATTAGGTAAAAATGAATGACCTGATATTAAAAATTTGGGGTCTATGATTTCCACATAATTTTCCATCGATTGAACAATATTTTTTCTGTTCGGCCTCTTCGTATTGCAATATATTTTGCTCTTTAAAGTCTCCTAAGTTCCAAAACATTTCAAAAATACGTTTTCTTTCTGTTTCTTCAAATTTTTTAAGCAGCCTTTTTGACATGATGGCAGGTATAATTTTTCCCGTTTGTGTATAGTATCATTTCCCCGAATTTAGTTTAATTTTACAAAGTTTCTGAATATAAGTATCACTTCTGTTTTCTCTGAATCCTTCTCTGAAGCTGTTGTTCTGTAAATTCTCATTCTCAATTAGTTCCTCTTCCTCTGTTGAAGAATTAAATTCTAAAAGTCTCTTTCTTTTTCTATATTTGTTGTAGGATTTTAATTCTTCTTCACTTTGAGAATCAAGGAATCTTGTGATTTTATCCTTTCCCATGGATTTAATAATTTCTTTAATTAAATATTATTTTTTTAAATTTAATTCAATATTATAATGTAATTTAAATTAACTTCAGCACTGCTCTCAAGATTTTGGGCCGCACTATTTGGCATTATCAATGAAAAGTGGACTTAGGTCACTTTCAAAATTAAATTTTCAATATTTGTATTATTATGAAAATATATGTATTACAAAATTTTCAAATGTATTAAATATATTTCAATTCCGATTTATTTTTTTGACAGCTCAGCATAAGTTATAAATGTCACCACAGTTAACTTGAAAAAAGATAAAAATGGACTTGGGCCACTTTCAAAATAAACGGCTCATATTTGTTACATCAAACGATACCAGTTTTGACCCTTGCTGGGTGACTATTGACTTTAAATTTTGAGTTAGTTGCAGAGAGTTTTTAATCGAAAATTTAGAGACAAATTTTGTATACTTTTTAAAGATGTTATTTAATTTTATTGCTAGAACTCGAGCTGGATAATTAATATACGAAAGTACGGGTCTGATATAGAGGTTAGGTTTATGGGTTTTTATTAAGCCATACAATCTCGGAGCAAGTGGATTTTGATTAATTATCTGAATTTTTTATGTAAGTCTGAACACGATTGATTTGGTTGGACTTTTATAATGTTTGAACTTTGTGCTCTGGGAATGAGCGTTTCCTGTATCTTTTTCAAAGCAATTTCTGAGTCTACTACCGTGGTTATTTTTTCGGATTTATTTTTAATGTAGGGGATGTAATTATATAGAAGGACTTGTTCTGCCGCAGTAAAGGTAGTTTTAAATAGGTTAATGAAATTTGAAACTGTGTTTGGAGACTCGGGACGATTTTAAAATGCTGGTAAAGAATCAAATTTTTGTTTTCGGAGTTTATCTAACTTTTTCTTTTGGGTTAAAATTTTTTTATGTATGGTTTTACTCACAGTGTCTGTAACGAAATCATCGAGCACAGTGAACTCAACGGGATGAAGTTTATGTGGACCTTGAGGTAATGTTTAATGACGTCTCTTCTACGATGCAAGCTTCTAATTTCCGATCTTATCCACGTGAGTTGGGCTGCTTGGATGGCTGATTTCGCTGCTGATGTTGTGGAACGAGTTATAATGTTTACATATCTTGGGACTACGTGATGTCGTAAACATTGGGAATTGAACCATATGTCCTGGGATGTGGATCTATACTTCTTCATTAATTTGTTGCAAAGTTTGGTCTGTTGTGCAGTACACGCTGATTTAATCATAAGGATTGTGGCGACCATTACTACGTGGTAATTCATGATAAACACTTAACTGACGCACTTACTATGTTTTAACCACTAAAAAATTATGTAATATGTATACATATATTACAAAAACACAAGACTTAAGTTTCGACGGTTCAATGTCATTATCAAGTGAAGCAAATTAATGAAAAAGTTCTATTTATACTACTGTGTAGAGGGTTGGGGGTAATTATTGTTGGGTAGGTAAACGGAAGGGGAAATAGAACTCCTTCATTAATTTGCTTCACTTGATAATGACATTAAACCGTCGAAACTTAAGTCGTGTGTTTTTGTAATATATGTATATATATTACATAATTTTTTAGTGGTTAAGACATAGTAAGTGCGTTAATTATGTGTTTATCATGAATTACCACGTAGTAACGGTTGCCACAATCCTTATGACAAAATCTTCCAGAACATATTCTTCCATCACTTCCCATCACTTCCTATTTCCTTCCATATCTTTAATTTTTTTTTTAATGTTTATTTTCAAGAAACATAAATCATAACCATTCGCCACCATTAATTAGATAGTTCACGATAAAAAAAAACCTGACCTTCTAGTACAGTAATAGTACTAGATAGTATCAAAGAAAATAGCACTATTGAGTCATGAGATATCTCTATCAAATCAAAAATAATAACGAGACGTTGACATTTAATTATGAACTTCCGATTTAGTGTCAGTTATTCTAATGATAATTCCGTTATATAAATCGTGTTTTGGATGATGAAAAAATTAATCCAGTCTACGGTATAAAATATCACTTAAAGGAATTTGGAGTAACGACACCCGAGCAGCACGCTAGAAAGTTTTAACATGATGAAAGAGTGCAATAATTTTCGCTGTTATCGTGCGAAGGCAAGTTTCGTTAATAGCCTGAGAAAATTATAAGCTAAACCGCCATCCGAACAATCGATCGCCGCAATAAAACAAGCAAAATCCAATTTAACACAAAACGCGACGGCTCGAAACAGGCACCAATTTTCGTTTGGCATCTTGCGGCAATTACATTACAATTATTACTAGGGAAAAAAATAAACGTGTAAACGATGATATCACCGGGCCGTGCTGTTCGATTGAGTCGTAAGAAGTCAAATGGTCGATTAATTACGTCTGGTCTTTGTTGGTGTGACATTATGTAAACGTTTACAAAAGGGAACAAATAAAGTCCAATATAAATGGTCCTTTCTCTCCTTTCTGTGTGTTTGTGGTTGCACGATCGTGTAACCTAATAACTCCTGTGATCGGCCCCTGTTATAACTAAACCAACGTAAATATTGGCTTTCCCCAACGCTTCCAACAATAAAATTGACGTGTGTGTTTGCGTGTGTATGTGTGTGTGTGTGTGGATGTGTGGCCGCCCTGTAATTTAATTGACACTTTTCACGTGTCCGTCTAAACACACTTCGCGTCCTCTTTTATGTCGAAACTTTACCTAATTGAATCCCGGACTGAAGGGATAACGTATTTATTTACGACCCCGCTATTTTCTCCCTTCTTTCCACATTACAGGTTTCGCATGATTGAACAAAAACACATAATGGCAAATATTGATTAGTAACTTATACTTATATATTTTTTCAATACAATATATATCTGTATATATCATGTAACGAATTTAATACCTTTTGTAAGAAATTTAAACTAAAAGTTACAGGTATATTATACATATTATTAAACCAGGATTTTAAAATTGTTAACATATTAAATTTATAAAGAAATACTGAATTTACATTTTGTAAATATACACAAATAAAAGATTTTTCATGCCTTATTCAAGCCATCTCCAAGGATGAAATTTCCACACTGCGATAATAATTTTAATTCGCTTTGCGAATGTATTCGCGCCGCGGTGTTATTTGATCACTTTAATTATGGCGTGAACACGTAATATGCATTTTACTCGTATTTATATGCAGTTCACCCTAATGCATTCATCCCTTGCCCTACATGCAAACAGCATCCAGCGGTACACTTTTTTTTAATTACACTCCTAACGTACAGCTCGCGAAGAATGACACGTTAATCGAAAACTGCCAACCGGACATCCGGTTTATTTTTTGCCCGTTTTTCCTTCTGGTCGGACACAGTTTTGATTGCCAACGGGACAAAAGGGACCGCTTGGTCTTTTTGGGGCGCGATTAGCCGACAGTTTTATGAGCGTTTTGTTGTTAATCTGCAAAACGTCAATGTATCTGCGTGCTTGTTTGTGTACGTGTGAGTTATTGCAATTTATGGAACGTATGAGGTCCAGTCGGTCCATCCGCGCTAATTCAATCCCGGATACACGTTTCGTTCAGGTCGATAATTAACCATCGCAAATCAGGTGGATGATTGAAATTTATGGCCCTGGTTTGTTTATCGGTTAGGTATAACTGATAAATGCTAATTGACAGAAAGACTAATTTATTACGGTTTCTTCTATTGCTCGAATGCAATCAATTTGATAACGCATTGTTAATCAAAGAAGCACGAGATTCTTCAAAACTTAAATTAGAAAGCAAATATGATATATTAATACATTATCACTTATGTAATAAAAAAATATTTTTATTTTATTATAAATTACTATAATTAGATAGCATAATGTGGAACAATAATTTTATCATTTATAATTAATTTTCCAATAAGAGGTTTCATTTTCATGAAATTATCGATGACCAATTCGCGCATTTGCGGCTGTTTGTCCTCGATAAGTTCACAAATTCCATCTTAAAGGTCTTGATTCGATTGTGGAGCATTGGTATAGACCTTATCTTTCACGTGGCCCGAAAGAAAACAGTCTAAAGGTGTTAAGTTACAAGATCTCAGGGGCCAAATGTGATCTGTGTTGCGAAATAACAAGGCCAGGAGGCTTTTCTTGCAAAATTACAATTGCTTCATTGCTTGTGTGGCACGTAGCGCCGTCTTGTTGAAAATAAACGTTGTACACACCAATATCTTCCAATTCTGGCTAGCGCAATCTGTTCACCGTAACAGCTGCACCAGACTCATTTTCGAATAGGTAAGATCCAATCACACCGCCAGTCAAGAAACCGCACCAAACAGTGACACCTTGAGGATGGAAAGGCTTTTCAATACGCATTCTTGTCTTTTCCGAGCCCCAAATGCGGAAATTCTGCTTAATAACGTAGCCTCCGAGGTGAAAATGAGACTCATCGCTGATTTTCGATGAAAATCTGGATAATTTTGATGCATTTCAAGGACCCAATCAGCAATGTTACGACGTTGCTGGTGATCGACCGGCTTAAGTTCTTGTGTTAACTGAACTGTAGAAGCCTTCAAATGTCGTTTTTTGATTGTCTAATTCGAAAGATCGACGAGGAATCGACAAACCTGGGTGTTCGTTAACACTATTGGCCACCGCAGCAATATTCTCAATTGTTTTTGAGCAACGCACACGGTTTAGATTCTTCACATAACTAAGTAGTCCCAACAGCTCAAATGTTTTAACCAGTTTTACTATTGCTGGCCGACAGGGCGCTTCACGAGGACCCAAAAGTGCTTTACTTTGACGAACTGTAACTGCAACATTTTTAACATTTCTGTAGTGAATTTTAACAATTTCAATGCGTTGTTGAAGCATGTATCGTTGTATTTTTACTAATTGCGTAATTTTTACTTGTCAAATGTCAATAGATGACAGCTGCAAAAATGACAGCTTCACAGATAGCAAAATGAAACCTCTTATTGGAAAACCCATTATTATCTTTTTTCATTCCATTTCTTAGAAACATTAATACTTTCTTAACAATATAAAGAAAGAAAATTTTTTAAATATCAATAAGTTTATAAATACTAAGAAATTGCTAGAAACCCATTTTGAACAAATTACTTTAGTAAAATCCATCCAAAAATGCAATGTAACTCCTGCCAAAAATTGTATTGGTGAAGGTGTGAAGACTACATTACGATGCACATAAATTTATAGAGCACGGAGTTTTGTTCCTTTTCTAGAGATACTGCTACAAATATTTCACCACATCATGTTTCCTATGTAAGCCATATAATAATATCTGCTATTATTAATAGATGGAATGTATATATTATATTTATTATTAGTCATTAACTATCAGATCATTTGGTAATACAGAAAATTTTAACGAAACATTGCCTACTTACAATTCAGAATACTTTATAAAATTATGCTTACAATATGGGTATAGTTTAAGGACTAATAACAATTTTAGGTACCGCTATGAACTGCTTTAAAGCATCCCAAGACATTATAGCATTTTTAATATTAAGAGGAACGCACCAAACCTTGCAAGCGAGGCTTTTTAGCACCGGGAAGGAAATGTTGTCAATGCTTTGGGCTTATTTTGATCTGCTTACTGAGTTTATTTTAGTTCATCGAAACTAGCCAGCTAAGAGGTCTACCTTTACATATTGTTAGAAACGTACGACTAGAATCTTTAGAACTTAACAAAATACGCAAAATCGTCAACCTGAATGATCTCAATCTGATTTTAATGAGAGGAGAGGAAATACATCATGGACAACCCTTTAATTGGATAGTGTTTGGACTACGAACATATAAAACCACTCCTCCATGATCGCTGTTATTACTAGTCCAGGATCAAATGTTTTTTTTCTGGGCTGATACTCAAGTGAATTGATCGTGAAGATTTGGGTGATCTGCTCGTATTCAGTGACGCAATCCTCGAAAGAAGCATCCAAGTTGTAGAAGTTACAGTGACCTCTTTGATGTACTCCACGACACTCGGAATCTTCGTGTGACAGTGAATCTAGGCATTCCACATTTACAGCGCACTTTCAGTACCCATCTTAGAGAGACATTTTGCATACGCGGTAGTTTCTATATTTGTGAAGGTCTACCATAACCCCCATATAGAAGCAAGGTTGGCTCGTTTTTTTACAGAAAGGTTAAGATCAGCCTCAGAGTTCTCTCAAAATGAACTGTGGTACATCTTCTACAAATTGGAGCTGTGTGTTCTACGTATTATTAATAATAATAAGAATATTTATTTGCGTTAATGATTACGTCAGGTATATAGAAGAAATAAATTGTTCATTAATATAAAAATCTATTTCGTATAAACTATAAATATAAATATGTATCCCTAGAAAACCGATGTATGTATTGTCATTACCATTTGTTCTTTTAAATATGATTTACTTGGTTTTTTTTAAGTAATTAAGATGCAGTTTATTAGACTTACACCAAGTCTTTGTAACTTCTAACGATGATGTATGTTTCTGTAAGGATGACTCTAATGATATTTTAATATACAATATTGTTGTATTACCAGCAAATAATATTACATTTGTATTTTCAAAATAGCTAGGTAGATCATTAATATAAATTATTAATAATATCGGCCCTAATATTGATCCTTGCGGAACACTGAAAGATAGACCTAAAGTTGTAGATGTATGTTAACCAACAATAACTACCTATTTTCTACAAGATAAATATAATGCAATAAGCCTTATTCTTGTGTCATTAAAATTGTACATTTGCAGCTTATTTATAATTCTTTCATGTGATACGCAATCGGAGGCTTTGTTGAAGTCCAGAAATGAGTTTTGTTTTCAAAATTCACATTAACTATTTCAATAAGATCAATCAGGGCATCCACCGTCGATCGACCCGAAAAAAGAACAAACTGATTCTGAAAAAACAGGTTATTGGTATCAAAGTATTCAAGGATTTGGGTTCTTAGGATAGTTTCGACAATTTTTGAAAAATATGGTAGTAACGAAATGGGTTACTTATGTAATTTATATTACCTGTCTTAAACACAGGAACTACCTTAACAAATTTAAGAACATCAGAAAATTCTCCTGAAGTTATATTTTTTTAAATTAAGAATGTTTATGGTTTAACCAGCATGTTTAGGATACATTTTATTATGTCGATATTGGAACCATTAATATCCCTTGATTTAAGCATTTCTATGCTTTTATTGTATCCCGAACTATATTGTATCCAACTTTTTTAAAAGAAAAGTGTAAATTAAAATTACTTTCAATTTTTAAATATTCAGTATTATTTTCAGGCTGCAGGTTGTTTTGAAGGGCATCTGCAACACTAATGAAAAATGAATTCAATTCATCACAAGTAATTTTGTAATACATTATATTCGATGAATGCCTTGCCTTATTTATAGTTGACCATAGAGCCTTAGATTTATTTTTAGTGCTATTGATGAAATTACTATTAGATTTTTTAATTGGCTCATTTATATTTGCCCATAATCAGCAATCATTACCGGAATCAGATATGGAATATCGCTTGAATAGATATTATACAGTGTTGGGAACAATGCAGAGCCCTGTAGTACATCCTCACAGATCTTACCATCATTTGAAAGCGTGGTGTTGATTTTGCAATGAAACTCTCGGTTTCGAAGAAAGTCACCCACGACTCTGACCGACTAGTCGGAGAAAAAAATAAGTTCGTTGTGCCAAACTATATATTACGCTGTTGAAATGTCGAGAAAATCTGCAGCGATGTCGCCTCTTATCGTAAAGTTATCAGGTATTAATTCAGTAACTCTGAAAAGCTGATGGATAGAGGTCACGCTGGCCCTTAAACCCACATGAGAGTACGGAATTCGCAATTTCCCGTCTTGAGAATGCTAACCACGGAGACTAATTTGCAGGCGAAAGGAAAACATCCCAAACGCATTGCGGCGTTCTCGATATTAAAAAGCCCGCATCTACCTTTACTGGCGACGGTTTTGAAAATTTCTGTAGAAATATTGTCGATACCAAGAGTACGAGAAGCTTTACGGGTTTTGTGCTCAATTAGCTCTTCGAAGCTGTGTCGATTACAGGTCTATCTGTGGTTCGTGTAATTGTTGATATTACTGACCTTGATATTAAAGTCTATATTATTCCTTGGATTAAGGGAGAGTTGACGCTCTAGAGAGTCCGCGAGTACCTCTGCTTTGATATATTCGCTATAAATATATCTATTTCTGTGATTTTTGGCGCTTGGGCATCCGAACAAACTTTGAAACAGAGTTTTAAGAGCTACTTCAAGGTCTGCTTTAGATTTTATTATCTGAAGAGGAGAGATGAAAAGCTCAACCTTTCTCTTATACTATATTTATTCCAATTCGTTGACTTTACCTCTTTTAATGGTCTTTTGGTGCGGCACGCAAAATCCAAAACAACTGGTTTGTAATCGGAGGACAAGACGTCATTCGTCCTGTCTAAATTCACGTTTGAGAAATCGTCTATATATAGCACGTTATGTCTGTGGCGTCCGTTCAAGGGTTAGAACTTGGGACTTATAGTCGTGCAGATAGATGTAGAAAAAATCTGAAAGGGATTTTCCGTTTTTTATGTCAGTTTTAACAATGATCGCAATTGGCTTGAGGTTTGAGTAAGTGTTCAGAGGAAAACGGAAATGATCTTTTCCATTTTGACATAAATGACAGGGTATCAGTTTTGGGGTCTTAAACGTGGGAAATATAACCCTAAATTCGAGGACGCCGACGTTCAACAAGATGCATTTTATTCACCAACACGATGAGAAAATCATCCTCATCCATGCTCGTTATGGATTAGGTCAGTGAGCTCGTTTGGATTCCAAAAAACGAGGCAGAGGAAATGTATGTATGGGGTTGTTAAATCCTCTAGTGTAAGTCATCTTAGAAAAGACAAAATCACACGTTTCCTCTATAACTTGCTTCTAATTAGCACTTCAAAGAGTGCAAATAAGCCCCAACCTAATCGATCTTACATAAAATAAGCGCATATGATTC
Organism: Ontholestes murinus; assembly: GCA_963969525.1. NCBI lineage: Eukaryota > Metazoa > Arthropoda > Insecta > Coleoptera > Staphylinidae > Ontholestes > Ontholestes murinus. Next base: position 51,131,972 of record OZ018395.1, read on the forward strand.
ATTTATTCATTTGGTTGAAACTGCTTTTCCAGCCACTATAGTAATTTATCTAATTAGTCTTTGACTTTGAGAGTTTAATTATGAACTTTCTTAGAGATTTCGTATTGTTCTAGGAGGGCGACCTTATCTATATTAATCTTTTACTCCACAGATAAGGTAAAACCACTCGCAATTTAAATGTTGTCCTTATTCGAGTAAACGAGGAAACTTGCAAACAAAGTTTGGGTATTAATTTCACCGATTTTTCGCAGAATTGTTTATACCAAAAAATAATTTCGAGTGTTTTTCTACCTATACAGAATAATAATTTTGTTTTTAATCCAAGTCTAACACTCGAGAGAAATGGCCTAAAAATAAATCAAGGACCAGGAAATATTTCTGGTGTCAATTGACTACAAGTATGACTAAAGACAGCTGTTTCGATCCAATAAGTTGCAAAGGACAGAAGAAATTCTTAGGCTTTATTTTATATTTATTCTAGTTGTGACGTTAACATTCCCTGCTTTCAACGATCTCTTAGTGTTTATCACAATACAGTATCCAAAGTAACTGGGTTATGATTCAAAGATAACATCGTTTTAATATTACAAAAGAATGCAGTGTAATAAACCTCAGGTCTGTGATTAAATAATAAAGTTTGAGACCTTAATCTCGTAATAGAACTTGAAAAGTAAAAAAATAATACTAAGCACTTTAGCTAACATGACTTTTGATCAATCGCTAATTATTTCGATAATCTTATGGGCTTTGTGTTTTTATCTTTATGCCTCTATCTATTAATATAAATTTCATTTTATTTTAATTTGAATTAAGTTTGCTTCAGAGTAAGGAACCCAAATTCTTGTCAAAAGACTAATGGTAGCTTAGATTTTTTTTTACTACACTAACTGAGATCAATTGAGAACTGGCACTACTTTCTCCTTTTAAAAATGACTTAATTATTATATTTATCCTCCTCTCATTTGTACGTACGTTTTATACCTATTTTTATTGTAAAAAGTTAAACTATTTTGAAAATCGGTCCGAGTAGCCTATTAGAAACATGCACTTTACTAAACGTTTATAATTCAAGATCGATTGTTAACGCGATTGCTTTAAGTTAGCCTTAACTAAGCTTAAAGTAAGAATAAAGATGACGATGTTATATGCCGATCTATAAAATGTCGTATAACTTCCTCTGTATGACGCTTTAGATATTTTGGCGTTTTTGGGGGAGTTGACTTGAAACTCTCTATAAGATTAGATTAAACAAACATTGCTTATGTATTAGAGAGCAATTAATCCAATCTATTTTAGTCAAAAGTGATATAAAAGTAATATTATAAAGATAATATGGCAATTATAAAAAGCGGTAATCTCTTTAAAAACCAACAAAATACACTTTTGTATTAGAGGGTGGAGGCACATAAATTAATTTCTTAGAAGGCAAATATTAGAGCTATACATTGGGGAAAACAAGTCTTTAATGACAACGAAGAGATTTGGACTTCCCGTATACTTAAAGAACTTTTTATCTGAATATAAAAGCCTGGTGGTTTCTTTTATAATCACTCTTAATAATGCTGTAACAAGCAAAACTAGTCAAGTAACTATAAAAAATCAGTGAAATAAACCAAGTGTTTATCATTTATTTGTCTATTATTTCATATTGTTTCACAAAAAGATAAGTGAGAAAATTATTTAAAGAAAAAATTGGTTGAAAAAGTTTTCCTTTGATTTAAATAAAATATTAAATTTTATAAACAATGTCTACTTTTTCATGACTTTCAAAACATTATAAACAGTTATCTTCTGACCATCAACTTTAACTTAAACATAGTCAATTTATTTTTTGCATTCAATATTTTCCTGCAGGGCTATGATCATTTCTTCTTCGGACACCCCTTGTACTCTATTAACCCTTGCATGGGTGTAAGCTTATCTTAATCTGATTCGCTAATCAAAATAGTAAATTATTGTTCCTCACAGCTCTCTGTATTTTTGTCTTTGCTTTTGTTTCTTTGATTATTTTTGCTTTTCATCCTATCAGAATTTTGTTTTTTAGCATGAACCTTCATCTGACCTTTTTTCGTTGCCGATGTATTTGACAATAGTTCTTTTCGTTTATCCTGCCTTCCTTTTGTAGTCTTGTTTTTAGCATCAGCTTAAGAAAATGCGTGAATCATTACTGGTATCACGATTTCAGATGTTTGACTTGATGTGATTTGTAGATCACAGCTAAATAATGAAGGTTGGTCTATATACAACCCCATTTGTTGGTTTTTATGTCTTTTAATTGTATTTTTCTAGACCAGTTCATTATCTGTCACATAGCATGACATAAAGTCGTTATCCTAAATAAGATAACATCGAACTACTCATCACACTATTGTAATAGGATTTGTATGGGACAAACTCAGTGTACATGTCGTTTTCCTTAGCTAAATTTAAAGTTTCAATTGAGATGTGTGTTTTGTGATTGTCCAAGTTTTATCAACTTGAATTAGCACCTCGAACTGCACCACATGATGCTTTAGTAAGCCTGCATTGTTTAAAAAACACACGTAGAATAATTAGCAGAATGCTATTACCCGCAGCATTGATATATGCTAGCAGCTCTCCCCTGAAGTGACAGAACCAATCTATTTTAATTTCTTAGAACCGTCATTTAGCTACATTCACTTAAAGTTTTCCTCTCAGTATATTATTTACGGTACGTTCCATAGCTTGAGAGTTAACTTTCTTCCACAGCTTGCCATCCTTTGGTAATAGAAATATTAAATATAATATGGATTATACAAATAGGTTGCATTTAGTGCAAATAAATAAAAAGTTCCGTATTATAAATAAATCTTTGAAGGAACTTATATCTCGAATGTGGCAAATGCGTGTTTCGAAGATTAATGATTCCTAAAATTCCAGATTATAGAATCAGCACCATTAAAATTATTAAATTCACATTTCAGACTACATAACTAACATTATTACGACTCTTACAACCAAATTACTAGTAAATTAAATGTTTCTTAACAAAACATATTAATATTTTGTTGTTAACCTAAAGAACAATTGACATAAATCTAATATATGTGTATAGTTTTTAGTTTGATATACGAAAGTGGTTTATAGACTAAATAAGATATCATTGTGATGAAGGAGACATCGTTTGTGAAATTGAGCCTTGTGGATGAAATGTTGTATGACTTTTCAAACAGTATATAATTGATACTTGTTGCTCTACAATCTTGAAGTTATTCTTTGAATTGTACTTCGAAACACATGTCAGGCAGATGTAAATAAGAACGAAACTATGGAATATAGTATCTTTCTGCACCTAATTGCGACTCACTAATCTGTTTTTTTTTATTAATGGCTAATATCACAATAATTCATAGGTCATTATAAATGTTGTCAATCATCTATTTATGAAACAAAATTTGAGAGAACATTCAAAACCAAGCTGTTATTGCCGTATCTCTCCTAAGTCATCCTGAGAAGTAGTGTAGTTTCTTTGTTATTTCTTTGGTTATACGTACAGTCCCGATATGCGGCTGTAAAAGTTTTTATTTCATACTGTGTCAAATTCCAATACTTTATTTCATACTGTGTCAAATTCCAATACTTTACGTCAACAGTTTCAATCCGGGAAAACACAAAAAACGGCCGGTCCGGTAAAGTGTTGCTATTGGAAACACAAAATTAATCATGGCAATAACAATTATTCAAATTTAAGAAATAATTTATTCAAAAATACATAATATATGTATAATAAAAATTAATTAATTAATTTATCAGTACAAGCTTCTTTCATAAATCTATATATTTCTTCTCGGGTTAATGTTTTAGATTGTTTCGATTCATGACCAATTGATTGTTTTTTCAGGAATGCTACCACTTTAGAAAAATGAGATATGTCAAGATTTTCATTCGCAATTAATGTTGATTTTATCATGGAATATTTCGGCCACAAAGAAGACGCACCTATTTTCTTAGACTAAAAACATTAGTTCAGAAATAAAATAATAAATGTAATCATTTAAATTCTTACCAAATCTAAAAAATAGACCAACATAACTTCTTCCGTAATTTTCATCACATTATTTTCTGCTTTCCATTCACAAAAATGGCTGAATTGTTTTTGATACCTTTCACCAGACTTAATAGGTATTAATTTCGCACACGCTTCTTCAGATTTTCTTACAATTACTGGAGGATTTACAATTTCTGGGCAATTTACATAAGAATTCATTTTGACACAACAAATTATTTAAACAAATTAAACATTTGCCAAACAACCGTTGCTAATCGTGTTACGAAAATGTAACTAGATTTGGAGCATCTGTTAAATTATTTTTAAATTAATTTCAATGTTTCTTTAAAACGCAATTTGACACAGAATGAAATAAAATACATAACGACATTCGTCCGTGAACACTTTTTACAGTACTCATTTCGAATTTCAAGACTCGGCTCCTTTATCGCCTCGTCTTTAAATGTCTCACTCATACTGTAAAGTATGTGTTCCCGGACTTATAACGTTAATTACTATTTTTTTACTTTGAAAAAATACAGTTGAAACTGTTGTGATGAAGAAACGCACTTATAGAGAATATACTTTTAGTAATACTATACTGTACAAATAGTTTTCTTGGTTTAAAAGCCTATATATGGCCATTGAATGTCGACTTCGTTTTAATAATGTTTAACCGCTCAAAGTAAAGCAATATCGGCCAAAACCGTAATCTGATAAATAAAGATTGTTGTCCTGGATCCCAGTTTAGTACATTTTAACCATTTATTGGGAATGCAAAGAGTAGCAAAGATGTTTGTGCAGAAACTTCCCACATGATATTAGTGGGATCATCGTGTTGAAGGATGTAATGGACTGAAGGACGCATTTAAATAAAATCATCGATTGGTTTACATATGGCTAAGCAGTCATTAATAATATGACAAATTTGTGTCTTATAGATAGAAATATTAAATATTTCTGAGAATTTAGAAAGATTTGTTTTGGAATTTTAGGAATCATTAAACTTTCTGATTTCTCAGAAATCTGGTATTTTTATTAAAACAATCCTTTGCTGGATAATAGAAACATAAAGTTTTTGCCAAGTCTTCTGACTGAAAATATAAGGATCGTTAAGTTCAAGCCTGCTATAAAGTAAAGTACTCAGTCAAAGATTATCTACAGTTTTTGAGCATTACAAGTTATCACTAGCGAAAAATAATAGTGATATTAATATCTAAATGGAAGTCGGCTGACTCATCTTAAAAAAAAAATCTGAAGGAATTGAATGTCAAGATGAATTTAATGATTTTTAACATCTAAGGTACCTTACAGTCATAACTGAACAGATCCTAATAATTATATTTGAAGGTTGTGAAAAGGTTGCTCAGAAACATCCGGATTTATTGTACTCAATCACAACTCTATCATCCTACTCACCCAGCATTCAGTGTTTATCTGGAGTTTTTTGCACTTACATTGTCCTATTTAGGCAGATTTAGCACCCTTAGACTTCTTTCTGTACGTCAGTGACGTAGAACGCAATGTGTCGAAGGTGCTGGTAAGTAGCGAAGAGGAATGTGTTTTAATTGCTAGAATAAATATTTGAACAAGTTTATTAATGCTAAAGAGAGTTTTTTGAAGGATGTTAAAGTATTATAGTATTAATAAAACAAGAAAGTAAATGCTCTCAAGAAAGAAATGTTGCTTATTTTTGGGGTTCGTCACGTATATTTGTCTTGTAGTAAATTAATAGAAGTCTGTTGGAATATTTTTGAAACAGACAATTGAAAATCTTTATTAATTTAATTCGTTGAATTAAAATATATTAAATAATAAACAACAATTAAATTTATTTGATTTAAACACCTAATGCTATCTAATCAATCATCGAATATCGAGTGACAAAAAAACGAAATGATTATTGAATAGTGACCCTGTACCTTTGTTAATTAATACGTCAGCGGGAGATTGGGACAAATATTGATACAAAATCGGCGGATCGAGCCCTTAATTAATTTCTGAATACAAACTGTTTACGAACGGAATAATTCAATGCGTCCACTATGTCCACTTTTTCACGTACCACGATCGACTGGCGGCGTAATTGCAGAGGGTTGTTTTTAAACTGTCAAAATGCGTGCCGTCAGTGGTCGCCGAATGATAACCGGATAATTTACACCAATTAATATAATAATTACTGTACTCTGGTTTCTAGCTGTAGCTCTCTCCGGCGTGTATCAGCTAATTAACCAGATTAATTATACAAGCCATTTACTACTGTCATTTCAATTTAGATAGGAACGGCGGCGGGATAGAGGTTTTTACTATGTCCCGCCCCTCTCGAATTTTAGCGGGGTAGGGGGAATGTTAATTGCCTCGCATCCATAAATGTGTTGATAATCCCTCACGTTGTAATCTATACATCGTCTGTTGTAATAATCATGTTTTGCAATAATATGTACACATGAATATCACACACGTGAATAACTACGCGAATCGTCAATTTGAAGATGATGTATTCAATACAGATAAGTAATTATAGCTACAATTGTGTGTTTTGAAAATGTATTTTATAATAATATATCTGTAGCATTTAATAATGAATTTAAATAAACCACTAATAACATAATGATTAATGTTATAATAAGATAAAAGTATAAAATCTATAAATTCAAATATGATTTGAGGCTATGAAAAGATATCATTAATTTATATAATTCATGTATTTTTATTATTGTATATATTTCATGTACTTTTGTATTTAAACCAATCATTTATTATTACTATTATAATTTAAAACAATTTAAAGTAATTAATAATAATTCTAATGGCGATGATATTTAAAATTGTTAAATATATGTAAATGCACAAATGTTATCACTATTATAAGGTTATATGATTATCTGAATTAATATCAATAACTATTTTTATTTTAGTTTATTTGTTTCTAATATCTAAATTATCTTTTTCAGGTAAGTTACCTATTTCATCAGCCTAATTCCCAATTGAAGTAAGTAAACTATTATTTTCAATGTGTACCACTTTAAATGCATCCTTAAATACCATATAATACATTTTTTCCAAATAGGAAACTAGTGCGGTCTTTATGGTATTATCTTAATAATATTTTTTCATGTGTACTAATAAGCTACAGTTCTTTTCTTCTTTGTGTCGGAAGGGAAAATTTACTGAAAATACTGTTGTTTCGATTAAGCCGGTCGGGGTTTATCAGAGTTTCACCTCACGCAAGATTCCTCATAAAATCTTTGGTTCGTGGATACTCTGCCATAATCTTACGATTGCCCCTTTCCGGACTCAATAACGTTACTCCACCGACAATCTAAGAGCTTTGACCACTTACACGAAAACGCGCGACCGCACAGCATCAACTCAACTTATGGAAACATAAAATCATAGGGTTTACTACAGCATATGTCCTATCTTATTGTATTAGAAAAAAAAACGTATTATAATAATATTATATTTCGATATTTATTATATTTTCTTACATAATTTATGAATTTAAATTTTTATTACATGATAAATCGTAAAATAATTGATTGTATTTAAATTTCCAGAAAAATACCCTATAATCTAATTTAACTCTAATGATAAACTATTAGGTGGAGAATAACACTTGTTTTGTTCCATATTGTTTTTATTTTCAGTTGCCTGACACGTGTTTCGGTCTTCGCAGACCATTATCAAAGTTGAAACTGAAAATAAAAACAATATGGAACAAAACAAGTGTTATTCTCCACCTAATAGTAATATCTGTTTCCATCAAGAGTGTAGCGCAACAAGCATTAACTTTCTAATAATAAAGCCTTTTATTGATCACTATGCCACAAATGTTATTAAACATTATAACTGGTTGTAAAATCTTCTATATGTATTGGTGTGTATTTAAAATCTTACTACAATGATGTGGCTTTGTCATGCTATAATACCACTTATTTTTATTTATTATAACATAAATACAATCAAAGTTTGTAATTAAATATTAGGTGATCAAGTAGAATAAGAATGGATGGGCTTATTCTACTTGGTACTAGACAAGTCTAACTCTATTGAAGTTATGTCGAAAAATCGCCCCTTATCAGTTCGGAATGCTATCAGTCTCAGTACTTTAATAATGTTAACGCTAGCCAACGCAGAAATATGAATTATTTCCTCAAAGGTTATTTATCTAATAATCGGATCTCTAGATTCGCGAGTACTTTAAGTGCGACTAAAAGATGATGTTGTGTATATGCCTCAAAATACGCAGTTTATGCTATTAGTATAGTTAAAACAATCAAAGTTAAAGTGTTAGAGTCAGACTATTGGTTATGTTAAGGTTTTTGTCAAATTATATGCATTGGTTAATATAATCATTAAACAGAATTTGAAAAAAAGCATTATTATAAAATTTGTAGTAAATACATAATTAAATTATTATAAATTAAATTAAATTAAATTATAATAATTGAACGTGTTATTTTTTTAAATTCATCTAGCTTCTATCTAAGCTTAAGAATCCAGTTCTAGAAAATAAGTCTCATGCAAAAAATATGATTCTTTATAACAATTGTAAAGAAGCTTATATAATATTTTTAGACCTTATAAGCTTCAATTATTAAATTTATGTGGTTGCAAATATAACCATTTTATAACCCTAAAAAATTGCATAAATAGATTAAACATTACTAATAATATTTTCTCTTTATGGTTCCAGATATGCAAAACATGTATAGAATAAAAATTAATTTTTACTTTAATAATAATAATAATAATGTTAGTTCATGTTATTACACTATGGTTTAAATTCGTCAGGTTTATCAATTACACACTAAGGAAGGTATTAACATTAACACATTTTGTTATAAATAATATTAGCAAATAACTCATAAGGCATAGGCAAATTTTAGAAATATGATAACAATAATTCACAAAAAGGCACAATTTTGTAAATATAAGATAAAACTTCGTAATTATATAGTATATACATATAAATAAAAGTAACATAATTTATAAGACGAATTATATAAGTTAACACGATGAGACAATCAAGAATAAAAGTAGTTGTAAAATTTAGCTGTACAATTTAAATCGATAATAAACCATTACAAATTTTGCACATATACATACACAAATAATACTGTAAATGTAAACATTTTAGATAAAAGTATGAATAATATTACGGACATCTACATATTTGGTTATAAATAAAATTTCACATAAACGTAAGGTATATATAGAGTTTAAAAAATAATAATAATATAAATTAATGAAAATTAATGTTGGAATTTGCATAAGAACAGAAACAAATAAAATATATCACAATTAAAAAGTGTAAAAATAACACACAAATAAAAATTAAAATGTTTAAATAGTAAAAATAAATATTAAAAAATATATAAATGTAAATATTCGATTGTACAATTATTAAAACGTTCTATAAAATATGCCAGGCAGCAGCTCTTACTCTTAAGTAATTATAATAAAATTAAATACCTAGACCTGACAATTTATCTAAAATGCATTAATACTAAATAATACTTTTTATATTAGATATAATTTTATGCATTGCTTAAATTCTTCCTGAGGTAGAGATTTTACTGACTGAGGCAATAAGTTAAAAAATTTTCGACCATAGAAATTTACTCCGTTCATTCATCGAGAGAGTCTTGATCGATATGGATAAATTAAGTCGCGACTTCTAGTTTGATGATCGTGTAATTGACAATGAGTACCGTATGAATCAACGTTTTCTAAACATACATAAGACATTCTACAACGTATAAACTTAGCAGTGTTGGAATATTTAGAGTTTTAAAGTGTTCCTTGCAGTGTTCCCTATAACCTATCCTTGCTAAATATTTTTTTTGATATACTCGAGTGACCCCATATCAGTATACAATACTTTAGATGCGAATGAAAAAGAGCATGGTACGCAGAAAACAGTGCAAGTGAGGGCAAAAAAATACTTAAGTTTCTTAGTAAATAGGTAATTCGACTAAGTTCTCTTTCATGCTCTCTCCAGATAAGCTTAGTGTCGATTTTCTAAGACCCAAAAACTTGCATGTCCCTATTTCATCATTGCCATGATTTAAAGTAAAGCTGAGATTTAGAGTTTTAGATACATTTAGAGAAAGTTTATTTGAAGTAAACCATATACGCACGTCATTGTTTATGGCTTCTCTTTGGTGCAGCGCGGCTTCATGAATATTGGATGTAGTGATATACGTTGTATAATCTGCATACAAAATTATTTTGATATAGGCAGGTAGATCATTTACATGAATTAAGATTAGTAGTGGCCCTAAGATTGAACCTTGTGGGACACCGCATGATATATGATAGAAATCAGATGACCGTTTTTTAAAAAGAAGGCACTGAGTTCTATTTTGAATTTATTAAGCGACAACTTTCCGGACAGAAATTATAAAAGCAAGATATCATGAGGAACGCATTTGAAGGCTTTACTGAGGTCAAAAAAGGATGTTGCTGCATACTGACCAGCTTCAAAGCTACTAATAATTTTAGAAATAAATGTCCGAACTGAGTCTTCCGTTGATCGCCCTCTTCGAAAACCGTATTGGTTGTCGTTTAAAATTTGACTTTTATTTAAAAATAATAACATTTGTTCAGAAAGAAGTACTTCAAAAACTTTTGAAATAATTGGCAATAAGGAAATCGGGCGGTAGTTATTTACGTCTTCAGTTGAGCCCTTCTTATATATCGGCACAACGGTCGCTATCTTAAGACAGGTAGGAAATATGTTACTACGAATGCAGATATTTATTAGCTTAGTAAGGGGGCCTATTATGATATCCTTGATAGACTTTATTAACCCACTAGTCATTTCGTACACATTTCGAGCATTTGAGTTTTTTAGATATACGATTGCATCGCGTACTTGCGCCTCACTAACCTCCTAAAAGAAAAGTAGTTAGTGTTAATGGTTATTGTCATAAGTGATAGTGGATCAATATCGGACTTCTCCATATCCGATGGAATGGATTGAGCGACTGAACTAAAAACTCGTTAAAAACATTAGGTTCAATATTACAATTACCACTTTTGATGTTATTTGGTCTGTTTTGATTTATTAATGACCACATGGCTTTAGGTTTGTTAAACAGAGTTGAAACATATTACGTTATTATCAAACTTTTTTTTTTAAGGAAAACAAATTAACATATTGTGCTCTAATAGTTTAATAAATGATTGAAAAACCATATTTGCATCTTGACGTATATCAATAAAAGATAAATTTATATTTTGTAATATATTAAACAATTGAATTTAATCTTTTTCCGTGATAGGTCTTATTATACGTTGTATCGGTCGTTTACTTGGAACAGTAATAAATTGTAGATGAATTCCGATGTGGTCTGAAAGGCAAGCTTCTATTGGCGATGCACTTGTTTCTTCTATTGGTATGTTTGTAAAAACGTTTTCCAGACAGCTACCAAGTCTAGTGTTAAAAGTAACTAACTGTCGAAGTCCATAAGAAGACATAATATTGGTTACATCAGCCGCACGATAATCATCGATGAGGAAGAGTATGTTAAAAAAATTATCCTGCGTGGTGAACCAAGGATTATTTTTTAATATTCACAGAGTTGAGGGCATTTCCTAAAAGATGTTAAAATCACCAGTTGGGGATCGGTAAATATTAATTACAATAACATCTTGCAAAGAAAGGCGAGAAGCCGATATTTCACAGTGTTTTTCTACAGATAACTTATTAATATTTTTAGTCGCACTAAATGATGTGTTAAGTCGAATAAACTGTATTACACCGCCATGTGCATACTGAGATCTTGTGAATTGCGAGGCGGCTGCATATTGTTTTATATTGAAACTTGGGATTTCATTAGAATGAAGCCAATGTTCGCATATACATATAATATTTAATTGATATTTAAAATCGGCTAGAAATGCCTCCAATTCATTTATTTTATTTCGAATATATTGAATATTAATAAATAATAAATGTGTATAGTTACGTTCCTCCTGTATTGCATTATTTTCTATGTGGGCTGTAGAGGTTCCGATTGATTGATAAAATTTTATCCATTCAATGGATTCCTTGGAAAATTATATCTTCTTACGTTTATTCTTTCGGGCCACGTATCTGCTGACATTAATAAACCCAGATTTTCGTAATTTGCCGATAATTTAAAAGATTTATTCAATACCTTTGTTTTGAGTTCGGCTATTTCCTTGACAGCAACTGTGGGGAATTTTTCCTTCAAATATTTAGTTATGATTTCCGTGCTTACTGTTTCCATACAATTTCCTTTATATATCCCCGCATATTTAGGAGGAGCCATATTTATTTCGTTATTTGAACCAATAATTGTTTTCGGAGTTCTTTGCTTCTTCTTTTTTGATTCAATCATTACCCATTCGTGTTTTTCTTTAGTAGATGTCGATTTTGCATCGAAAAAAAAATTGAAATTTATACTGATGACAATAAGTGTATGTAAATTGTTTTTCCAAAGTTTGGGTATACTCTTCAAAGAAAATATTGAAGTAAGTTAAAAATTATTCAAGTAAAAACTCGACTTTAAGAATCATGCACTGGCCTTGGTTTATTGAAGTTTGTAAAAATTCACCTAAATCGAACGCTTTATTATTGAAGCCTCTCTTTCAAACATATAATTTTTATGAAGTAACGATTGACACTAACGATTTTAAAGATGTACTTAACAGTACTAGAAATTCTTGTTTTCTATTCACCTAAAAGACGTAAATATTTTGTAAATAAAATTTCACTCACCCTACACTTAGCATAATCTTAAACATAAATTATAATATTATTACTTAGCATTAAGTATACCGACCAAAACAATGCAACATCTTCAAGGCGATGAAATACAAATTTAAAATGTTGGCAAGTTATTTAAATTTACTCAAAATAACTTAAGAAATCAAAAATGCATCAATAAATTATTCTATTTGTACGGTTGTATAAATTATAAACAATGTAAAAGTGGTTTCTCGTTTATTAATAAATAAATGATTAAGCAAATAAGAAGTTTGTTGATGATAACAAAGTTTGTGCAGGGTGAGCGACATTGTACAGTGCCCAATTTATTTATACATCTTCTTTATTAGGTTTAAATCAACAAAGTATTTCTATGTTGATTAATTACTTTATATCTCTTAAAATAAAATAAATTATTATGATATAAAGAAGATATGTAATTTTTTATAAGAGATCTGTGGAAATCTCTCGGTAGAATCTTCTTTTAGCCTAGATTCATGCTAATACACCATCAATAGGCGATGTTGCCTGTAAATTACTATTTGCCATTTTAGCTCTATTTTCCTATGAAACGTATTATTTAACAGACCATGGCAAAATTCTTTTTACGAGAATAGTTCCTTCATTCTAGAATAATTCTGTTAGAATTGTTATAAATCTTTTGGATATATTGATGTGTGTAAACAAGCTGCAATCAATAAAAATTTAAATTCGTCGGATCTGAAAGATATAAGGTCTACCTTTATTTCACAGGAACATGATTTTAATACGTTTGTTAAGCTCTGCTACTACTATATACTATTTTTGGAAAGAAATTTTATAGTCTCTCATACTCCAGAAGATATAGAATTTTAGACTAAATTACCGCTCTCTTGAAGAAACTAATCTTTACATTACAAACTAAATAGGGCAACTATGTTATCACCGGTATACTCTTATAAAAAAACAGCAACGTGCAAATCTGACTAGTTGTACCTTATCTTGTGTAATTAAGTAATTTTATTTTATTATTATTTGCAAATTGTTTAGTTTAGGATAGTTTATTTTTTGTTGTTATTTTTTCTCAAATTGTAATGTTTTATGGGTTAAGTGGTAGAGTAGCCTTAATGGCTAAACTTCGTCCGTTTTTGTGAGCAAATAAAAAGGTTTATTTTATTATTAATATTATTTAAACTAGACCATCGGCTGTGGCATCTTCTAACCATTTCTTAAACAGATTATTAAACCTTATGTTATACTGAATGTATATGATGACGAATGTTTTATTTTTTGCTACCGCAAAAAGTTGCGTTTAAAGGAATACATTGTAAAGATTATTAACCCCGATAACCTACAAACCGATTTAGAATGCATGCGTATTGATAATTTAATATGCATTCAAAATATTGAAAATAAAATCATTTATCTTAATCAATCCTTACTGCATCTACTTGACATTCCATTAATTGTTTCTCGTGTTACTAAAAGAAAGCTCCTTGGCTGACTTCATGAATAAAAAAAATTATAAAACTTTGTAATGATAGTAATAAGAAGTAGCAAGACTAAGGATCCAAATGATTTAATATATTATAAACAACTAAAATGTGAACTCGGTAATATCTCGAGAGAAACAAGCTTATTTTAAACATATAAAACATAACAATAGCACGAATATGCGGAGTAGCTTAAAAAAGAATTATGTTATTATTAAAAAAGAATAGCCATTCCTACACTCACAATCCTGTAAAATAATTAAACATTTGACCTAAATGTGCTAGAAATGGTAAAACTATTTACGTGGCTATAATCGCCTTATAAGAATGAGCAGCACTTAAAAAGTGTAATGGGTTGAGTGGAAGAACATGAGACACTGTAAACTCCACATTCAAGGTCTCAAAATTAACCGACTACTGGGGCCCGATTATAAACATATTACCATGACTAAACTATGCTATCCATACATTATTCCTTACATTACACATACTGTGAACTGCTGCCTAGAACAATAATTTTTTCCTAATATGTGAAAACAAGAGACAATATTTAAAGATCTTCGATTTGCATTCTCCTGGTCTTTTCAAAAAATTTTGAGGGAAGATCAAATAATTTCTTGAAAATGACCACCTCTTTTCTACTAAGCAGTCCTGATTTAGACCTTATTACAGTTGTGAAGCTTAATGAACTCTCTTCGCTTATAGATGGAACAAAAATTGGATCTATGCAAGAAGTAATTACTCCCAAATCGAGGATTTTATTCTTAAGCGACAACCATGGACGAAATATTGCTGACATCACAACGGACCTACTGAGCAAATATAAAATAAAGCCTAATGTTAATTCAATATATAAACCAAATGCAACGCTGCGTCATGTAATTCAGGACATTAATAAGTTATGTTATGATTTTACAAGTATAGATGATGTATTCATTCTGGGGGGGCACAAATGATGCATTTAAAGGATCGCAAGTTGATTATAATGAATTTATAAATGTTCTAAGAAATATTGCTCAAGTCACAAACGTATATATTGTATCTAATCCATTTTGGGGGTAAAAAAAGAATATTAAACAAATTCATATCAAATATTAATATCGAGTTAGCCCGGTGTGCTAAACAATTAAAATGTACATTCATTGATATTGACAGTATTTGCGCCAATTCAGTGTATGTAAACAAATACTTCTACTTAAATAAGCGAACAAAAACTGCCATGCTAACAAATATATTTAAACATATCATGTCTATCAACAACTTTAATAATCAAAGCTTGTACACATCGTCTCTAAAAAACTAAAAATCGTTGCCACGGAAAAAAATATAGTTATTAAATGTTTGTATGTTAATATTCAATCGATCCGTTCGAAATTAAGAGAGGTCGAAATTATTATGAATGACCAGGTAGAAAACTTTTCTCTACTATGTCTTGCTGAGCATTGGCTCAATGGTGATGAAGCCAATTCATTAATCATTAAAAATTTTCATGTGGCTGCACAATATTCTAGAACAGTGTATCTACACGGTGGTGTTTTAATCATGGTTAGGAACAACATTAACTATCGCGTCCACCAATATGATGATATTAGTTATGAAAAACATTGTGAAATTACTTTGATAGCAATTAAAAGAACAATTATTTTAGTGATCTACAGAGCTCCTGATGGAGACTTCAATATATTTTTAAAAACATTATCTAAGATTTTGGATAAAATTGACTTAACCAATAAAACTGTAATTTTAACCAACATAAAGTTTAATGGGTATGATGCAAGGAAAAATATTTTCATTGATTTTATAACAGCTTATGGTATGAAATTATTAGTTGATTTCCCAACGCGCAAGTCAAACTGCATTGATAATATATGCACAAACAACACTTCATGCACTACTCGCAAATTTGAAACAGGCATTTCGGATCATGTGGGGATTCAATTCGGCTTTCTAACCACTGAACATCAGCCTAAAAATACAGTTTTTTTAAAATTATTTCAATCTTTAGAGTCGGAATCATGGAACTTCCTTATGCTTCAATAATTTTTTAGCCTGGTTCTTAAAACATTTTTACAAGTCTTTTCCGGAAAAAAAAAACTATACAAAGGGAAGATAAAAGGCAGATAGGACTATTTAACAATAAACTAAAAAATATGCGTAATACTTTAAATTTAATATCTGAGGCGTATAATAAACTTCAATATCCAGAACTTAGGGTAATGCGAAATGAATATAGGAAATCGTACAAAAAAGAAATAATATCGCGGCAAATTGAACTTAATAACGTACACATCGAAAAGTCAAAGTGTAAAATAAAAGCAGTCTGGGATATATTCAAATCAAAAACTAAATGTGATGTTAATAAGTCCTGCGCTATTACATCTGAGCAATTTAATTAATTTTTTTTGCAGATTCTGCCAATAAAATTCTTGCATCCCTACCTGCTTCTGTTGTTTATCCTGTGTTTTTAATGTGTAATGTCACCGGTAGTAATTCCTATTTTAAATTTTGTGAAGTGTCTTCATCTACTGTAAGTAAGGTAATCTACAGCTTAAAACAATCTAAGAGTAGAGATATTTATGGAATAAGTCTAGATGTAATAAAATCGGTTTTGAATAAGATTTGTTTTGCGCTCTACTACAAATGCGGTTTAGATCTGGTTGAGGAAGTAGTTGACTTTTTTGAGAAGGGAAACGTATTAACAGCCACGTCACTGGACCTATCTAAGGCTTTTGACTGTGTCTCTCATCAAGTATTGCTAAGGAAACTATATTACTACAATCTACATCCTAGCAGTTGTCGCCTTATTATGTCTCACTTATCAAAAAAGACACAGTGTATTACTAGTGCTGGTACAATATCAAAGCCTCGTGAAATTAGTCATGGTGTACCACGGGGTTCTATTCTTGGACCTCTGCTCTTTTTAATTTACATTAATGATCTGCCAAGTTACATTCCAGGATCTAAGAAAGTCTTATTTGCAGATGATACTACCATCTCAAATTGTGCAGTCTCAAGTAGATGTGACAAACATGCATAAGGAGGCATTATCATTGGCTTCCGAATGGTTCACTGAAAACTTGTTAAAATTAAATAACACGAAATCGGCAAACTTGATATTTTCTCTCTCTAAAGCGGCCAACGTGCTGACATCTACGCCATTTCTAGGACTGCATATAGACTTAAATGTAAATACATTCGTTCTCCGTAGTATAGCGGGTGAAGTACCCAGGAGTGCTCTGCGAGGTGCCTACTTTTCCCTCATTCAGAGTCATATCTTGTATGGCCTAATAGTCTGGGGACTCTCTGCTATTAGACATATAATCTTTGGGTTCCAGCGACGTGTTGTTCGGATAAGAGCTGATCTCAAATATGGCGATGACTGTAAGCATATGTTTATAGACTTTAAAATACTAACGCTACCTAGCTTGTATATATACGTATGCCTCGTTTATATTAAAGAGAATATTACTGTATTTCCTAGCAATGCAAGTAAACGCAGCCATAATACCCGATCTAAGTTACATCTATGCACAAATTCTCTAAGATTGACAAAATCACAAACTGGCACTAGGTTTTATGGTATGCATTTTTTTAATGTGCTTCCTCAGTCAGTAAGAGAACTGCCACTTACAAAATTTCGGGCAACCATGAAATATTTTTAATTAAACAAGCATTTTACAGCTGGGATGCCTATTTACAGTTTGATTTTAAGGAAATGTAGCGTAACTGATCTTATTGTATTGTATTTTATAATATCTTTTTTTAATATTTTATTATATTGTGATTTATTGTACTTTCTGGTATTTTATTTATATTTTATTTGTGTCTTATTGTACTTTATTTAATATTACTTATTACTTTGATCTTTTGTTATTATTCGTAGAGTTTAGTATGCTTATCCACATTTTCTTATTTATTTGTCATTATATGTAATTAAAATAACATTGTAAATATGACATGTGCAAAGTGTAACATCACTATTAGCATGAAATAAATTATTATTATTATTATTAATATTATTGTAGCGAAAGACAGAGGTTTACTGACCTCTCTTAAACCACTGGATTAGAGTAACGCATTTGATACTTTTAAACATGACACAATACTAGCCAAATTACACTAGCTAAGTTTCTCAGAGGAAACTATATCTTTAATTACAAGTTTCTTGCACGGTCGTATCCAATTAGTACGAATAGATGACATAAATTCAAGTTCTGCTATGGTGTTCCCCAGGAATCCATTCTGGAACCAGTTTGTTTTATATGTATATGTCTTTTTACTTTTCCAATATAGAATATATAGGAAAAGTATTATTTTCGTGAATGAGAATGTCTGGAGGCGCTGCATCTTAAAAACGAATGTTCCGTTTGAGATAAAACTTTAAACTTAAAATTTTATCGTTAAGAACTGGAACTGAAAAGTTTCTGGTGAACATTCATAAACCGAAAGTGGATGTTTACTGGAGGCCGTTTCTTTCCTACATGTTTTTTTAATATAAAAAATGATAAATACTATTCAAACAAAAGTTAAAAGTAATAAAGTTCTTAACTTTCGAGAAAAAGTAAAAAAAAAATCATATTTTTTGCTAATTACTAATAAACTATTGAAGTAACATTGAATTGATTTAACGAATAATTGCAAAGAATACAAAATTGTGCAAATTGTTAAGAAAGGCCTTCTTCCGTAAACCTAATAGTTTTCGAGAAAAATGTAAGGAAATTACTCTGATGGCCATCACCATTTTAATGTTTCTTTACATTTTACAACTTTTAATTAAAACCCTCGCTTATGTTTTACTCATTAGAGGGTGGATATAGGCCACCCACCCACCCTGCATATATATGATAACTTTAATTGCTAATCGTAGATGACTTTACTGCTAAGAACAATACAATTTTATATAATAAAAAATAAAACTTAATCAAAATTTAAGTTTAAATATAAATGAATGTCTATAGCTTATATTTTCTAATTTAGACTTAACGTCTGCCCACTTATCTTGCATCAAATGTTTACTAATTTACTCTAATTTTACCTTTCTTAATTTCTTTTTAATTCAAAAAGTTTTGTATTTAATTTTATTGGAAACCGCTAGACGACAAGAAATTAAAGTTTATATCTATATGTAAGGTGGGTGGGTAGTCTTTATGATACCCTCCAATTAGTAAAACATCATCAAAAATTATTTGAAATTTTTTTAGAATAAACCTAGTAAATTTTGCAATAATGTTATGTTTATTTAAGTTTTACAACTTTTATGTTTCACTGATTTTAGTATGGGTTATAGGACACCTACCCACCCTACAAATACATGATAATTTTAATTACTGATTGTTGATGGATTCTAATAAAATAAAAAAGTATTCAGTTTGTCATTTCCTTTAACATTTGTTTGAAAAGTTATGTAAGTAATATTTTTCAAATTTAGAAAAAAATCGGAAAAAACAAATAATCGCCTTGAGCAAACATCTACTTCATCTATATCTGCCTGTCTATGTTTCTGTCGGTGGTTGCTGTATCTCAAAAACGAATGATCCTTTTGAGATGAAACTTTAAACTTAAGGTTTTATCGTTAAAACTGGAACTAGAAAGCTTTTGGTGAACACTCATAAACATGAAATTTATATGTAATAAGTAAATGTAACAAACCAAAAATTAAGCAAATTGTTAAGAATAACCTTTTTGTGTAAACCTTATAGTTTTCCAGAAAAATATAGGGAAATTAGTTTAATAACCACATCACATTTTTTTTACCTCCGTGAAACTGACCATTTTGAGTTTGTCCCGCAGAGAGAAACTGAAAACTCAGCATTTCATCTGTGACCAGGCGCTACCATAACCATAACCCCAGAAACACGGCATCCTTACAAATTTCCTGACCCGAACCAACGGGTGGTTCCCCAGCCCCCTTATAGTCCCGACTTGGCTCTGTACGACCTTCTTATGTTTCCTTGACTGAAGAGAAAATTGAAAGGAAAGCATCGGGAAACCATCTAAAAGCAAGTTACAAAGTTCCTAAGAGATATTCCCGTCAAGGAGTTTCAATGTGCCTTCCAAGAGCGGCAGATACGTTTCTGCAAGTATATAAATGCTGGAGGAGACAATTTTGAAGAACTGTAAGCAATAAAATTAAATGAAATAACCACTTCACTTCTTGTACAAAAATTTGTACATATATATCTCGTCGATTTTTGTGTACTTTGTAAGATGTCTTCATTAGGACGGCAAATTTCTCTATCTAACCCAAAAGGTTTGTCTTTTATATTACGACAATGGGTGGGTGATCCTGGTGCTGTCATAAGATAATGGATGTCCTTAAGGTAAAATTCGATTTCTTATCAGTAGAGTTACTCAGAACGTTTTAATACCCATGCGCAATTTGTGTGGTTTATAGTGGCATTACCTTGTGGTTATTTTTTACATCATTCGACGAGATCGTAATTCTATTTTTGGCAATAAAACAAAATCAGAAACTACTATATATCAATGGTATATTGAACAAGTGATAAGGGTCGTCCAAAATCTGTTGTTTTTCCAAAAATAACGAAGCTGTGTGTGAACTAAAATTGCATTACAGTCATGTAATATATCTTAAAATTGAGGCATCTTTTAGTATTAGTAGTACTAGTATACATTCTATATAGCATGAAAATGTAGACATCAAAAAGAGTTGGTTGCATAGGTTCCCACATAATTTACCAATCACTCAAAAAAGGCTCGTGTCAATTGGTCCAAAGAAATATTCAAGTAATGCTTCAAAGCACGGCTTAGACATCGTAATAGGTGAAAAATCATGGATATGCATATCAGTCCGAAAATAAACAGCAGTCTTTAAAAATCAGACAAATCTTACAAAAGTTCTTTGCGCACGAAGATATTTTTCAAAAAAAAAAAAACAAATAGGTGGCAACTATGCATTGTTGGACAGTCAATTATGAATGGTACACAACTATATATTTGTCAGAAGTTTTAAGAAAAATTAAGAAAGCCAACGGATTTCTGAGGATTAAAAAATTTGATTTAATGTTTCATCTACCGTACAGTCCTGATTTTTCATCCGATGACTTTTTAACTTCTATTTACTCAAATCAAATATATGTTAAAGGGTCAACGTATTTTGCTGCCTCAAAAAGCAGCTGATTGTTTCTGGAGAAACTTTAATCAGAATGGATTATTATGCTTTCATAATTAATTCACACGCATGTAAAAATGTACTAAGCTTCAGTAAGAATATTTAAAAAAACACTAAACCCATGTACGATTAATAATTTCTTTTTTTATTTACTATTTTTGAAACATAAAGTACAATCCTCTTAATATTATCATACGTAGTGCAGGAAAACAAGAAGAAACTATTTAGATAAGCAGTTACATTAATTTTCCTTTCATAACTTTTGATACATATACTTATTTCACTCAAATAAATTCAAGGTCACAAAACCAAATTAATCGAAATTATTGATCGTTAAGGCCAAAATAAATATTGAAAAAGATAATACAATAAAGCAAATATACACTTTAATATCTGCAGAAGAATATTCAGGACTTGTAATAATAAAAAGTTATTGTTTGAATATATTATATATATTTTGTAGTCTGCTATGATTTGAACATATTACACGTATTTTAATTAACAACACAGCTAGAGGTAATTATAATGCTGTAAATATTTAATTAAATAACGCGGTCATATTTCAATGGTCTAAAAAATTACAAAATCGCCTTCTCCGCATGCAGAATGCACCGAAAATGCACTGTTTGATGGACGGACAGAAAAGTAATTTAAATAAAAGCAGGCCCGGTGAATAGCTTTCCACACAAAAGAGAGTATCGTTAAGGGAATGAAACAATGACGACCGCCAAGTCTGCCATTAAAATACTTATGTAAATAATAATACAGGAAACGAACCGGGTTTCATATAATGTAAACATTTGATATTTAGACCAATAAGAAATGTACATATTTTTCCTTTAATTAATAAAACACAAATGCAATATATGTTTATTACGCAGTAATAGTAGTTTTGATTCTTGTTTTTTTATACTTTTGTAACAAAACGTTAAAATAATAGATTTACCTAAAATAATTTTGAGCTTAATTAAGTAAGTTTGTAGGAAAAAATTACATAAAAATTACTTTTAACTACAATACATTTTTATATACATAAGTATGTATATGTGTAAACCATTCTTATGAATTAATATAATCTTATAGTCTTAAGGAAACAAAAAAAGTTGCATTCATAATTAATTCATTTTCATTATTTTAATCAATAAAAATATGCTACTCTTCCAAGTTCAAAGAATTTTGATAGTGTGTTTTTGTTAGTAATGATGATAATAGCATCTGTAATAAGCTTTATCACATGACAGTAATAATAATATAATAAAAAAGTTTCAGATAAACATATATTTGTAATTATGTCAATTATTCCCAACATTTGTAACGTTGTAATTATGGTGGATGCGCCGGGTTAACATATCCGATAACCCGCGTTTCTACAATAAAAGTGTCTGTAATATAATAATACAGTATTTTCATCGAATGTATATCAGAACAAATTGCTTACGTCGATAATGGGCGTTGTAAACGGTATTAACCTTTGGGCTTAGGGACGCATCGGAACTATTTATGGATTGATTCATTGTGTAAAAATGCTTTCGCATTATCAACGGGGGGGATTTAAGTGAGGGGTCCAGGTCATAAATTACACCATTATGATTAGTGTAACGAATATCGAGATTACCACATGACATTATTATCCATCATGTTTCAGCGTAATTTGTGTATTCGTTCCACGATCATCTAATGCCAGATCTATATTATGTGATAATGCCAGTGTGTTATTACAGCTGATGGTATGGACAGATAAGTTTATTTACAATAATCATAAGCGTATTTAAATACATAATATGAAATTTCTGAATATGAATCAAATTTGAATATATTGTGGAATTAAAAATACGTCATAATTATATTTTATTTAATAATATAATATTAAACTAGACTGTAGAATCTACTAAAAAATGACACTGTTCTATAATATAGAATTATTGAAACTGCCGGTATAGTAGAAGCATTAATTACTTAATTAAAAGAAAATAAACTTATGCTAAAATTGAACCGGTTCTGTCGGTTAAAAGTTAAAAATAATATTTGCCTTACATTTAACTTGCTGTTTGTAAGAAACGTTAATTAAAATTTCAGAGGTGCACGTTTCAAACTCCGACGCAATATAGATGTCTAGTTGGCTGACTCGTTCTAAATTATGCACAAATTCCGTAGGTTCCGTTTATTTTAATCTATTTGGCGAGCTTATAAACAACGAAACGAAATTATATATTGATTGCACTGTAAAGAAATTGTGCTTTAATTAATTTAAAAAATCTAGTTATTAAGATAAAGTAAGCAATTTATTCTGAATACATATTACAATACTGTATTTAAAAACAGCTGCTTTATTATATTTTCTAGTCTAGTATTAATAGTACAGTGTAAGGAATTAGTTATGATATATATTTGATGAAAATATTGTATTACTATATTACTAACGTTTTTATTATTAAAAGGCGAAAATATATACCTGGCACATTCACCATAATTAGTCATGTATTCATGTAGGTGATAATTGACGTATTAACAAATGTAGTAATAAAATAAAATACTGCAATAGCCAATAGGTTTATTTATTTTAGTTCTTTGTGTAATATAGTTATGTACCATAAAAATATAATTATGTATAACTAAATGAACCTGTTTCATAGTCAATGTGTTTGTTTATTTTGTCGGTTTTCAAAATTGTCCGGTGGAAAATTGACGTATAAAAATGTCTGACATTAATCTGTATAAAATTGATGTAATGCTACGTACGGCCGAATCATGGACGTGATGAATAGATAGCTTGATAATATCGGCGCACTTAATCTTCGCAATATTTCACCGGCAATTATCTCATTAACAGTCCAATTTACCTAATTATGCGCCATCAATCAGACCGTGTTTTAAAATGTGTCTTTACCGGACACGAACTGCAACTTTTATTACAACACATGCGAATAGGAATACGTGCATACACAATATATTAAAATAAAGGTAATGTTTTGTACAAGTGTATAATTTGTATCTAATTTTTATATAAAATTACAATTTCGATTGTATTGACAATTAATTTAATTTATACCTAAGCAATTTGAATACATAAATATAATTTGAATAATAATTTATTATTATCGTTAACCAGTGGTATTTTTGGTGTATAAATAATAGATTAATGTAGTGTGTAATATATTTCAAATCACATTATATAATTTGGTATAACTTATTCAATACCTCGATCAGTATATATTAATGAATTGTATCCTCAATCGCCCTCAACTGATAATATATTGGAACACCATATTCCAGACCTCTCATTTCTGCACAAGCACATATTCTAGGTTTAATTTAAAATGGAATTTTTTGGTACTTAACTTGGAGCAGGTCGAAATATAATTTATTATATCACTTGCTAATATTATGAATTTATCATGAAAGAATAGATAAGACTACTCTAGAATATTAATTTTGGTGCAATTATGTTACCTTGAATCACATAAAATTTACCTTATACATATATATATTCATATAATATTAGACTATTCTCCTTCAATCCCGCAGCTTCAATAATACCCTCCGAATTACTCCGAAGTTATAAGGTAGAAGGAATGACATACTTTATGTTGGTAAATGTTTCAGAAAATATTATTTGCTCTTCTGATATTTTATATATCAAAATATTTCCCGAAAAACAGGCGAGTAATAGAAGTATACTCGATTAATAGTCATATAGCAGTTAGCTTACAGATGAGAGTTCTTACTTTAAGGAGCCCATCATAGGCTGATAATATTATATGTGAAGCAGAATCAAAAACTCTTACTCTTACTCTTAATTAAAAATCCAGTAAATTGCAATGTTAAAATTACAAAAATAACCATAATTAAAATAACACGTCACGACGCTCTTAACAATAATGATACATGTGCCTTTTAAGAATGCTGCTATCAAGCTCTAAAAGTTATATTTAAACTTGATTTCGATTCATAGTCATACGTAAGGTGACTTCTTCAGCAGTTAATTACAATTGAAGGCTAATGCCTCCCAAAGTCTAGAAACGGATACGTCGCTATAATTTGAACTTATTAAAGTTGAATAATCAATTGTACCGTACAAATTAAAAAAAGCAAGCATCATTAAAAATCTTCATGATAGAGCTCCTAATACTAATCTTCAGCTACCTTTATCAAGTAGCGTTACTAATCTTTTAAAATTATGTTTAGAATTGGTATATTTCCTAATTTAACATAATTCTCAGATGAGGTACCCAAAAAAATTTAAAAAAATAAAATAATAATGAAAAATATATTTCACCTATTGCTCAAACCTGCGACCATCAGGTTTTTACATAAAGTTACAAAGACTATACTTACTTAAAGTTAATTTGACAATTTTTTAGTCATAGCAGCTATCTTAAAGCAGTTGATTACACATAAGAGATAAAACGTTTCGAAGTCTCATTTCTTAGTGATGTTTTCTATAGATCAAAATCAAACACTGTTAATCTAGAAATAAAATTATAATCATCTTAACTGGCAAAATCAGCATTTATTAAAAATTCCGTGGCAGGGCTCTTAAGACTAATTTTATAAATATTTTTGCCAAATCTTAGCATTATGCTTAGAATTGGTACCTTCCTCTATATAGGTAGAATGTCTGATAATGTACCGACTAAAATAATCATTCTTTCTTGTATAGTTTCAACTTACCACTTTGGTTTTTTCATTTTAAGTTTTATTATAAAATTTATGGGTAGTTTATTTATAGTCGTGCAAGCCATATCTAATTCAAGAGTTGATTACAGACGAAGAATCATACTTTTCTAAAAATCTCATAAGTTGATGACATTTTCTGTAAAGCAGTATCAAAAACTGTTAATCTAGAATTAACTTTTCAATCAACTCTACTCTTAAAGTTACACAACAATCAATGGTGTCAGTGAACTCATGAAGTTATGTTTAATATTTCTTTATCTTGTTTGCTTGAGCTTACAACTATTGATAGTTTATTATCATTTTGATCGCCGTTGAGTACAGACGTGCGAGAAGAGACGTTCCACTGTGTCTACGTTATTGATTTGTTAGTAATCCTGAAAGTTAATTAACATGGTTCCGGCAGTGAAGAAGCAGCGATAACGTTTTTGAAGAGCCCCCTATTCTCAGATATTATTAGAAATATCGTAGCCGAAGCAACCAAACACCTCGTAGACACGATTGCTGAATTGCGGAATGAAGTAACAATTTTATCAGAAACTAATAAGGATCTGTTAAAATTAGTAAATGTCGCTGAACCTCGTCAATTTGGTAGCAGTAATGTTCTCCCGTTATGCCGAAAGAAGAGCACCGATCCCGCGAGTGGCATTTAAATGAGCAAAACCCCAAAACAACTTGATAGAACAAATATTCCCGATAATATTCGAGTCAATGCCTCGGATTTCTCAGAAAAAATGGCCTCGACTAAGAATGTGTGCCTAAAAAGCGCGTATGGAACCGTAAGAATAAATCTATTATCGGAGCCTCCGACGAATCCGGCATTTAAGGAGTGAAGAAGCAGCTACATTTTCATGCATTCTGGTAGCTACCATGCACTATCGAATCGGAACTAATGATTTTTTTAAAGAAAGAAAGAAATTCCAATTGCAAGGTGCGAAAAATTGCAGTCCAAAGATCCGGAGGAGTATAGCTCCTTTAAAATATCCATCTCTGAAGATGCAAGATGAGTGATCCTAACACCTGGCCTCAAGGTATATGTGTTAACCGCATTTTTCTACGTTTTTCAGCTCGAACGCTAAGTTCATAAAATATATATAATGTATGTAAATATTCAATCGTTTCGTAACAAAATCAATGAAATCGAAATTTATCTTTTAAAACATCATAACAAATTTGATATTGTTAATCTTACCGAACATTGACTAACGGAAGCTGAAGCGAATGTTTTAAAATTAAATGATTTAACTGTTAAATCAACATTCTCACGTTCTAAATGTTTCCATGGCGGTAGTTCAATACTAACGAAAGAATCCGTCAATTCGAAAGAAATATTAAGCCCTTAGTTAATTTATCTGAAGAAACAACTGCAAAATGTCTTGTATTTTTTTAGTAATATTGATCGTATTTTATATGTATATACCGTTCTCCTGCTGGGGATTGGAATTTTTTGTTAGTATGTTGGGTGAATCTGTGGAAACAATTGATTATTTACACAAAAATATGATTGAATTTGGTGATTTTAATATTGTCTTCAACAATGCCGATTGCAGTTATGTGATTTAATGATAACTTATGCTTGTAAAATCGCCAACCCGCGGTTTTAACTGTATTGACAACATGTGCAGTAATTTTAATAAGAATCACTTGGAAATAAATTCTGAATCTCCAGATCTATCGGATCATTGTGCGCTCATGATATTCAAGCTCAAATGTTCAGTTAAGAATCATTTATCGTCCAATCACTGATATTGGAAAAAAACAATTATTTAATTACTTCTGCGATATAAAGTGGAATTTTCTTAATTGTAGTGATGGAAATACGACTTGTGAACAATTCATGCAGTACTTTATGTCCGCTTTTAGTAGTGCTTTTCCTGAAAAAATAACGCACCAATCTAACCATACAGCTCAGATCTCATGGTTTACAAATGAATTGCGAAACATGAGAGATAACCTACACTTTTTAAAGGAAGTATATCTCAATTTTTGTTCGGCTGGAAATAAAATAAAAATATGATTACCGCACCAAATACAGAATAACAATCAAAAATTCTAAAATCAAAGCTAATAATGCATTTATTGAACACTCGTCAATTTCTGCTAGTGCAATGTGGCATGTTATAAACAGTAACAGGAATGTTAAAAAAAACGCAATTGTAATGAAATTAATAGTGATGATTTTAATTTATGTTTTACTCAAATTGCGGAAAGCATTGTTGAACAACTACCTACTTCCAATACCGATCCTATTCTGATGTAACGTTTTACTCATGTACCATTACTTGAATAATTAATTTCGAAACCGTAACGCAATCGGAAATAGGATAAATAATAACGAATCTCAAAAATAGCAAAGCCAATGATATTTATGAACTCAATGCTGACTTAATAAAATCTATAAAATAATCTATTATTTCACCTTTAACCTCATTAATAAATACTTGCATCAAATGCAGTTATTGGCAATTTTAAAGAAAGGGGATAGTAGAGATTTAGATGACTATCGACCCATCTCTATTTTGCCCACTATTTCTAAAATCTCTGAAAAAAGTACTTTTTAAACAACGATCATATTTCTTGTTAAATAATAAATTAATTTCAAATAAACAATTTGTCTTTAGAAAATCCCTATCTACAACCAATGCTTTATTAGACCTTAATTCTAGAAATATTTAAATCTGGCGAATTTTGCGCGGCTAGGTTTTTAGATCTAACGAAAGCTTATGACTGCATTTCTCACTCTATTTTACTTTAGAAATTATATTGTTATAACATTCACCCTAATGGCTGCTCCATGCTACTATCATACTTAAATAATCGAAAACAAGCTGTTTTTAATAACAACAAATTATTCCCCTTTCGATATGTTGAACACGGTGTGCCACAAGGATCAATTCTTGGACCACTGCTTTTTATATTGTACATAAATGACCTCCCGAACTTTATTGAAGATGCCAATCTAGTCCTTCTTGCTGATGATACCACACTAATAAGCAAAGGTAAAAACTTAAATGAAGTATCTCGGTGTAGCCAGCAGTCACATTCAAAGACTTTATCCTGGTTTCATAGCAATCTACTCTCTGTTAATGATATTAAATCTGTGCAACTTGTATTAACACTAAAACATATGGATAATGAGATATTGAGTGAAAATGTAAAATAAATGTACGCTTTGTAGTACTTAAAAATCATAAGTAATGCATTCAATGAGAAAGTAACTCAAACCCTTCTATTTGTTGGTACACGCATGCACTAGAGGGCGTTAGTAGCAAAAATAACGACGGATGATTGCAACGAGACTCTTCTAAATTTATTGTTCTTTTTTGCTTTATCTAAGTTTATAAACCTTTTTTGTTTAGAGAAACAATAGTTACTGTTACTTGACCTGACTCACTTAGAAGCACCTGGTATTAAAACTGATTTCTATTCTTCTTTATAAAATATAATATGCAGATTAAACATATATGCTAACGCCATTTTGAGATTTTCGCGATGCGACTATTTTAAGCAGCAGTCTTTTACTTAAGAATGGAAAAAAATAAATTAGTTCATATTAGTTATTATAGTCTAAAATAACAAGATAACAACAACGTTCATGAATTTGTTAAAAAAAGTTGATAGAGCAAATAAATGCTATCATTGAGGCTCCACAAGGACGTTGATAGAGATTTAAACTATACTTTGGTAGTAAATAAATAAAAATATTGTAAAAAAATTTAATTAAGCTTCCGATACCTCTTTTGAAAATTCTTTCAGAGGCCTTGTCAGTATGATCAAGGCGTCTTATGGTTTATTTCTATCTGATATTGTGAGTTGTCGTAAAATAGGTCAACATTTTTTCATAGGCATTTAAACGTGTTGTTTAACCTAGATGTATGTACAAGTTAAAAAACTGTCAAAGGACATGCTCTGTTGATTTTGCTACATATGATAAACCCAACACGGAAACCTAATATCAACCTAGGCTGCTTTTATATTTCTTTCCATGTGTAAAGAATTAATCAAAATAAAATTCGTGGGTTTCATACAATACCCGTAACTTACCGCCAAATTGTTTCAATTTTTCGTATATAAAATCACATCAATATCTCGTTGTCCATTATATTTATAAACATCTCGTTAACCAATAAACATATTTATAATTCGCCAAATTGTTGTAAACTATTATTTACCCTATATCAGACGACTTATGTAAAAGCTATTAAATGTTAAAACGATATATTTTTCTAGAATTATAAAATATAAACGTATTCTTGAGTAATTGTTATTCAAAATACCTTTTCTTGAATTTCATGTGTTAGTTTGAATTAAGTTTTACTTACTAAGTACTATAATGCTTTAAATTCCAGATATTTATTTAGAAACATCCGGTAGTTATAATCATCTCATTGACATATAAATATAATGAGAACACCAAATTGATTAAACCTATTTTAAACTTATTGCTTTCAATAACATATATCTATTGATATATGTAAATGCATTAAATATTAGCAGGATAAGCCAGAATTCGATATATTTTTGTAGAATTAAACTTCTATCCGATCATAACCTTGGATCACTCTTATCCAAAATACAATACAATAACGTTCATAAGAGGCAGTTGATTAAAAATTCACTTGGTTCGTTTCACTGTATTTTTAATTTTAAATATTTCTTCAAGTGATAATATAAAACAAACATAAGATATAATATTGTTTTTCGATTCAATACAAAAAAATCAAACTTGTTTTCTAGCTCAACTGTTTTTGGCTCTCATCCTGCTTTTAAAATATCAGGGACTTCTTCTGATGATGAGTCAATTAAAATGATAAATTTACAGATCATTCTTGCTATTTCAATTTGATATGATTTACTAGTCTCTAAATTTGCGGATGATAGATAGATAGAAACAAATTTTCACTGTTTAGTCTTTTATCGTTTCAAAATAGATAGGTCTATCCTATAAAAGCCAACTTTGCAATATACCACTTTCAACCAAGAAGATATATTACAAGTATAATAATAGCTTTCGATTGGTTATTTCTACATTAAAGCTTCCCATTTAAATATTTATTGATCAGACATTTTTTATATGTAACTTTTTGTCTACATAATCGCAGAGGAAGCCATCACTAATCTTACGACTGGTAGAAATAAAGTGCTTAGACTTATAGCTCGCCATGGATAACCAACTCAAATATATTTCAATAATGGAAAAACATTTAATGGAGCTGCATTAGAAATTTAGAAAATTTCTTAAAATTAGATAAACCTTATGAAAAAATATGACACTCTTTCGTGAGTAGGAACTAAAGAAAGTAATATCTCTTCGTATGGAAATACTCGTACCTTTTACATTAAAAATAAAATGTTGTTAAACCTATCAGAAGTTTAATTAAATTTAACGCTAATACGCTTAATACCACCTTTTCCATATTTTCGCAGTTTATGAAAGCTTGGTTTAAAATCCCAAAATACCCATATTTAACTTATTATTTGGTACAAAATTGTATCTATTACAAATAAAGAATAAATGGTCAGCTGCTTTATATTGTGTTTAATTCGTCATATAATAGACTTAATTATTTGATATCTGCTCTCCTCAAAGCCAACGTGGATTTCGGTGGTACAAAATGTGGAGACTAACTGGGTGCTAATAATAGGAAAGCTTTAGGTTGTTGATTTTTTGCATCATCGTATTTTATGATCCAGATTCCATAGAAGTGGCCCCAGTTTTGAAAACAATTTCAATATTACAAGACAATTTGTCTAAAAGAAACATTTTGACGTTGGGATTTTTTAATATGAAGAAATCTGCAGTAGCTTCATACAATAGATGCATGAGTAAATTGTTGATTATTCGCTTTGGACAATCTTGAATTTTGCGTTGATCAAAAAATACAGTTTTGACAGTAAAGGCTTGGCATTATAAAATTAAAAATTGGATACGTGATGGTTTTTAACCATTTTAATTTAAGTTATTTCGCCACGTCTTTCATAGAAATTTTAACTCTTCGAAAGTAAAGACAAAAACTTCAGCTCTAGCCTAGCTAAAGTACAATACATAGAAAACGAATAGTTTTCTAAATTAGGACGATAAATGAAATTAAGAAACTTTATCAAATGATAAATAAAACTTACATTGTTAATATCACACACGGAATTTATTTCGTAACTATAGTTTCAAGCTTACAAGGCTATTAACAAAGTAAGTTTTATTTATCATTTGATAAAGTTCCTGATTCAATATGTATCACAAAGTTATGGCTTCAAGCATCCAACAAATAAAATTAAGTTTCTTGTTATCACACAAGGTTTTTATTATTAGAGGAATAGTTTTCTTTGTGGTTGTAGAGAAGGGCAATATTTTCGACGTATTGAGCCTTCATGACAAAACCCTTCGTAACAATTCCTAATATTTTATATTGCTGGAGAACACACTGTTTGCTACAAGATGTAGATTGAGAGATCAAAACACTTTACTAGTATCAAGAATTTTTCACGTTTTATTATGACTAGTATTCGGATATTATCCAAAGAATATATTCGTGATACTTGCAAAGAATTTTTATATCTCAGCCTACTTCTTAATCAAAATGTATTACAAAGTAACGGCTTTAAAAATCAATATTTTTACGTAAGTTCAGAATGTTCTGTAAGATATAAAATTGTAATTAAACGTTACTTTACAGATAAGACTGTCATATATAAAGTTTTAGAAATGTCACGAAATATTAGAACTAAAATGGTTTCTTTATTAACGAAAAATACCTTCCACTGCAGTAAATCACATTCAACTGCTACTATAAAGTAGAAAGGTGGATACAAAAGCCAACCTGCAATTGTGGCATAATTAATGGTCTTCGGTGAATAGCTCTAAACGAATTAGCAGGATTTTCTCAGTAGTTCACCTAGAACATTGAGGAAGTAATTGTGATGTCGGTTTACAATCATGTTAAAGATGTTTCAGTTTTAAGAATGCTGATAATAACGGTCAACTTCCAAACAGATGATAAAAAACCCAAACACAAATTCATTCATTCTAGTGCATTCATGTTTATCAGTAGCGTTAGCAGAAGATTTTACTCCAAGGGTACGAGTGAAAGATCATCTAGTATGAATTCTGCCCAATTTCTGTGCAGTCTATTTTGTGTGAATATTATTTATATTATATTTGTATGTATTAGGTGTTTTTGTTAGCACTGAATTAACACAAATAAATAAATAAATAATATTCCCAATATTTAATGAAGCAAAACTACTTTGGTAACAAAAATTTTTAACTATTAAAGGGGAAATTCCATAAGGGCATTTTTTAAGTTTTTGTAATACTTCTTGAATAATTTTCGCACTTATCTCTTGGTGAAACATTGTGAAATAATTGTTAACGAATTGAAAATCAGTGAAACAAACCAAGTATTTATCAATTATTTACCTATTGTTAATTAAGACCATTGAAAATGGCAAGATGAAAAGTCAATTCTGAATCGTTATGTATGATTCTAC
This sequence comes from Ontholestes murinus, assembly GCA_963969525.1. Lineage (NCBI taxonomy): Eukaryota > Metazoa > Arthropoda > Insecta > Coleoptera > Staphylinidae > Ontholestes > Ontholestes murinus. The sequence continues at coordinate 51,165,490 of OZ018395.1, forward strand.
GATATTTCTAACTTCAAAGATGAAACAATAGTTTTGGATTTCGAAAATAATAAAATGATTACTTGTTGTTGTTATTAACCTGCAACTATAATAATGAGGGCTTTAAACATACAACGAGTTTGGTTAATGAGCTTTATATGCATTTACCTTATCGCAAATGAAAAGCTTAAGATCAGTAATATAATTGGTTGGTTGTGCTTTTCCCAAAAAATACCTCCAAATCAAATTTACAAATAAAACATAAGTAATTATTTATTTATAAGTTTTTTTTACTAATTCAATTCAACTATTTATTTAATCAGTTATTTTATTAAGTGTATTAAATACTTAGATATGACAATTTCATATCTAAGTCATCAATAATATTATACCCTTGACCATCAGTTCTAGAATCCGGTTGGTAGTTGCCAAAAGGATGAGAAACCTTGTTCTCTCTTAACTTGTTCCCTTCTTCTTGCGGAAATATATTAGTAAGTAAACCATTACATTTTTTGTGTTTGTAATAAATGTTGTTTATATAATTGACATTTACGCTATATATAAAAACTAGATAATAAAAATGTATATGCAAACAGCAATAAGACAACGATCACGCGTAATAAGCAATTTAATAAATGTTGCCCTTAAATTCCCAGTAAATTATGTACAAAATCATAAATCCTCAGGTTTTTGTAATTGTTTATTTTTACCCTTTTATATCACGATGGCGTATTTTGTGTGACTAAGAAATGCTCGGGCATAAAAAAGGGTGCCTTTGAGTGGCCATAAAATAGAGAGTAGAATATAATGACGCGTAAACTTTTTCTATTACACAATATTTCACCCTAAATGAGACGTGCAGATATTTGTGCCCCTTGCAAGACATGTGACATGTCACTAATTTAATGCAAATGTTTTGTTTACTTTATTACAATGTTATTCAACAATTGCTGAAATGAGTATACATTTTTACTTCTAAATCTAAATATAAAATTTAAAATAGTTATTTTACGTATGTTTTTTCTTTAGTTATAATAATAATTTTAGGCACAATTTTTTTTAAGTTAATTTAATTCTAATGTTTAATTTATTTTATTGATCGTAAAGTTAGACATTAATTATGGTTTCCCCTTCTCAGACAATTAGTATCGGTCTAGAAATTTGGTTAGCAAATGTAATTTCATTATAAACCATAAATGCTACTTAACCGATTTATTGGTTTACCGCAATTAATTTCTAAATATCTTAGTTTCATGGAAATTATAACAAGAATAAAGTCATAGTTATTATTTCTAGTATGCAACATTTTCAATTTCAAATAATAGTTATAATAATAATACCTTTATTTACAGAGAAATAGAAATAATTTACATGTAATTAATAATATGACAATGATTCAATAATTTTTTTTTCTGACAAACAGCTATCGACCCCCGGTCTTTCAACATGAAATTGTCTGTCTTACAAACGTCATGATTGCTAATGTCTATAATATAGTTATATTGTGAACAAGTCTTTTTTAATTAAGTTAAAGTTTAATAAAAGTAAGTTACAAAATAAATTTTTATTTATTATAATAGATTCTTATATATATTTAATTAATTCGTTTTTTTGATAATTAATGCAAGATAATTTATATAGAAATACTTAAATCATTAAAATATCGTAATCTTTATTTTAAATGGCCTGAAAACAGATATCATAATGTCGAGTTGAAATTATGATTCGCGATTGTTCTTTTGTGCTGGGTGTTGAGATAAATGGGGCAAACTCGAATTACATGTATATTATGCGACATTGTAATCCCGAAATGAAGTTCCGTCGACCTTTAATACCGCAGGGAACAATTCAGCCCTCGAAATACTGTCCCCATTCGAAAATGGGACACACACCGCCGACATCAGGATTGTTTGAGGCCTCAATTTAATTAAAATTATAATGCACTTTGCCCTGCGCCTCCATTATATATATAAAAAACAACTGCAATTTAGTTTAGAACTAGTTAACCGATGATGTCCGGAGTTTATTAGCTGTAAAAAAATACGTCCATTGTTGTAATTAACATTAAACTAAGGGCGTTATATTTTAGTACTGTTATAATGTATGTTTTTATATAAATTGGCTTATATGTGTAGTAATGGTTTATTAAATTAGACTATTTATGGTAATACAGTAATACAAAACAATATTACAAACTTTTTCCTCATACATCACTTAATCATAATGTAATTATTAGAATCACTTGGTTATTCTTATTTTATACTCTATAAATTATAAAACCAGTTAAACCAAATGATTTAATATATCTTGTATTTGTTTCTTATTTTTCACTTGGTGGAACATTATGTTAATTATGTTTTCAACAACCTATTATCAAATGATTTCAAGATAATTAACCTTATCGTTGCTAAAATATTGATAAGGAAATAATAATTGATTGTGTATATATATTAAATTATATATAATGTAATAAAACATATAAGCGATTAAAAATCATAAAAGTAATTTAATATTTCTAAAACAATTTATTTATAAGTGTGTGTGAAAAAATTGAAAATATTAATAAAACGGGATAAAAACGAATCCGAATAGTTGAAAGCTAATAGAAATTTAACCCTTTCAGCGTCACCCCTCGCACATTTTCTCTTATATATGTATTTATGTATTGAGTTTAAAATTCAACACATGAAAAATCCATTACAGTCATTTAAGGCCGCCAATAAAGGCCGTTTACCAGATGCCAGTACTTGAATGTCAATAGCTTTTGATGTTCCGAATATATATTTTTATAAAATTGTATGCATGGATTGATATTTTTACCAATGAAAATACTCTATTCATTATACACCAGCGTTACTTAACCTGTTCATATTTGCAACACAATTTTCACTTCCCCTATTCTACCATGTACTTTAAACAACGTTTTTAATTTAAACGTACAGTAACTGCATTATTATTTGTATTTATTTGCATTTTGATTTAGAATCTATTATGGCGTTACAACATAAGTTACATATTTTATTTACTATTTTGCTTTTATTCTTAATGAAATCTTGTTTTAATGGTTACTTAGTCCATCAGATACTCATTATTTATATTACATTAGTTTGAATTTGTGTCTATTCAAACAAAATTTCAAAGCCTTTTGTGATCAAAGTTGAAAGATTATTATAAGACTCACGTTTGTCTATATCTCAATTTATTGCGTTTTGTGTGTTTTTTCTTTAATTGATTCTTAACAGTATCGGTTGCTCATCCGTGTAAAAACAGACCACAAAAGTTCTGCTCATATATTGGTGTTGCATTCTGGTACTGGAATCGTTTTGCATATGTGGTATCAGTTTCCAGAAGAAATCACTTTTCGTAGTTAGGCGGAATCACGTACTGATCTTTCGTCTGAATGACAAATTATGTTTTAGTCTATTAAGTTCACTGTAGACCTTAACCATATGCTAATTATTGCAATCATATCGTTGTGCTGTGCAAAAAAAAGTAAATTAAAAAAAGCAGAAAGTTCTAAATCCATAACAAGAGAATACCGAAGCATTTAAAGCAGCAGAAGAGCAGTGCAAGCTTGTAGCAGCAATATTCCGAGAAGATTTACTTGAAAGTGTAATATTCTACTCACAAGATTATATGAGGATTGTATAAGGCAGTAAGAAAGATTTCATGATTCGAACCATCAACTCTGTTTACCATTTCCCAAACTACAAGTGGAACAGATTTTGAAATAAATACTTGATTAAAAAATGAAGTGCATATATTTCAATTCTATTATTCATTGGTTTATTTGTAGTAACATTGATTAGTAAGGTAGTTATGTCTATAATAGTAACTTCAATTCAATTCAATTCAAATAAATTCTTTGACTTAGTTAAGCTGATTGGTTTATGATACATATAAGATTCCTGTCTTGTATGATATATATGCACGTCGGAGCAATTTCTATACTTAGGCATGTTTTTTTTATATATATGAAAGGCATTTCATAATGCATATCCTTGGAAATATTAACATACCAAGTGGAAAAATTCCTGATGACAGTCCTCCGTGTATCCATAACCAAGCATGATACGAATGGCTCTATGTTTAAGTCCAAAAATTCTATTCCTGATAACAAAGTGTCCCTTACAATCCACCCATACAAAATATTGCTTTGTCACAGTGAAAAATATGCATGTCTAACGTTTCTTTTGAAACTATATTTGAGAGGCTACTATTAAGGAATATGCCTCTTTAAAAGAGAAAAAGTAAGAGATGCCGATTTGTTTCTGTTTAACATAAGCTGGTTGCATACGAACCAACAAGAGGTCTTGTTAAGCGATTCAGTATGCAATCCCACGTCCAAATGTTTGGATTGATTTGTTAATGTGGTGTCATCGGTGTATAGAATGACGTTGGTGTTTGAGATCGTTGATATAAATTAAAAATAGCAAGGGTCACAGAATAGAGCCTCGCGGGACAACATGCTTTAGCGGCAAAGAATCCGAAACACACACTATATTCATTATTAACTATACTTATATTAACAATCTACCGTGCATCTGACGTTGAGAGCCCCTTTCTAAAACCAAATTTTTAGTTTTGCAGTAGTTTTTAACCTTTAAAGTATTTAATTGGCTGCATTTGAAGGATTTTTTCAAAAACTTTACCAAATATGGGCGCTAATTGTTTGGATCGTTAAATTCACCATTTTTTAGACTAAAGCTCTCTTAAAGGCGTTTGAAAAAATTTGTTGTTTTGGATATAGTAGCCTATATTTGTAATATGTCGTGATACTTTATGTGTTGTCTTTTTAATCGACAATTCCTCGGGTACGATAATTAAATAAAATACCGCGGTGGTCAGATATTCTTATTTCAAGAGGATTTATCAATGATTCTGAAAAATTGCATATATTTTCAATACAATGTTAAAATCACCAGTCAAGAACACATATTTGTTATTAAATGAATGCTGTCTAATACTTTGGAGAGAATTCGAAGGAAGTTATTGAAGTCTCCACTGGGAGACTGATAGACATTACTTTAAATTTCTATACCAACAATCTCACAATCCTTCTCAGGGGATAAGTGAGATATATTTAGAAGACATTTTTATTGTTTTGATCAAGTTTTAATAATACCTTCATGTAACTCAGAAACAAATTTCAATATCTCGTAAATGAATGTAGATTTGAACTTTCTTTTAATATATAAATTTTGTAATAAAACTTTTTAAAATTAAATACATTACTATATAGTGGCCCTATATAGCCTAATTTCACTCTCTATTTTAAATTTAGCAGTAATTAAGTACTTAGTAGAGAGTAAGGAGTGTGATTCTGAATTCTTCGACTTCTTAACGACGAATCCTTAAAATAATTAACAGACATATTCAATAACATCTACAATACTGAAAACATTCCAAAATAATGGCTCATTTCAGAATTTATAATGTTAACAGAGAAACAGGAAACTAAAGCATGTGGCAACTATAGAACGATTAGTCTCATGAATCACATGCTAAAGATATTTCTGAAAATTGTTCATCAGAGTATCCATAAGCTATGCAAAGAAAAAATAACAGACATACAGTTTGGGTTCATTAAGAGTGTGGGTACAAGAGATACCCCATCCTTTTTGCAGGTATTTTTCCAGCGCTACAGAGAACTAAACTGTGATATTTTTGCCTGTTTTATCAATTACCAGAAGGCGTTTGACGAAATACAACATGAAAAGATGATGGAGGTCTTGAAAAACATAGGGATGGATGATAAAATTTTTAGGATCATCCAGAACTTATACCGAAATCAGTCAGCTACTATCAAGATGAATGCGAAGAAGTAAAACAGTGCAATCGGTATTTTTGAAGGCGTTGCAAAGGTTTTAGTCTTTTTCCGCTCATATTTAATCTTTATTTTGAAAAAATCCACAGAGAAGCCTTTGAGAATACATACATAAGAATCCTGCTGAATGAAAAATGATTAAACAACATTCGATACTCAGACGATATTTACCTATAGTATGAACAACGTACAAAAACTAATGAACAAAATAAAAGAAGCCAGCATTCGTTATTTTTTTAGAAATTAACATTAGTAAAACTAAATTTACGCTAATGAGGTAACTAATAAAGGTGAGAACTAATGATAAACAAAACCTAATAGTGAGGATATCACAGATTGTCTACTTGGAAACCATGATTAATGAAAATTGAGACCATTCCCAAGAGATTACGTACATAACCTCGAAAGTAAAAGCTGCATTTAACCAAATGTCTAAACTGTTCAAAAGACATAGCCTCAGCATCGATATCAAAATCAGATTTCTTCGATGCTATATTTTCTCGATACTTGTCTATGGAATGAAGTAATGGACAATAACAGAAGCAACAACAAGAAGACTCGAGGCTTTCAAAATGTGGCTATACAGGCGAATATTGAGGATCTTTTGGATAGACAGAGTGACCAACAATGTAATGATGGAACAAATGAACAAGGAAGTAATGAAAACCATCAAGACAAGAAAACTAGAATACCTTGGACACATTATAAGAAACTAGACCAAATACCGTTTTTTTAAATCTGTTCTCCAAAGGAAAGTCTATGAAAAAAAAAAGACTAGAAATAAGAAGAGTCTCTTGGCTTAAAAATTCAAGAACATAGTCCTCAAAAACTACCACTGAACTATTCAGAGCAGCAGTGAACAAAGTAATCATATCCAAGAGAGTCGCCAATATTCGGACCGAATAGGCACCCGAAGAAGAAGAAATAGTATGGTAGCGACATAAATATTATTTTACCTTATATTATTAATGTAAAGATGACAAATTGGAGCTGCAGACTTTTTGCTTATAGAACTAGTTGCTCCTAAATTATTAAGAGAAGTCCACATCAGTCATTTTACGAATTTTAGGTCCTAGACAGATTATAACTTTATTAATTGGAATAAAATTGTAACTTTGTATATATCACACAATAATATATATTTTCTTAACTGCAGCTTTGGCAAGTGTTTATATTAATTTATATTAATACCATAAAATATACCTTACATCCCACATAATGAAGTAATAAAGAGATTGCACAGATTGCTTTTTAGAAGTTTATAAACGCAAATTGTGTGTTCTTGAATATATATTGTTAGGTATGCTAATGAGTAATAGATACTCCAAAAATTTATCTTTGTCTTTTTGTACTAAGTTAGATGAACTCAAAGGTACTTGAGCTTTTAGAGAATAATAGATGAAGATAATACTATTGATAGTGACATTAGCATGCCTAATTGAAAATAGTACTTCCTTAATTACGAGGCTATTTTGAGACACTTAAATAAGTGTATGAAGTATTGGAGAAGTCTTTAGTTGAGAATGAAATCAATCAACAAAGAAAAGATTATTTAAATAAATTTAAGTAAAGAACAGATATACTTTAAGGATTTCAAATATCTAAAGTGTAGGATAAAATAAAACACGATTCTCTATGTTTTATTTCATCCTATATTTGAAAATGAAATACCACATAGTAACGGTCACTACCTGTTTCTTAAATATCTAGAATCCTAGTAGACAATGATATTAATACTTAGGAATGGCGATGAAGAAATGGATCTACAGTAATAAAACATATCCTTCAATAATTTTAATTAATAATTAAATGAATGAGAATATTGTGATAATATGGTATTAGAAAACACAGATACTTTAATATAATGCTCTCATTTTTAAGTAATTAAACAACAGACAAATTTACAACTATGTGACAAGAAAAAATGAAGAGATAAATATATTCATCTGTTATATGTCATCTGCTAATTGTCGACTGCTACCATTTCTTATCTGTCAATTATTTTCTTTTATATGTGACGATATATCATCTGCCTGCTTTATGTCAGCTATTTTGCGGCATTTATCACCTTTCAACTCAAATCATTAGACAACATTTATCACCTGCTCTTCGGTGTATTCTACAAATGTTTGACATAAAACTAAATGTAGTATTTACGGTATATAAATTCTTCTCACTTATCACGTATCTGCCATCGGCCATCTGTTATCTATAATATGTCATCTTTTAACCATAATCTAGAATCTAAAGAATACGATCCATTTACTATTAACAATCAAATGATTAACAGTCATCTATCACCTGTTTGATGAAAACAATTTTTTGGGATAAGATCATCTATATCAACTTTTGTTAGCCAAAACTCTAAATATTAAGATCTACATGAACTGTTTTAAAAATCCCAAAAAATGTCATGTTTTACAATTTAAGATATTTCTATCTCTTTCTTTTTCCCCTTCCATTTACCCTTTCAAGAGTCGGATTAGGTTTCTGTATTTCATTCACCCATATTTCCATTCTTCTCTATTTCTGGTTATCATTTTCATCTCATCTGTCGTCGTTTCTTATGTTTTCCCTACCTCTGCTATTTGCTGTACTTATTTTATGTTTGGTCTTCCTGTTTTTTTGTCATACTGTTTATTTCGTATATTGTTTTTCTTAACCTGTACGTTTGCATTCTCATCATGTGCCCATACCAGTTTAATTCCATCTTTATTATTTTTTAGTAGTAGGTTCCTGCTAAACTCATTGTCTGATTTCTTTGTTGGTAAGTCTATCCTATTTTGTCATTCCCGATATTTTTTAGGTGTCTAATATCTTTATTTCCTAATACTTCAGATAGTGTCCAATAGAGTTTATTGTATTTTTTGCTCTAATTCTAGGTCATTTTTGTTATTTATCTGTCTGTTCAATCCATATATTGACTACTTTTGCAATTTACCCTGTGTATCTATTATTAATATTATAGCGGATGATATAAGCACTAGTGCTCAACTTTTACTGGTTTTAGCCTGTAGTATCCTATCAGTGTTTGTGATTGGTCTGCTCTTCTGATTGTATTCCTAATTGCTTCATTCATAACTATTATGAACAGCAGCGGGCTGAGGCTGTCTTCTTGTTTGATACCTTTCCTTTATTCAAATTATTCCGATATTTTGTATTCTTCTCCTTGCTGTCTTATAGATTCTTTCTACTATTTTATAAATTTTCTGGGCACCTTCATTTTCTTCAAGCATTGCCATATTATTTTCTATTCAATTAAGTCAGATGCAGCTCTTTAGCTAATAAATGATAATATAAATTGTTCATAACTGTTAATGCTTCTTTATATTATATTCCTAATTATTTACATATTATCATATGTTTTGGCCTGAAAGCTGCTTTTTGGTCTGAAAGCTGCTTGTTCTTCTCCTACTTCCTTCTCTATAATTAGTAGTAGTTTTTTCTCTATTACTTTAGTGTATATATTGAAGCACACTGATGATAAACATATCGCTAGTTTTTTTTTCTCATTAATCACTTGGTGACACGTTATGTAAATGATAGGTGGTTAATTAAAAATTCACTTGGTTTGTTTCACTTAATTTTTTATTTTAATGTCGGACTAGTTTCGGCACTGAGCATTATTAAGAATAATGTACAATCTTGTGTACATTATTTTTGATAATTAACAAACCTAGTGAATTTTAATCAACCTATTATAAACCTATCGATCTGTAATTTTTGCAGTTTATTTGTTTACCTTTTATATAACGGGTGTCCAACAATTATTGCAGTCCTGGGTGGCATTGGGATCAAAAACGTAGGTCGATTCTTTCATGTGCCAAATAAATGAACTGACATTTTAATTGTCAAACATAACCTAAATGTGCATTAAAAATGTCAGTTCATTTATTTGTAACATGTAAGAATCGACCTATGTTTTTCATTCCAACGCCACCCGGGACTGCAATAATTGTTGGACACCCGTTATATTGTTACAACTAAATTATTCTGCCAATACTTTGGGATTTTCTACCTATTCCATGCCTCCCTATATATTTTCCATAACCAAATTGTGCCTTCCTCTTCTATTTACTTTACCATTTTCGGGTCCATTCCATCTTCTTCGCCTGCCTTATCAGCTTTTATGTTTCTCATTCTTTCCCATATTTCTTCTCTACGTATGTGTTCTATGTGTAAATATTTCTTCGTCTTTCTTCTTATTCTCGATTGTTTCTGTTCCGGATTTTTTCTATTTACTGTAATCTATTTTCGCCTTTCTCGCCTTATATTCCTTATTGTTGTTCAGAATACTCTGTTATTTGTTACATAGTTTTCCTATGTAACAAATAACATTCGTTTCTACACTCTTTCTCTCTTTATTTCTTATTTTATATTTTACTATTCGCCTTTGTCTATTGTACTCTTCTTCATCCTCATCTTTTTCTACTTGGGTGTATTTCTTCGATGTTATGTTCTGCTTTTGTACTTCTGTTTACACTTCTTCAATTTACCAACTTGTTCTTTTTTCTTCCTCATTACAATTTTTGATTTTGATTATGTCTTTAAATGTGTTCCATCTTTCTTTCAGTGTCCATTCGTCTTTCTGGTTTTCCTATTCTTTAAGTCTTTTGTTCGTCCTCTTTCTATATTTTTTCTCTACTCGTCCCATTTTGAGTTTTTTATTTTTATGTTTTGAACACTTTTCTTAATACATACTTATATTTTTACATATTTTAGTTTCGTTGTAACCGTCCTATGCTGCGTTGATAGTTCCGGCACTTTTTCTGGTTTGACATTTTTAACGTGTTATTCTAGGTTTCTCCTGAATATTATATAATCTATCAATCTTCTTTTCTTCCGTTTCAAATGTTTAATTATCTTTAATTTTCTGCTAGTCTGTTAGCTACTATTAGTGGGCCAAGTTTAAAATCCTGTGGTACACCTTTGTTACCACAGTTACCTTTGTATTTTAATGATAGTTTATTTTAAGTTTTAACTGCTTGTGTTCTGTTAGACAAGTAACTTATAATGAGCTTGCAACTAGAATAGTTGTGGAAGTTGTACATATATAGATTCTTCAAAAAAGTCTCATAGTCCTTTAATAATAATTGTGCTTTATTAATCATTCTAATTAATTGATACTTTGGTATATCTTCCAATACTTTTGCGATTTTTGGTAATATTTATATGAGTGTTTAGATCCTAATACCTGTTTTGGATTCTATTTTTATAAATTAGGATTACTATTGCTGTTTTGAGGCAAACAGGGATCCTGTCTAGTATTGCTAAATGGAATAATTTTGTTAGTGGTGGAATTATTACCTACTTCAGTGACTTTATTATGCAGTATTACATTCATAAATATCCACACATTAGCTATTTTAAAGAGACATAATAGAGAATTTTACAGCAATGTTAGATTTTAATTCAAATTTAAAATATGTAGTTTTATTAGGATATATACTAAGTCATTTAGGATAAGTAACTTTAAATGGATTATTTTCTACATCTGGCCTTTTAGTTGCTTTTATTGAGAAATAATAAGAAAAATGGGTTTATTTTTTTGGCTGTTTATTCGTAGAAAGTCTTTAATATTTTACATAACTGTTTCGTTATTTTGGTTATTACAAGATGAATATACTTTGGATTTGTATATTTCTCGATGTTCATTTATAATTACTTGTTTGTACTCCAATTTTATTTGACTTCAGTTAGATCGAGTATAGCGTTAAATTGTTAAAAATATAAGAAATAATATTTTTGGAACTTTGAAGACAAACCCCAACGTAACCGTAAAATTTTGGGTAGAGATATGTTGTATTGGAAAATCATATTTTATCCTAGAAATCCATGATTATTGTTAATATTTTTTATAAATAAAATTTAAAAAACTGTTCTTTGTTAATTTTAAAGAAAATACATTTTATTAATAAAAGTATATTCCGGCACCTCCACCATAAAATTGAAATGATATTTTAAAATAAATTTAAAATAATAAATTAGTAAATACCATTTTATGAAACTAAAACTAGATTTATTTTCTACATGTATGTGTGTTTAATTGTTATAAATATGAGTCCATGTAATTTTACCGAAAATACAGTTTTGTTTCAATGAACTTCACGTTATAGATATTAAATATTTTACCTTGTACACGCTGCATATTATAATATGCAGGTAATAATCATTTAATAGACCCATATTTTACCCATTATCATCAAACTGTTTATTAAATTTTCTGTACCAATTATAAAAAGGTATTGTGTTTGTCAATTTTTTTTATATATTTCTTAAATCAAATATTCCTTTTAATTATTTTTATCAATTTATATTTATATTTAATATATCCTGGGTGGATGTATATCGATGTAATTATTAGGTAATTTAAAATGCAGATAAATATCTCTTCAATTCAAAATGATGTATTAATCCTCCTTGTTTCCAAATATTCACTATTCGCTTTTAATAGAGTGCCTCCTCAACTTTTATTACTTGGTACATTTGATCTATCACACCTATACGTATATTAACACCGTGAGAAGAATTTTCAGGCAAGTTATAAACTACTATATATGAATGTATTTTTTTAATAACGGAGGGCTCTTATCACGTTAAGGAAACATAATATTCGCAATCCATATTCTTTCCCTAACTAAAATAATTAATTCCATCTCCTCAAAGTATCCACTTAATACACAAAGATTGTCGGAATGTAAATTTCAGCATTAACATATTTAATAATATAAAAGGGAAATTATGGAGGCGCACCCCTCACAATCGATCGAGTTATGAATTTCAAATTAAACAATTGCCCAAACCGCCCCTCGAACATTTATTTTGCTCGATATTAATCAATGAAATTGGATTAAAAAAATCATCCACGAACCAATCAATTCCTACAAGGAATAATTATCGCAAATTTCCCGCTTCCGGCCCGGGGTGTCAGGGATGACCCTTTGATGGTGTGTATTGTGCCTTTGTTCCCTTAATGGCCGGGCCCGGTTTTTAGTGTTAAATACGACTGTAGTCCCCCTTTTTCCAAACATAATGCTCGGTTTAAATTCCGTGCCTTCTCCAATCGTATTTATTTATTTATTCTTATTTTGCGACGATGCGATTGTAGCTCAATTATTTTTTAAACGTACATATTTATTTATTTGGTTATCATAAAAATGTTTGTTTCAACTTTAATTTTAAATTACCTAATATTTAATTAATAATTTGAATTGTGGTGGTTTTGAAGACCATCAAAAATCATATTTATAAATTTATTGATTTAAAATATATAAAACATTACCTTAATTTTTATAATATAAATTTTCTGGTAATAAAAATATGATACTATACAGGGTGTTTATTAAAGGGGACAAATGTCCTATGGGTTATTTTCCGGACAATTCTAGCAATATTTCGTCAAAAAATTACATGTAAATTTCCTTAATCTACAAGAAATAATAAAAATGACTAAATTATTCTCCTTATTGACCACCGAATTCTTTCAAAAGGGTCTATGTATAATAGTTTACGCCATTTAGACGTCGTTAGATTTAGACGTGGTTATATAGAGTTATTAAGTACTAATAATATATTTCCCATTCCTTATCAAATATATTTTATCATACTTTGAAGTGTGATATCAACAAAGTAAACATTTTTCTTTAATTTTCCAAGATGTATCACGAAGTTAACGTCTTAACCATTAATCAATTAAGCGTAGCAGAACAGGCGAAAAATAGATTAGATTCAACCAACAATGTTTCCTTATAAACGTTAAAATATATTTTAGTTTGTAGATGTTAATTGTTTCGAAAAGCAGAGCTCTTATCATGACAAGAAAACATAACATTCGTAATTCATGCGTAAAAAAAATATATATTTTTCTTATTAATCTGTGTGAGATTTCTAATATTTAAAACTACAAGTAGTTAATTTAGTCCATTTACATTTATGCCTAAACGAATTTTACTACAATTTAGAAATCAAAAAGTTTATTATCAATGTCACTAAACTATGCTTTGTTGCTAATGGTGTTAAAAGCCTAAACAGCCGAGATTCCCACCACACCTTTAAAAAATAAACACATTTACGCTCCCCCTTTGATGTTTCAACAAGACACAATTTCCGAAGAGAGAGGAAGCCGCCCGTCTGTTGCATTAATGTTTCTTTGATTGATGTCCTCCCACGCATCCATAAAACCTGTATAAAGTTGTGGGGGGGGGGCGGATGTGTATATATATAGAAAGTACTTTTCACCGTTGGTTTTTGATTAATGGCGGTATCAAATTACTGGAAATATTCGACGGCGACGACATTAAAACGTCGTTTTATTTTTGATTGCTTCCTTTCCAGTTTAATTGCGCTGACCATTCATAATCCCATGCTTAAATATGTCATTCACTCTGGTGTTATGTGTGCCGGTGGTGGTGGTAGAAAGGTATTTTGATTAATGCCTTTTGGCACACTGCGGTCGGAAAGCATTAATTTCGCGGGCTCCAGATATATAAATTTCAGAAATTTCACCAACGAGCTTTATACGTCGCATGACGGATAATTTTATTATTGCCAACACTTTTGCTAACTCTATACAATCCATTAAAGGCTAATTAATGATTGTATTTATTTGATTATTTTATTTGATTTAATACCATTCGTAAAAATAATATTTTAATAAAAAAATACTAAATATCAAAGCCTAAAATATAACTTAAATTTAAAAAAACTTATTTTTATAAATGGTGGATGCGCCGGGATATACTTATACATAGATTTTTAAATTTTATATCACTTAAACTGTATATAACTAAGTATTTTATTTTAAATCAATTATCTTTCTATTTGTAATACTGAGTGTTTTAAAATAAGAGAAATATAATTGTTTAAATTTATTTACCACACAATAAAATTTTGAATTGCTTTTCCCTTATTCCACGTTTTTTTTTTATATTTGGCGACAATTTAAAGTACGCCCAGACTAATTTATGGAGCGTAAAAATGCGAATAGGCGTTTTTAAATCATTTCCTCGATTTATGAATACTTTTTATACTTTTTAATTATCCAATTATAATATTACTGTTTATGCCTAATAAAACGCAGATAAATTTAAAAGAAAATAAGAGTTGTGTAAAAATGTCAAATATAACAATTGTAACAAAATTACAAACAATTCTACAAAAATGAGATATTTAATATATATAAAAATATTAGTTTAAACCGTAATATAATTGTAGCTGGAATTCATAATTGTAAAATTTAGATAATGCCTCTAATAGATTGAAAAATAATAATAATGAAATGGATTTTTTTTACAATAATTAACAGTTCTATTTAAATTGAATCAGCTATATAATATTATCGAATATTCTGAAATAATAAAAAAATTCTAGTTTCAAGAATTATTTTAAGTTTTCACTTTATAGACATAAAATTCTCCATAGCTCTTGCTTTTAAAAATAGTGTGTTTATTTCCAGAATAGAGCAATTGTTGTCAAATGTATTGAATACAAGTTATTACTCAGTAAACAACACCTCAAAGCCCTATTGTTTCACCAGTTGTTATAAGTTTCTAGTATTTTATATTTAAATGAAAATTCACTAATATATTGGGCTTATACATTTTTAATTTTTTAAGTTGTATTTACTTAATTACCATATGGCTCAAGTTATTGTTTTAATATAACTTCTTTATATCCTATATTTAATTATATATGCTTCCAAGATACTTATTACCTATTTTATAGACATTTCAGCTAGTGTACACTTAAGTTTCTATCGAATCTAGGATTTAAAGAGATTAAGTTCAAAATTAAAACAAATATCAATAACTTAGGTATCAAAGTTGCTGATTGTACATACAGTGATTAGAGCTATATAGTAATTAACTTTTTTATCTATATTTACTCTAATTATTCTAATATTTGAGACTAAACATTTCGGCAATTCTAATAAAAATGGATTCAGTTGATAATATTGCATCAAACTCAGTTCATTTTATTTCATTTCATAAATTGATCATAATTATTGGTTACGTGTTTTAAAATTACTTTAATTTCTATATTTCATAATATTATTTTTTCATTTAATTGATTTAAAACAAATAAAATTTTATTTAAAAATTGTAAATATAAATTTTGTATATTTACCTTTAAAACTTTAATTCAATATGAATAGCTAGCTGTTTAATATTTTTAATCTAAAATAATACCAAATACACTAAAGTGAGTGAATAAATTTTAAGTTTGATATATAAATTTTAATATTACATTATAATAAAATGTATACCTTAGATTATAATAAAACAATTTCCTTGTTTACTAATATTAATGGCGTACTAACTAAGTTAAACGCATAAATAAATTTATTTACAATTAATATTGTATTACTCAAAGAATATAACTAATTAGTACTAGTAGTAGTAGTAGTGTTAGGCTATCGACCACGTGGTCCTTCCGCCATGTGTCATTTGTGTATTTGTGTGTGTGTAAATGAGCTTGTTACTTTAAAGGATCGCCCCCGTCACTCTAAAGCACCATTAATTGTATCCCAATGGTGAATGGTACCGGTCACCCATCCGACTACTGACCCGAACCAACGTTGCTGCACGTCAGTTCGGGGCCGTAACCGATGCGCCACCACCGGCGTGTTATAACTAATTATTTTAATAATTTAATTCACAATAACTTTTTTATAAATGGTGCATGCGCCGGGATAAACATAACGTCCATTGATTAATATTAAACAATGATGTTTGTAATACGTTTAAAATATCAAACATATTATTAATATCTGTTCCAATTTGAAATCCAATAAAATTGATGTATTGTAGAATAAGCACAGTGATTGTTACTAGTTAGCGATAAATTATTTTTTGCAAATTTACTAGAGATATAATAATTAATAATCCCAACACATAAGTTGGGATTATTAATTATTAGGTAAACACACTTTCTCAGTCTACTGCAACATTTTTAATAATTTGTTTATTTGAAAGTTTCTGAAAATATGTAAGCACAATACGTACAATAATCATAATTTTTATAGTTTTTTTTTTAATTCTTTTTACATGTTTCTTAAAAAAATATATTCAAATGCAGATACCCTACAAAAAAAAACATACATAAAATTTTGGATGAAAGAAGCATGATGAATTATCATTTAACAAACAAATTCATATTTAGCAGTTTAAATTCTTTTAGAACAATACTACTCCCCTAAATTTTCATTCACCTGTTCTATAGTATCTAAAAATACTTTAGTTTTCGGCTTGAAGTTAACAACAACTATTATTTTCATATAACCAATATTCTATTTCTATCATTATACGATGGACTGATATATTTACAGCTTTTGAAAAATATGAAATTATTATTGTAGGATCATTGCATTCAAATTTTTATAACCAATCATAAATTGATTTTTTCAAATTTAATTATATAGACAATAAGCATAAAATAAGGCAAATAGTAATGGTAAATAGATCAAAGAGAATTCTTGAACACCCAAAATGTTTGAATGTTTTATATTATATTTTTTATATTCATGTGTATTTTCTTAGAAATAAAGATAAAGTATAATAATAAATAACTAAATCCTACAAGATTAAAATAACATATTAGTTAGGTCTAAGCTGTTGTATGTCCGAAATTCATAATCAACCTTGATTTGAAAATATTTCTTTTTATAAAGCTCTAAACTACTAAATATATGTATAATTGTTATATGAAATAGTTTCATGTTAAATTGCTGGTGATGACAAAATGTGAAATACAATTTGTTCTTGCGTAAAGTTAAAAATAATCTAAAAAAATTGAATTCTTACGTTTTTTTTTAAATCAAAAGAAACAATGTACGTTAGAATGTATATGCAATATTGAATTAAGTAGAGGCCATAGAAGATTTAAAACTTAAAGGTAAACCGGACATTTCTATAATAAATGACTAGGCAGACCTATTGTTCTCTTCATTGGTTTTCGCATTATACTATTGTATGTTTCGCGGTCAAATTAAAATATTAGAATTTCAAAATGACAAGATACGGATGCCTAAACTGCAGTCGCTAAAATAAATACAAGTATCGTTCATTTTATTTCAATTATATGAAAAACGACAATTAAAATCATGTGTTTAGTAACTTTATCCAAAATTATAAATTTATATTACGTAAAACACTTAAATTATTTGCAAAACTCAGATTAAAATTTTAATTTCGCAATGATTTATTGTTATATATTTATAACAATAAAACTCCGTTAAATTAAATAAATAAATCAAGTATTTATAAATTAACTTGTAACACTTGTAAAGGAGTATATATTGGTCAGTCAGGTCTTAATTTTGAAATTAGAGTAAAGAATATATAAGTTTATACAATAACAAAAATTAAATCAACTTTTACTAATCATTTACGAAACAATAAACACAATTTTGGTGACAAAAATGTACTTGAGATAATTCATTTTGGTGAAAACGAATAAACGACCAAACTGACTAGTATATACCCCTCTGTTCAACGTCATCTAAATTGTTTTATAAAGTTGTTTGTAAAAAAAATGTTTGAAGTATAGTTTGAAAATGACAGAAAATCTATCGAAACTATATTCACGAATAAAGATAAAATTGTGTGATATATAAAAAATGTATTTACAATCATTTTTTAATATTGTATCACAAAGTAGAGGCCTCTACAATTGCCTATTTGAAAATTTTGATCAGATAATTCATAATCTAGTTTAATCATATATATAAAACTGTATCAAATTATTCTTACTCAGAATATTTTCACAATTTTGATGCCACTACTCTAACTGCCCAGTAATACATTTTTTGGAATTTGTGAGTGTCCTCAAATTACGATTCCATAGCAAATTTGAAAGAATCCAAAATATTGTATGCCGAGCTGATCTTTTTAAATTTCTAAGCAAGAAAATGTTTTCAATGAAATAAAAAACGACTCCGACCTAGAAATAAGAATAGAAACATGAAAATAAACAAAACTAAAGCAATTACATATCTAGGATTAAATATACGAAACAACTTAAAATGGGACACCCATATTCAAAACATTATAAAAAATAATTGTAAAACATTAGCTACAATAAAAAAATCTATGCATATTTAACAAACTAGACAAGAAAACAACTCACAAAACTGCAATAAATCAATATGACTTTCTTTTGAATAAACTGTTTATTTAAAAAAAAAATATTTTAATTAAAGCTTACTTAAATAAAAGTTAACAAGACCACTCACGTAAGTAGACGGAGATTAAGAAGGATTAATGAAAAAAAGTGTTAAGTTGTATTTCAGCTGTCTGCCTGCAAAGAAACGTCTCACTGGTATTGACTATACTATTCATGTAAGTGTTTTAATTTCAAGAAAATAAAAATGCTGGGTCTGAGTTGAGACATATTATTAATATAACATCGTCCGCACTAAAAATGTTGGGTTTTATAATGCGAATATCTAAACAATTCAATAATATAAATGCGATAGTATCGCTTTACTATGCATTTGTTAGATCAAAATTAGGGTATTGTATGTTAGTATGGTATCCGCATTATATGAATCTCTCACTGATAGTAGAAAAAGTACAGAAAAAGTTTTTGAATTATTTGTCTTTTAAAAGGAATAACACATATCCAGATCTAAATACGATTATTTATTACTTACTCAACATAATTTTGTTTCACTTATTGACCGTAGGAATGAATATAGTGCTAATTTTGTCAAAAAAATGATTAACAACTCCATTGACTGTATGTATCTACTTTCAAAAATATATTTTCATGTACCTAGAATTGCCTCGCGCCATACTAATACCTTTGTTTTACCTGTATGCAAAACTAATGTTCTAGTTAAAGCGCCTTTAACACATATGTGCCGTAATGCGAATAAATATTGTATTGATGTATTTTTAAGTAATCAGAAACCTGGAAGTTGAAATTTGTACTTTTAAAATTAATTATTCTAATGTTAGTTATTTGGAATGAAATATTTTTGTATATTATTACTGTTAGATATAAGCTATAGTGACATTTTTGTTTCTTGTTCTGTATTGGTATTACCGTAGGACAATAACGAATTATTATTATTAATCTCGCTTATCGCAGTTCTTCTTAGACTGAGACTTTAGATACCCCCACAAGAAAAAAACACATTGGAGTGCGAAGAGGTCAATGCAAATCAATCTGGAGATAATTCAATTACAGAAAAATTTTCCAACAGCGACCGTTGACACTCGGGCAGTATGAGCCTTAGCCCCATCCTGTTGTAACCAAACATTTCTAGATTGATTTACCGTCCTCTCTCAAAAAGTTTATACATAAAATAAACGTTTTGTATATTTTTCAGAGTTGTTATCCCAAACTGTTTTATTACATTTAATGCACCTTGTTTTCGTCTGCTTTTTAGATGAGGATCTGCAAATATGACAGATGCCTACTATTTTTAGGCGTCCAGTTGCACCCTTTTATGTATTTTGGTCATTTTGAGGTGGATTATTTTCGAGTACAATTTCTAGCATGCATTTAATCCTTTGTTACAAAATTTTGACATATTTTGGGACATCGTGATCTTGTTTCTATAACTTTTTTTACATAAATTATATATGCTAGATCAATTATATTATAAAATATTGATACAAGTCTTACGTTTTGTAGTATAGTGGGATACTATTTTGTCAATATTATTAACGCCTGCTTTTCCGGCATTAAAATAATATATAATTTCTAGTTTCCGTTTAGATACGCTTACAGTATTTGTGTAAAGCATTGTAGACAATTATATTACTTTTCTTACTTTGGGCATGTAGAATACTATCTTCACTTTGTCTTTACCAAATCCAAATTCTTCTCAGGATTTATAGGCTAGCATCTGAGGTGGTATGTCCGGTTTGTTCTTTTTCAGAGTACCAAAAAACGACATCAACAAACACGCTAATGGTAATATTGTAAAAAAAAATGTCCATTGAAATATTCTTACCAGAGTTCCTAAATCGTTCGCATAAATCTTTCACAGTATATATCTGTCCAGTGATTAGATAAGAATTCTGTGAGTCGCATACCCAACTAAGTTTTATGCCGTATTTTGCTGGCTTTGCAGGAAATCGCGTCCTTCCTCCAAAAAGAATAATTATTTGTCTAATGTAAGACACACGGATGGTACATACTTATTTCTCAAATTGTTACTCAATAACAATCACAATTCTGAAATAGCAGCATCTTTGTCAGTTTTCAATCTTTCTGCGCTGGTGGTCGCATTGTCAAATCGTATAATCCCAAAATCTATTTATTAGCATAGTCGCACGGTTAAGAGGGTACGCTTCACTTTTCCAAAGTTCTTTGATATCCTCTCTATTAGAATGGTGTACTCCTACCGTTATTAATATTGCCAAATAGCCATAAAACTCATTTATAGTAATGGTCTATTTTATATTATTATTATTATATTATTATTATTATAAAATATTATATATTTTTGGCAATTTAGTAGGATTTGCATTATTCTACTCCAAATATACAGATTTGGCTTTTCGATTTGTTTTTCTAATAATTATGTCATACATTATTGGGGTGAAAATACACTTAAACAGATCTCTTATTAAAAGGGTTAGCGTATCTTTTGAGGAATCAGATTTTTGGCGTAGAATATTGTGTACATATGTTTTCAATCTTCTAGAGCGGTAACTTTCCAAATTGTACCATCTTTTCCCCGCAGATCTTGCACAGCATTATCAATGTCTTCATTACTACAGTCCTCGTCATTATCATCTTCTTGTTTAATTTGTCTTTCAACTTCTGTATCAGTATAAACATCTTCAACATCTGATTCTTCAACACGAAAAGTTGATTGGGGTAAGCATTCTTCATCGACTGATATTCTTCACCGTGTTCATCACTATCGATATCGGCAAGTCGTTGAAGGTAAGTAACTTGTTGTTCATAACTCATTCTATAAAACAAAATATTTTATTAGATAAATTTATTTCTTATTAAAACAAATGTAATGACTTACCTTCTATTCTTGGCTTCCGAAACTTTTCTGAATGAGTCTGCCATCTCAATCAAAATTATTACAAAGTATTTAAAAACCGTTTGTTTCAGATAAATTTTCTAATATTCTCATCTCTTTATTTAGATGAGAAGAGTATTAATTATGTTAGTAAAGTAAAGGTGTTTTCTTTGAAATTCACCAATAAGCTTAACGGCGGATTAACATTAATCTTAATGAAAAATATGATGCAGTAATTACATGTATTTAATTATAAGTACTTTGCGCCGACCAGGTAATTACATCAAGAGGTTTTAATCCTATTTATGGTAACTCTAAATCATTATACAAATCAGTAATAAGAGGAATAATATATAATCAAGTTAAATATGCTTATTATTTTCCAAAATGAGGCGTTATAAATAAGCAGCTGAAGGTAGGTACCCAGTTACCTACGCTGCGGGGATTCGTATACATTTTCCATCGTGGGGAAGAGGGTTAATGGTAAAGTATATTAATTAATTTAAGTATAGCTACTTGACTGCAACAAATCTCTGAAATCAAAATTTTTAATAATCTCAATTTAGAGACTAGTATGTCACAAATTTTAATATTTAAAGTTTACCTATTTTTTTAAATTTATAAAATATATGCTTGTTTAAATTGTTGTGCTATCCTATATCGTCGACACGTGACATCACTATGTACTCTGTTTATCTTACCTTATTTTTCTCCTTTTCTTCTTTACATTATTTTATTAATTTCAAAAGAAGATCAATAAGAAACACGATATCAATTTTTTTGTGTAGAACCTTCAGTTTGAGACGAAATTTCTAAATTCACTTCTAACAAATTCAATTTGAAAATGTTATCGTGTTGTCGCAAATGGACCACGTTGTCCGAAAAGAGAGGATACAACAGTTGTTACCTCAAAAGCTATTACCAGATCCAACAACTTCTACACACACTCCAGAAGTTGCTCGATACAACACCCATTGATGATGACTTCAAATTTTCTCAGTAACCTGCCTTCCGATGTGCAATAAATCTTAATCTGAGGAAAATCCGCATCACTGCCAATATAGCTACAACAGGAGACCAAATTTTAGAAATTTCATTACCTACTAAAACCTGTTCAATTCCTTTAATATTAGAATGTAAAACATTGAGAGGCACCTACAAATGAGATATGATTTTATATAATTTAAAATCAAGTTTCAAAACTAACACAAAATTCAAAATTATTAACGAACACTTTAAGCCAAAACTAATCAATTCCTCCAGGAGTAGAGATTTATTAAAACATGGACGCAAATAAGATCCTGACCCACAAAACAATTTTTGCCAGTTTCATTATAATTTCAAAAATAAGGCACCCAAATGTATGTATAAGCGTACGAGCAACAGCGGGGCTAATGTTGGCCCATTCTGCTGCCTTTTGAGGTCGATTATTTTTCATTTCGGGTACTAATTCTGGAACAATATTTGTAGTTAACACAAGAGTCCAGGTTAGCATTTAATGAAAATTTCTATTAACCACATTTGGTGATACATTAATACCAAATTAATAGTATAAATCGGTGAGGACGTAACGTTCAAGTAAAATTTTGTACTTGCTAATGTAAATCATTCATTTCTATGTGCTGACATTCTTCGACATTTTAACATTATTGTTGATATCGCTAATCAATGCACCCAGCCTATTAGAAAAGCCTTCTTTTTCTTTCCCAAACTTTCACCATATTCATAATTACTGCAACAGTTTTCATTCCAAATCAGTCAAACATAATATTTAACACCACATTAAACCTTTTGGACCGCCTGTATCTTCCAAACCAAAATTTACCAACTCCAAATTTTAAAGTGCAAAAATCGAATTTAACAAATTGCTGCAACTCAGTTTTGTGAGAACTATATTTAGCCTATAAACAACGCCATTGTGGCATCTTGTGCCTTAAGCAGACAACACTTGGCGCCCATGCGGTAAATACCGTAGTTTAAAAAATTTAACAAATTTAACTGTTTCAGACGTTACCTATACCTATTATTCATCAATTTTCTTACAGTGTTTTTTGGTTGTGTGGTATTTTTGTATCACCAAATTCCAATTCATTCAAATCAAATTTTAAAGACTGCAACCAGACCAACTATTTGCCTTTTTCAATATACAAGGATGTATTTTAGATTGAGAAACGCTTTTCAAGCGTTTCAAAGATTAATAGATTTAGCAATACGCGGACTTCCTTTTTGTTTTACGTATTATTGATGGCATTTTAGTTTTCAGCAAGGATGAACAAGAAAACGTTCATCACTTGTAACAAGTTTTCTAACGCTTGTCATATTTAGGTATTAAAATTAATCATGACAAATATAAACTTATATGTTCTTTGAGTCTAATTTTAAAATTACGACCTTATTGACCAATATATATTCCTTTACAAGTGTTGCAAGTTAGTTTATAAGTGCCTCATTTATTCATTTTATTTATGATAGTTTTATTATTATATATGACATCAAATAAATTGTTCATGGATTTTAGAGAAACGCTAATATTGTGTTTTCCTAAAATATTTTTAATTGCATTGCTAATTTTACTAAAAAGGGTCAATGAAATAAATATGGGGGGAACTTTCTTATTATTATAAGCATATTAATATTTTTTATGTCACAGCATTAGTAGCTTGGGGATTAAACCCCTTTAATCAAAAGTTGGCGCAACCCATTAAACAAAAAGTATTATAGCGTTCATTTGGCACAGTTAATTTCTACCATAGATTTATTGAATCTTACTCAACAAAAACTTTACGCAATAAACTACTAGTCTGTTTTCAACCCGCATCTCAAGCCTTTTCTACAGTCAAATCTGCACAGTACTATGCTTGCTTTACCAAATCCACTTGAGGAGTTAAAAATTGCAGCAGAATAATATTTCTAAAGCCTTTTAATCGTTCGCTTTCACACTTAAAGGATTTAAATATTACCTATCTATGGTAGAGTGTTTCAGCAGATACATTAAACACTTGATCAGAATGAGCAACTATCCAAAGGACTGGGTATTCCAACTGCCTTTATTATTAGTAGAAATTCGGATTACCAAAGCTCAATACGATCCAAAATTTTACACGATAAGTGTAATAGCAGAAATGAGAAGTTGACAATTAACCATCATAAACCCAACTATCTTACAAATATTTCTTTACAGTAGAAAACAGTAGAAATAGAGGTAATAGTAGGGGATATTACCAGTACTTCAAATTGTGAACAAACAGAAGAGGAAAACATTCTAAAAAAGATTACTTTCTCTACTCCAACTTCTTTCTCTTACTCTTTCAAAAATAGGCTGGTGTTGTGCCACCCTATGTCGCCGAATATGTGCGGTTCAGATAATCAAGATTACAATTTGCAAGTGGAAGAATCTAATTCTCTATTTTAACAGAAGACAGATAAATTTATATATTTATATACATAACAATAATCGTTATAAAATCAATGTAATTTGTTGATCATTATAAATGTATTTAAATATAATATATTAAATTAGGAGGTAAAAATTAATTATTAAACATTTATAATAATTTATAAATATTTTTTGTGCATTTAACATTAATTAATAACATAATATTTAATTAACATTTCTGACCCGAACAGACTATTATTAAATTCATTATTACATCTAGATTGTTGTATTATTTTCTCCCTAATACGGTTGTTGCGTTGCTATTTATAATGTCAGACCTAAATTACTAAAACCCGAATGAAAAATGTAGCGTGTATGTGTACACGATAAGTGACTGCAATTTTTAGAAAGCAGGAAGAAATATTATTATGCCGTGTGGAGAAATTGGATTTGCTCACAAATAAAATATGTACGTATCCAATATTAAATCACCTAGAAATCTTCCCAGGTAAAATGATCCCGAAATTCTCTATTCCGTCCGCGTCAGAAAGATAATCACAACGTTCCAAGTAAATTATTCATTTGATTAAGTACAATATAAAATGCGCTTCATAAATATTACAGTAGTAGTTAACTGCCTGTTGTAAAAGTTGTATTTAACAATATAAAATATAAATACTAACGTGTGTTGCCATTATAAATCGTTTACTGCTTGTAACTTTCAAGCCCAATGAGCAACGTTTCATTTATTATTTTATAGAAAAGCTCCCAATGGATATCTTATACCAACATATTGAAGTTGTCTTTAATAATAATTCTGTATGTTATAATAACATACGATATTTAATTTATAGAATATTTATCGTTGCTTCCTATAATAAATACATAATTCAAATCAACTAGTATTAATTTATTAAGTAAACATAAATTTTGCACAACTAAACTCATCATGTTATAATTTGACGGCCACTTAAGATTGTGACATCGTGCTTTTGACATACACACATACACACAAACGTCGCTTATATTAAAAGCTATGAGATGTATCTGTATACAAAATAAATAAGTGTTCGCGAGTGGAAATATTATTTAGACTTATTGCTGCATTTTTGCGGCGATAAATAATATTTACAGCGCTGGATATTATTCTTTCCGACACCGAAAATTCGCAGGAAAAGCAGGAATGACTGCAACTTTTAAATGGGAAATCGATGGCCCGGAATTACACCTGCAGATGCAAACGTATAAAAGCACGTCACGTACCCTTCGGAAACATATTGCGTGCATGTATCATTTATCCAAGAAGATTTAGAGATAATAGTGCTTGATGTCCGTCAATTAATCAACAATAAAAAAAGTTTACGGACGCGCAAAATCCATACATGATTAGGTTGTTGGAACTGCTATTTTAATATAATAATGATAGGAAATGTATAAATGTGAATATTTTAAGACATTTTTGGACGAAATATATTTACCCGGCGCATCCACCAATTATTTGTTTCTGTAATTCTTATTATATTAACCTTACATTTTAGAACATATTAACATATTAAAAAACCTATATTTTTTGTTTTGTGATTATCCATTTTATTTTACTTATATTATCTGATAAATATTATCTAACTTTAATTAGTTTTTATAATCGTTATTTTCTGTCCTTAATTATTTTAAAAATATGTTATTTCCTAAGTCTGTGTATTAATATTTAAGGTAAAAAATATTAAATGTTTTATTTACTTATTATCAAATGTATATAATGTTTATATAACTATATTTATTTAATGTCTTTTGTATTTATAAATTCTGGTGCAGATCCCTTAACTGAGGATTTTTTTCTTCTTATGAGTTAGTGTCGCTTAGCGTCCCTGCACTGCGGTCTCCGTGTTCCCTTTGTGTGCTAACTGAGGCTTACAATACCAATTATTACAAATGCTAAACAATATAATGCATCAAATAGGCTACACAAATATATAGGGCAAATTATAAATGAAACACAACAACTTTAATGAGAATGGCAAGCCCAAGTTTGTCACAACTATAGTCACAAATGAAAAATAAAGTGTGTGATATTAAAAAAGGTACTCGTGTTTACAATTAGATTTTAAATTAATGATCATAAAATTTGGAAAGAAATTGATTAAACTCATTATAATTTCAACAATTCGGATTGTTTTTTCGTGACCATCCACAAAAACAATTTTTAATTAGAATATAAAATTAGGCGCAACTTTGAAATTAAAATCGGCGCCGCGCCAAATTACTTAAAATAGAGAGTTTCAAACAGATAATGAATTTCACGACCTTCCGTCTTCTTTTTTTTCCCAGTAATTTAAGACTTGGGGTTCGGTTTATGCGATTAATGCAGATTGCCATCGTCACACACATATATAAACCACCCACCGAATTGAAACTTTTTACCCTTAATTTACAATTAGAGACGAACTTCAAAGAGAATTTAAATAGTCCCGAGCTAGTTACAAGTATAATACTTCCTGAAGTAAATGTTATTATTATTGTTGGGGAAGAGGTATTGAGACTGTGTATAGTTAATGTAGTGTACGGCTGTTCTTTGACTTTTCGAGGGAACAAAGACGAACGAATATACACACCACAACAATAACAAGAAGGGGTGTATGCATAATCGTTTGGCATTTGAAACAAAACCGCAGCAACCGGCGCCCCCTATCCTCTCCGCCGCGTCTCTCTGTTCCTGAATTGTAATGTTATTACCTAACCTTTTCGGTGTCTCGTAACTGTGATCTTTATAATCGGCGCTGGAACGAATATTCCTTATCATTAATTCCACCTACAAATGCCATTTGGAATGTTTTATAACTCCTCGGTTGGTAATTATAATTTCTGCATGTTTAATTCGCCATTTAATTATATTCATAGCGATGATAATATATCATAGAGCAATTAACTAATAATAGACTTATATGTACAAAATTTATATTAAATTGAGAGAATATTGCTGAAAATAAAGGGCTCCTCTTAAATAGTTATTTCTACAAAATTAAATATAAAATAATATTGTTGCCGAAATATTTATAATAACAAAATATACAGACAAATTATAAATAATTATTTGACAGTGTTAATTAGCGATGAAAAGTTAAATTCATTAGTTTAAAGAGACTCGATCTGCCCTTTGAGGGCAGCAGAAACTTGACTAATTATATGACACTTTGAGATTTATTACATCCCCATGTATTACCAGATTCAATGTTGTAACCTTTTCTAATGAATGTTATTTCATTTATGATAATCATTTATTTCCTACAAGTGAAATATTCTCTTGCTTATATTTGGCCGTTCTTCTTAAAAAGATTTTCAACAGGTTGCAAAAAAATTCATCCAAATTTTTCAATTTTTCTTTGAAGGTTCTAAAAAATTACAGAAACTTTTCATTCACGTTTTTATTTATTTTCCCGCTCTTTATGTTGTATTTCATAGTTTTTTTAATACCTTATCTTAAGATATTTTGATTTATTAAAATATTTACAATTTTACAGAATTTTCTAGATGTGTCTTATTTCCTCATTTTATTATTTTTCAGGAATTTACACATTTTTTAAAGTTGTTTTTTATATTTATTTATTTATTATTTTCGTGTTTGAATTTCTTCATATTTTCATTAGGCATTTGATTTAGTTTATTATTTTGATTTATTTAGATTTAGAATGCAATTTTATATTTCTAAGTAATAGTATTTAATAAATTTTCCTTAAAATGTCTTAAAAGATTTAGCATCTCTTATCTTATTTGGCCGAATTTTGCCTTAAAAAAATAGTATTTTCTTAATTTTTTTCTGCCAGATATTTAGATTTTTCTTAGAGAGTTCCAAAAGTTAACAGAATTTTATCTTCCTTATTTATATTTTTCTCCAGAAATTTTACAAATTTGCTCACAATTTTCATCTTAAGATTTTTCAGGTAATTATTGTTTTGCTACCAACATAAAGTGAAATGTATTTTCGTAGCGACTCTATTCTTGCAGAGCAGTCTTAATATCTGATGTAATATACATTTCTTCGAAGTCATATCCAAACCTCTCTTTTTCAACTGCATGAAAAAAATATAAACAACATGAAAAATAAAGAACAATCTAGTAAGATGCATTTTTTTATTTTACAAAGTTAATGTACAATACAAACATTTACAAGTCAAAAATATATTTTTTGTGCATCTCCTTAAGAATGTCAGCTGAAACCAGCAGAAAAAATAAGAAAGTTTTTAAATTAAGCAAGATATTTCAAATATTCTTATGACATTAATAGCAATAATAATAATAAA
Organism: Ontholestes murinus; assembly: GCA_963969525.1. Lineage (NCBI taxonomy): Eukaryota > Metazoa > Arthropoda > Insecta > Coleoptera > Staphylinidae > Ontholestes > Ontholestes murinus. The sequence goes on from OZ018395.1 coordinate 51,194,961, forward strand.
ATTTTGTTAACAACTAAACAAGTTTACAAATTTTACTAGGTAAAAAACAAAAACATAATATCTTGGTTTCACAAACTAAGTGATTTTAATTATAAAACCTAATAATAAAATAATAATCTCTATATTATATTTTAAACTTAATACTCTTAATCTATATTAAAAAAATCCTTTAATAAGTTCATAGGAAACTTAAAAATCACTACTAATTACGAAACTATTCACATATCTTCTTTTATTAAATTAATATGGATTTAAAAAACTTAAGAATACTAATAATATCAATGACCCTGTGCCTCATCTTTGTATGAGCATAATCTACTTTTTGGCGTTTTTGAGGTCAGAATTGCAACGATCTAAAGTATAAATTCGAAATAATAATAATCTATTGATTACAATTACATTTTTAATCAATTTAACTGTAATCTTGATTGGTATTATTGATTAATTAACTAGCTATAAAGATTTATTGACAGTGTTGCAAAATAATTACTTATTACAATAAAGGTGACATATATTGTTTCATATATTGTACTAAATTATCCTAATTAAATGGATACACCAGAAAACATGATAGCGAACTGATTACAACGACAATTAAATCAATAATAGTGTGAAAACAATGATTAATGATCAACAATAGGAACGGTTTCGATCTATTACGGATCTCGCCAGAGCGGTGAAATCCTAATAACTAAAAACACTCCTCTGCGATCGCTGTTTTTGTTCCTAATCTGAGAGCAAAAAGACTTTTCTAGTCGCATCTTAAGCGATTAATTGCTAAGAAATAAGAAAACTTGTATTTTTTATTAGAGTAGAGGAAATCCGCAATCGCTGTTGTGACTAGTTCTTGACCAAAAGGTCTCTTCTAGTCGGATCTCGAGCGATGGATCGCTAATACTTGGAGGATCCGGTCGTTCCATGTGGTGTTCTCCTCGAAGGAGCAGCGTCACCGGTCAAATTACTAGGGTTTTGGGGTGCTAATATAATTATGCAGGCCATAGATATTTGGTGAGTACCATGGCATCGATTTTTGGTAACATAAGGAAACAAAATTTTATTTGAGGTTTTAAACCGCCAAGCATCTGTGAGATTAGATATTATCATATAGGTAACATCTATTGTCTACAACGTTGCACTACATTTTTCTGATAGAGATGCATCATCTACATTTATAGAAATTTATAGCCTTAATAGTGGCATCAAAATTGCAAATAAAAGTTATTTTTTTTCTATCTTTAACCAGAATGGGCCGATAAGATCTAAAAAATTGACATTGGTTCATAGCTGTTGTTAACTGGAAAACAATAATGTATAGTTTAACATCACTAGAAATTTTATGGCGTTAATAAATCTACTACTTTTCTAATGATTTGTAAAAATTAAGATCGTTTATGGAGTTTTTATAAATTCGTGTACAAGGATTACAGTCTTTTCAGACACTAAAATTTAACCGACTGGTGAAATCAATTCAAAAATGTATCTGAACTGTAAGAGCTTATTTTTATTTATCATTCAAGTAATTTGCAACACTCATTTAACACTTTGTTCATCGGTAATATTACACAGAAATTATGTTATGCCACCGGCTGTTATTTTGTAATATGGAAGTGATGTAAAACATTCTAAATTAACAGCAGTAAACTTTATTTATACTGAATGAAATAAAATTAAACTGAATGTAACTTATAAAATTTTGCTTGGTATGACAAACTATATTCCCACTTACATGAGCTGTTATGGAACATATTTTGCAGAAATATCTCGTTTACCTGCGCTTTCCTTTTAAAAAGCATAATTCACGGTGCATTTATTTAAATCTACATATATCAATTTCCTACCTACTTCTAGCAGAAATGTATTGTATCTAAATTAATTTTGTGAATTGTTACAATAAATTTTAAATACATTGAATAAAATAACACTCTTTTTTAGACAATTTTGTACTTTTCCGAAATAAACTGCTCTTTCCCAAATAGTTTTTCGAACATTTGACTCCATTAATGTATTTTTTCTTTTCCGCTATTCAGTTGGTATACTATATGCATCGTGAATAGTTGCTATCATGTGCACCACTAATTTTCATACATAAGCGATTTGCTCTCTTTGAAGATTTTTGGACGTTTCTATTAAGGTACTTATGTGACAAATAAATGTAATTTTTGACAGTCATATCTTTATTTCAACTTTATCAAACATGGTTACAATATATACAAATAAAATAATGGAACGTTCACAATATAAAAAAACAAAAAAACATACATATAATTTTAATGCAATGCTGACAGGCGGAGTTCACGCTTGCAGGTGATATTCCACTCAAAACCATATCCTCTCCTCCACAGTTCATATAACACCAGCTTCAGATACATATATTTATCATTGATATGCTTATTTTCCCATGATTAGGCGATAAAATAAAATTTTGTCATTTTGACATTGTAAAAAAACAGAAAATAAGCTTAAGGCAAAAAATAATAGTAAAAAGAAAGAAAGAGGGAATCTCACTATCTACCAAAAACAAAGGTTAGAGTGGGGATCATCGGGCTTGATCTCGCCCAGCTTCATCAATTTAAAATTTTTGTATGTTTTATATAATATTTATGTATTTTCTTATGTATCCTGTTGAAAAGAATGCTAAAATATAATAAGCATAAACAGAAACAAGTAAAGGTTCTCCCCCATGGCACCACATAAAGGTATTGTTTTTGGGCACGCATCCCCATGCATTAAGCAAACTTATCTTGCCATAGAAAAGTTTGACTTTAACTCGTTACCGTTATATTTGAAATAATTTTGCAAGCTTCGCCTGTTATTGCTTCTATTACAAAAAAAAAAACCTACTGGGTTTAGTCTTAAAGTCATTTCGGTTCCGACCACGAGAAATCTTCACTTGCATTTTTAAACAATTATCTAATTATCTTCGGTCCAATCATCTAACCTAAATACCCATTTTACAAAAAAGTAAGTGAAACGATTCAGTAGTCATCCTAAAGCAGTGGCCTGAATATGGAAAAGCAAACCGCCAAATATCCCTTTGTTTCATTGTTTTACTAAAGAAAAAGGAAAGAAGGTAACGCAAGCCCATAAAACGTTATTTATTTATCTCCCAACAGAAAACATCCAGTTACAGGGAAACGTAAAAATTAAATACATATGAAAATAATACTATTCTAAATAAACTAATTACAAACTAAAAATACGTTTAATACTAGATGAAAACATACGTAAACTTGGACAAAATATGTCGACAAAACATTGAATGCTATCGTAACTATTTAACATATGATGTAACGAAGAATTTGAAAAATAAGTAGTGTTACATTTATTATAATAAAATGTTAATGAATTGCGAGTAAAAAATCGCGGAAAGTAAAAGTTGAAAAGATTTTAAAAAAAACGGATTATCAATGTAGTTTATGTTATGTGTTTATATAAAGTTAATATTAATACGTATTTGTGGCGTTGTAACATTGATGGCATTGATAATTCTGACAGTAACATGTCATAACTAACAGAGGTTGGATGATAGACTCCAGATTTAAAACGATATAAATATTTGAGGAATTTTTTCTGAACCCTCTCCAATGAATGTATATGACATAAGTAATTTAGACTCCAAACAGGCGCACAATAATTTAATTTACTAAGCACGAATGAATTATACAATCTAACAATACTTTGTATATTATTAAATCGCCTACAACTGCGTATAATAAAACTTAACATTCTTAGTGCTGATTGAATAGTTCTATTTAAATGAGGTACAAACGATCAAATATTACACCAAGGTCTGTTGTTTCTGATACTCTGTTAATAATTATATTGTTGATTTTATAATCAAATAATACATGATTAGATTTACGGTAGAAAGATATCACACTACAATTTTTAATATTAATATTTAGGCCATGTTCAACACACCATCGATATAAATTACTTAAATTATTCTGTAGTTCCGTACAGTCAGAAATTGTATATATTGTTTTCAATAATTTAATGTCATCCACATACATTAAAAACTCGCAATTCAGTGTATCCGCAACAGAGTTTATAAATATTAAATTGGACCCCTGTGGTACACCACTTGTTGCAATGTAAGGCGGAGATTTATATCCGTCAATCTCAACAATTTGTTGTCGATTAGATAAATAGGATTTAACTACAGACGTAATACTATCACTAATATTATATTTCTTTAATTACTTTAAAATAATATGATGAGGCGTGCAGTCAAAGACCTTCGACACATCACTATAAATTACATCAACTTGATTTTGTTCATCTAATTCTGATGATATTTTATGTGTGATGTTAATTAACTACGTTTTTTTTAACAAAGCCATGCTGGTTATTCGAAATATTATGCTGCACCTGACTATAAATTTCATCAGAGAGAATAGTTTCGAAGACCTTTGAAAAGTTACATAGAAGAGATATTGGCCTATAGTTAGTAATATTATGCCTATTTGCAGATTTATGTACAGGAATTACACGTACAGACTTCCAGCAATCGGGAAATGCGCTGCTTTTAAGAATTAAGTTAAAAATTCGTGTAAGGGGTACGCATAATACTCTGGCGCAATCCTTTATTAAAAATGCTGGTATTTTGTCTACCCCCATGGTTAAATTAGGCTTAACTTTTTTCATATTTTTTAAGACAATATCTTCCGAGATGTAATAGTCACCCATATGAGAAGATCTATAAAATACTTCATTTGCATCTTGTAATGGTCCATAAATGCACGAGAAGTAATGGACGAATGAAGAGACTATTCCTTTTGTTTCCGATAAAGTGGCATCGTTATATGTCATCTCACCAGGAATTTTCATACACTTTTTTGTTAATAAAAGACCAAAATCGTGCAAGTTCATTGTTAATTTCGATTTTAAATCGATTAATAAAGTTATTGTATGCAATTTTAGTTATTTGTTTAAACTCCTTCTGTAATTCTAATCATCGTACTTTATTATGAATATTTGGGTATTGTCTGTAACGCGATCTTTGCCGTTGCTTTGCCTTTAAAAGTTTTATTAATTCTAAATTGAACCATGGAGGATAACGCTTCTTACAACTATTAAACTTTGGAACATGCATATCAAATTATGAATATAACAATTTATAAAATTCTTCACAAATATCATTAATAGTAGCTCCAGATTTGAATATTGTGTCCCAGTCTGTATTACATATATCCATATACAATGAAATTAAATTGGCCTTCTTGAATTTATATTGATATCTAATATCACCTTCAAATGTGGGGACAGTTGCCTTTCTGGGTAGAACGAGGTTTATCCGAAGAGATGGATGGTATGGATCCTCTTGAACTATTAGGATATCAAAATAATTATTATTTTATTCGGAAGTTTTCAATCGGGAGGTTACTAGTTTTCCGAAGCAGCGATATGGGTTTTAACAATTTTAGGAACTCCATGTAAATATTTTAATCGCAAATTTACTTCACCTTCAGCTTGTCTAGACTTAAGTTCATTAATTGTCTTATTTAAATATTCCCGTTGCATAGGTTTCAAGTCAGATTTAATTTAAAAAACTTTGGAGTTTCCAATAAAATCTTCACAATTTAGAAAGCGGCTTGAATTAAAAAATCTTGAATCCTAGAGAAGAAATTAGTGGAATTTTCTTGAATTCTTGAAAAATTAAGACTAGCTTTTAGAAAAAAAATTCCTAAAAATTTAGGGTCTCAAAAAAAGAGAAATTTCCTGAACTTTCTGAAGAAAAGTCTAGATTTCTACAAATAAATTTTCTAAAAAGTTCTAGAGCCTCCAAAAAATTCTTGTAATTTAGAAGATAAGAAGATAACCTTGAAATCTGGAGGAGAAATTTCTGGAAATTTCCTGAACCCTTGGAAAAAAAGTCTAGATTTCTAAATGAAAATTTTCTAATTTTCTAAATTCTAGAGCCTCCTAGAAATTTAGAAGACCAGTTGAAAAAATATATTGTAATCGGGAAGAGAAATTACTGAAAATTCTTTTAAACTTTCTCGAAAATAAGAAACGATTTCTAGGGGAAATTTTTCTAAAAAAATCTACACCCTCTATGAAAAATTCCGCAATTTAGAACTTTCTAAATAAGTTTATAGCCTCTAGTTGAAGCAATATGTTGAATTTTAGAGAAGCAATTGCTCAAATTTACCTGAATTCTCGAATAGAAGACGAATTAAAAAACATTTAGAGCCTGAAAAAATATTCGCAATTTATAAGAGAAGTTGAGAAAAAAAATAATTTTAGGAAGAAGTTATTGGCAATTTTCTAAACTCTTAAACCGTAAAAAAAAATCTAGAAAATCCTAATGCCTCATAGAAAATCTTTGCAATTTCAAAAAAACTCTTGAACTGAATAAATTGCTAGAAATTTCCTGAACCCTCGAGAAAATAATCTAGATTTCTAGAAGAAAATTCTAAAAATTCTAGAGCCTCAAAGAAAATCTTTGCGATTTAGAGAAGACAAGTTGAAAAAATCTTGAAATGTGGAGAAGAAATTACTAGAATTTCCTGAATTCTCAAAAAGAAGCCTAGATTTTGAACAACAAATTTTCTAAAAAAAATCTTCGCAATTTACTGGAAATTTTCTGAATTGTACAAAAAATATACATTTCTAGAAAATATTTTTTTTTAATTCTAAAAACTTCGCAATTTAAAAGACAGCTTGAAAAAAAACAATCTTGATATCTGGAGAAATAACTGAAAGGAGTCTAGATTTCTAAGAACAGATTTTCTAGAAAAACCTATAGCCTCCAAATCTGAATAAATTTCTGAACTCTCGAAAAAAGTCTAAAGTTCTGGAAGTTCTGGAAATGATTTTTTTAGCCCTGAAGAAAATCTTTGCAATATTAAAAAATAATAAGAGAAACTACTGGAAACAGCCTCAAAGAAAATTCTATAAATATTTTAACTAACTTTCTAAAAAAAAAACTCCCGAATAAGACCTTTGCTAAAAATTCTGGAAATATGAAGAAGAAATGACTGTAAACTTTTAGAATCCTCCAAAAAATTTCTAGAAATATACAAGGAAAATATGGAGAAGAAATTCCTGAAACTTCCAGAAGGCTCTAAGTAAGTTCTAGAAATTTAGAAAAAATTCTTGAAAGAACTTTCTGAAAAATCTAGAAAATGGCCAATAACTTCTTCCTAAAATTTTTTTTTTTTCTCAACTTTTATTATAAATTGCGAAGATTTTTTCAGGCTCTAAATGTTTTTTAATTCGTCTTCTTTTCGAGAATTCAGGTAAATTTGAGCAATTGCTTCTCTAAAATAACATATTGTTTCAACTAGAGGCTATATACTTATTTAGAAAGTTCTAAATTGCGGAATTTTTCATAGAGGGTGTAGATTTTTTTAGAAAAATTTCCCCTAGAAATCGTTTCTTATTTTCGAGAAAGTTTAAAATAATTTTCAGTAATTTCTCTTCCCGATTTCAAGATATTTTTTCAACTGGTCTTCTAAATTTCTAGGAGGCTCTAGAATTTAGAAAATTCGAAAATTTTCATTTAGAAATCTAGACTTTTTTTCCAAGGGTTCAGGAAATTTCCAGAAATTTCTCCTCCAGATTTCAAGGTTATCTTCTTATCTTCTAAATTACAAAGAATTTTTTGGAGGCTCTAGAACTTTTTTGAAAATTTGTTTGTAGAAATCTAGACTTTTCTTCAGAAAGTTCAGGAAATTTCTCTTTTTTTGAGACCCTAAATTTTTAGGATTTTTTTTTTCTAAAAGCTAGTCTCAATTTTTCAAGAATTCAAGAAATTTCCACTAATTTCTTCTCTAGGATTCAAGACTTTTTAATTCAAACCGCTTTCTAAATTGTGAAGATTTTATTGGAAACTCCAAAGTTTTTTAAAAAAATGTGTTTAGAAATATAGACTTTTTCAAAAATTTAAAAAAATTTCTAAAAAGTCCTTCTTTCACTGAATTGAAAAATTTAATATGTTTTAACCATAAACTATTGTAAGTAAGTATGGATTACCACGTAGAAATGGTCGCAACCATTTTCTTTATCAAAAATTTTACCTTTTACAATTTTATTTTATTCAAATTATTGTAATTAAAGTTATTGCAAACCGCGAGGCGATCAGTGATTAAAGTTAATATGTATATGTAGGGTGGGTGGGTGGCCTCTAACCCACCCTCCAATCAGTAATACATAAGCGAGGGTTTTAATTAAAAGTTGTAAAACGTAAATAAACAAAATCTAATAGATTTATTCAAACAAATTTTGAAAAATAAGACATAACTTTTCAAACAAAAGTTAAAAAGAATGAAAAACTGAAAAAGTTTTATTGTAACATTTTTTTGTTCTTAATTTAAAAATTTTGAAATTTTTCTGCTTATTGCTAATAAACTATAGGAACTAAATGAAATTTTTATAACAAGTAAATATAAAGAATTCAAAATTGAGCAAATATTTAAGAATAACCTCATAGTTTTCCAGAAAAATATAGGGAAAGTACTGTGATGGTCATTTTTTGATATTATATTTATTATTATGAAAAGATGGTTATAAAATAAATTATTTAAACACAATAATTTACATCATTTAAAATTTGAATACAAACTGTTGACTTCTTTACAATACTGTAATTAAAAGAACAAAAACAATTAACTACAAAAAGTAATATAGAAAATTAAGTGATCTCTTTATTCTAATAATTATAATAATTAAACAAGTATAACTTACATGACTCAACAATAAAAATACAATATTTTAGCTTCAAATGTATGTTAAAAACTTTCAATATTGTTCAAATTAATTAATTTTATTTATAATCGTGTAATTATATTAGTTACTAAAACTGCATAAACTCGAATGAATCCTTTTTACTAATACATATCAATATAAAAGGATTGATTTAGTAAATCCGTCGCGAACGTAAATCAGTAGATAGTGAAGACGTAAAAAAATAAATTCCACTAATAGACAGGTGCGGCCATTTATGTGCTCATCAAGTTTATAGATAATTCAGCGAGCAGTCCGAAAGTCCTTTTATAATGTCCGGTTAATAAAGAAGTGTCTCCAGGTTTTATTCGCGTTATCGCTCAAAACGAGTTCCCCATTCCTCGTTTATTATATCTCCACCTCTTTTATGGCTTTTATGGGAGAACGATACAGGGCTTTCATTTATTTAGTGGCTTAATAACATCCCTCCGCCGCCGCGTCCGCCCGCGCAGAGATGGATCTAATAGATTAGGTAATAGGTTTTTCGTCATTTTAATCTACTTATTGGTCCCGGAGCTAACTAATATCTTCTAATCCTATAATAGGTTTTGCTCCTTTCCTGGAATTGATTATTTTTTTCTATTTCTCGTAATATTATCGTGTGGCTGATGTTATACTCCAACGAAGCTTCTAAAAAAATACTGTTTGTAGTCGTGTTGTATTTCAATCAAACGTTCATATTTTATTCGGTTTTAATGATTGTTGTTTCCTATCGAATAAACTAGAATCCAATTTCCGACTGTTGATCCTCATTAGTGGGTACGCTAATAAATTTAAATTAGCATTATATTACATTGGTAATTGGTTTAAAACTACAAACTGAGATAAACTAGTTTATTTATTTAGAATAATTTTTAAAAATATATTATTATATTATTAGTTTTTCATATGATAATAACAAAATCCTCTTTTATATATATAGTTTAGTGGTCGTTTCTACCTGCCAGAATAATTTTTGGATCTTTAGAACTTTAGACTCTTTATAATTTTATTCCTTTGTTAATGGCAAACAACTTAGAATATTAAATATTTAGGTTTATGATCGATTTTAGTTTTTGGGTTTTGTGAAGAGTATAATCAATATAAATAACTCTGTTGCATCCTTTCTTCATACTTTATTTTCTAATGCTTGAATATATATTTTAAATTTATAAAAATAAAGAGAATATCGTCACTGATTTTTGTTTGAAATTGGAAAAATCCTGATCAACAGAGTTTAACAAATTTTTCCAACTTATGAAAATGAGGTTATGTTTTGTTCTGAGGTTATTGGCCTTTTCTACTATAATAAAAAATTAACTGCTCTGTATACCATTGCAGTTGAAAGTGAAGGGTGCACTATCTGATGGATAACTGGTACTCCTAGTAATTCGGATATAATTAATGGTGCATTAGAAAATATTGCAGTCCTTTAAAATATTAAGCATTTTTATGTGTATTATTTTGAACGAGAACAATCTAATCAAAAGCACAATTTAATAGAGCGAACGGCTTTAGGCCCGAAAATCAATTACTACTACTAAAAGTATCCTTACTAAAATAAATTTAAGTTGTGTATTTTTTAAAGATATTGTGTATTGTATGTGCAAACAATAATTACTTTTCAATACAAGTGATTTCCCCAAAGTCCATTCGAAACCATTTTTTTTATTAATCAATCAAGATTTCAATTTACCGAATCAATTCACATTAAATATTAGTTGGCAAGGGAGCTTTAGATTAATCAAAATCAACAAACAATTCATTTTGACTCAAATAAATAAATTATAAGTTTAATAAAATAAGGTAAACTGTAATTCATGGATATTTATTAGTAATCAAAATCATGACAATAAATGACAATTTGGCCTAATTTGTTGTTTCTAGAGCTTGATATAAATGCATTTGATGTATTATTGAAACAATCAACCGATTTTGTATTCACTATGAGAGCTACTCTTGTGTTAGTAAGAATAAGCACCATTGAAAGGAATTTGTATGGTAAGTTAAGTACCAATTGATTATTGTCAGAAAAATTCAATTTGTCTTCTTTTGTTTATCATTCAACAGGTTGAAATATAAACCAAATATACCTATAATCTTATAAGATTAGTAAGATGAAATACATTAGAAAGATTTGTATTAACATTCTTGGTAATCCCTTATATGTATATTTTGTCTATTATTATGGTTGTTTAAATCAAGATAATATATTAGAAGAAACTTAACATTAGTTAAAAAAAATAATAAATTAAAACTGATTTATAGGTTGTAAACATAATAATGCAAGAGATGCATTTTTCCAATTTTACATGAAAATAATTACTATTCGTATTCCCAAAGAATCCGTTCCAATTAATACTTGGACTACGGCTGATTCAGTTAGTAAGACAAGCCAGCGTGCATGTATTCCATAAATCCCCACAGATCCTCATCAAAGGGGACGTTGTCGCGTTCCACTCCACCGACGCCCCTTCTAAATCAGCAAAAGCATCTAACCCCTGCAATCTGCATCCACCTAGACGTGCCCGTCAATATGTTTCGTTAACACACACCCAAACATACACATACACATACACAAGCACAAAATAATTGTAATTTACAACATTAATGCAGAATGGATAATGTATGGGCCGATGGTCGTGATCGTCTTAACTTTACAATGTATATCAAAGTTGGCTTCGGCCCGAGTATTTATGGCCTCCGCTGAATTATCTGACATATACGAAATAAACTGTATGCGGTTACACATATATCACAACAAGTCAGAGCGTTCGGATTAAGTTTTCCGATTTAGAGAGGAAGGCGAAAGATTTCCGATTTCCCCGCCCGCCCACTCCCACCGTCTCCTGCTGATTGATTTCCACCCTGTTGTCTGCATGATGTGACTTTTTTCCCTTATTCGCAATCGTATTGTATTAAAATATATACCGGGCCGGATGGGGAGCACGTCTCTGTGGCGTAATTGAAACAGTTAAAAGTAAGTAACGAACACTGCAAGTGAACTTCTACCTCGTGAACTACAAATTGACTTTAAATTTTGTATTTTTAGAAATAAATCCACAGACATCATGGCCAAAACAGTTTGTGGTCTATAGTATCAATACTACTATTACTAAATATAGAATTATATTGAATTTTTTTTCTTCTGAATTTAAATCAACTTGGACCTAGATGCAAATTCCTTGATTTAGTTTCTCATGTAACTCGTGGTGATTTTGTAATATATAAATAAGAATCATTCCTTGATAATGACGTAATTGTCAAAACTAGTCAGATTAAATAAATAAACAGTGAAACAAACCAAGAGTAAATTGTGTTATTTCTATTTTGTTGGAAATATTGTAATTAAAAGTATAATAATGAAGCATGCATTTCCTCTTTTTAAAAGAGGTGCGTTAGTAAGGCACAAGGTTAATACTTAATATCGTGATGTAGGTTAGGATTGCGCTAAATTTTTACATAACTTGTATGTATGCTTCCTGATTAAGATATTCGATGACTAAGCAGTTCACCAGTTCAAAGTATTATTAGATTCGATTGAGATAAAATGTCTTGAGGTATATTAGGATTACGTTAGGTGAATTTATGTCATATTGTGGTTAAAATCTAATTCTATGGTCAAAAGTACGTTGGCCACGTAAATACAAAACTCATTTATAATATAACATATTATTTGTTGTATAATGCTAAAATTTACGCGTAAAAAGGTTACTATTAATAATTTATTAATTTTTTAATTCTCTACAAAAAAAAGACCTTTATTGGCATATCATAATCCATTAAACAAAACATCTTTCTGACAAGCTATTTACAAATCTACCCCAACCAAGCCCTCCCTTCAACCTTCTCTTCTCCTTTCTCTCTCTCTCCCCAACTTCTCCAAAGTTCTTACCCCCGCCCCATCCTCTCTCATCCACTCCATCATCCTTCTACTCCCTTTCGCCCCCATCCATTCCTCCTTCACCCCCACGCATTCCTCCTCCAAGTGGCTCTACGTATCATTCCCATGCTCACACAATACACACCTTCCATACTCTTCCCCCATCCATATCTTCCTTCCTCTCTCCTCCGATCCACACCTCGCCCTTGCCACAATCACCCTATCTTCTCTACTCCATCCCCTCTCTACCAAATATTCCGGTACTCTTCCATATACTTGCCACTTCCCATACACATCATTGTACTCGCTTCTCTCTATACACAATGCCTTTCCTGCCCTTCCACCTCCTTCCATTTCTCCCTCACCCACTCATCCACCTTCACCCCGTCCCCTAGCCATTCCATTACTTTCACCTCTGACAAACCTACCCTCTCATATATTTTCCTCCTCTCACTCCTTCATCTACCCTCGCCCCCACCCACGCTTGTCAACCATACATCCTTCACCAATCTCTCCTTCCCACAATCTTCTCTCATACCTCACTACTCTCACCATTGCCTCGCACTCTAACCTCTCTCTATTCGTCTCCTGAAGCACTATGTAACTGGGCGTGGACCTTTCCACCCCCAACATGTGCTTCAGGAACCACATCTGCTCCCTCTCTATACATTCATACCCTCTCGTCCCCCATACTTCCACTCCATACATCAGCACCGATCTCACTCACGCATCCCATATCTTACACTCCACCCTCACATTATTCCTCATCCACTTTCCCCACTTCCCCCGTGCCATACCCCTAGCCTTCCTCGCCTTACTCTGCACCCACCTCACATGTTCCTCATATCCTCCCGTCCCTTTAAACCAAAACCCTAAATACTTAAAACTTTTCACCCTCTCAATAATACCCTCCTTTCATTTCAATTTTTTCACCTTCCCCTCCCTCCCTTTATTCCTGAACCTCACCCATTTCGTTTTCTCCACATTCACACTCATTCCTCTCCTATCCATGAACCTCTCTGCCCTTTTCAACATCTCTCTCATTCCCTCATACTCTTTCGCTATCAACACCATATCGTCCGCATTCTCTACAACCATTTGTTATATAAATTTAATGTAACTCCAACAGTTAATTAGGAATTGGCAAAAAATGTCTAAATTTTCAGTTTTTATTTTTTTTTTCGAAAGTTAAATTTTTTTTATCAAAAATATGTTTAAATAAAACTTGTTCAGTTTTTTATTCTCTTTAAATCTTGTTTGAACCGTTTTTTTTTTTTAATTTTTAAATATAAGAAACATTAGCAAAGGTCTAAAAGTTGTTAAAAAATACAAGTATGATAAAGTAAAACATTTAAAGTAATACAAAATAAAATGAGATTTAAAAAAATATAAACAAAAGTAAAAATTAATAATTCACCGAAGATCATTAGATAAACAGCATTGCAGAGAAATTACTATTATAATCTATGAATTGCAGTCAGAAAATAAATAAACGTATGTCTCATCCATGTAGAGTATCCTCAGGTTGAGCAATACTTTTATCACTCGTTTTATTATATTATATTATTGGTGGAGTTTACTTGCCACCGAATTATAAATTGGAAAAATATCAACAGCACTGCTGCTGCCTAGAACAAATCGCGGATCTTTATCTAGGACAAACATTTTTAGTGTGTATAACTTAGCCAATGCTGGATTTGTGAACAGTCGTTTAGGAGTGTCTTCAGCAAATTTGAATAATGAAGTTGCTCAGACTGTTGCAGAAAGTTTTGGATTTTTATATTTATTTCAAATTAATAACACCCCTAATTCAAGAGGAACATTCCTGGACCTAATTTTTAGTTCGGAAAAAGATACGAGTGTAGTGCTTGCATCTGATGTACACCCAGCATCATTCAGGTTGCTTAATCAAAATTAATGGGTTGTATGAACATGACATTTTACAAACATCGAATCTAATGTATTTTTATAATAATGCTGATTATTTTTTAAATAATAATATTATTGCTTCAATAGATTGAGACTCAATATTCTATAATTTAAAATTAGATGATCAAATTAAATTTTTTATAAAATTATGTATAACTAAGAACTAAAAAAACTGCAGATATAATATACTTTGCTGCAGTTAAACATAAGACGATTTAATCGATTCTCCTAGTTTAAACTATAGCAATAGAGTCTTAAGTTACTTTATTAATATTTCTCTGAGGATGTTTATGAGAGCATAGCCAATCTTTAGTCAAGCAATTGTTGTGGCCCGGATAATATTCCTAATAATTTTCTCAAAAATTGCATATTCACAATTTCAAAACCATTACATTTATTATTTACATGTACGTTGAGAAGAAGTTATGTATTAGCCATTTGGAAAAAGAGATTTTTTAACACCTTTTCACAAAACTGGATCCACTGATTGCATAGAAAATTATAGGCGAGTTTGCATTCAGTCTGCCATAGCAAATTATAACATTATGTCTAAATTTATATTTAATCAATTGAAACAGATCCTTCTTGGGGCACAGCATGGATTTACAACAACATCTAATCTTTTAGTATATACTGATTATATTATAAGTGCCTTTGAAAGTGGATATCAAGTCGATTCAGTATACACCAATTTTTCAAAAGCATTTAACAAAGTGTATCATTTGATATTAATAGGCAAAATAACACGATATGGATGCAATGAAAAAATGATTGTTTCCTTTTTAATAAATAGGATTCAACAAGTAAGAATCTAAAAACATCTTTTAGAAGAATCTTTTGTTTATTCAGGTGTACCTCAAGGTACATACTGTGGTCCAATTATTCTTTTAATTTTTATTAATGACATAATAGATTCAATAAAATCCTGTAACGTGGTGTTGTTTGCAGGTGATTTAAAAATCTATTGCGTAATATCAAATAATGCGGACTTTATGCTATTACAAGACGACATAAATAATATATTGAGATGATGCGACTGCAACAAATTATTCTTAAACTCAAACAAATTTCAAGTTATTTTTATTCAGTCGACGTCAAATAATAAATAAATATACTTATATTTTGGATGATATTAATTTAAATCGAGTGGATGAAGATCTTTAACTTTATCTACTTAATATAAATTAATATTGGTGGTTATCTTAAATATAAACTTAATTTCAGGTCACACATATGCAATATTGTTAACAAAGCGGGCAAAGTGTTAAGATTTATTTAAAGAATTGGTAAAGACTTTTCAGTTCTTTCGCTGAAATTGCTTTATTTTGCATTAGTAACACACTTGAAGGGTATAAAAATTTTAAAACCAGAATACATAGTATCATTAAATTTGGAAACAAAATTATTGATGCAATTGCTTGATAACAAATTAACCCAGTCAAAATTCATTAAAAAGTTATTAATTGCGCAATGGTTGCCTACTTTAAAGTCGTATATCAACTCCACACTTTCATTCACAAATTCAGTCGGTGATACTTGTAGCTCTAAACTATAAGAAATGTAGTGAAAATTTTCGTCGCATAAAATATCACTAGCACCTCTGACTATTAAACTACTAATATTAGAAAATATTAGATCTAGAAAGGTAAAATCTGTAAAATCCGAAAATCCAAGCTTATCACTGCTTATACTGTCATTAAACAATGTTTCCACTAACAGAATGATATCATAAATGCAATAATTCACTTTTAACACAGAGGATTTAATTTTATCCCTAAGGCCACCGACGTTCAAAAAGTAAATATGCAGTTTTGAAGTAAATATTTAGTTTAGTAGTGTCTTATGTCGGTTAATCTCGAATTTCTTGAGGTAGGTAGGTTAAGCGACAGTTAAGCTAATGTATTTATGGAGAAGGATAAATAATACCTTCAAATAGTATGAAAGTAGTTATAACAACTGTGAATTTGAATATTATGATAGTTTGAACTTGAATTTATTTACATTTAATTTTTTACACTTATCTATTTTTGGGATTTTTAAATGACTCTAACTCACACTAAATTGAAAAATTGACTACGTTTTAACCACAAATAATTTCTAACTCACTATTTTTACAAATAACTACGTCATTTTTAAAATCATATTAAAGAAAATTATAATAATTTAATCAATTTAAAAAATTGTAAGTTTGCGTTATACCCCGGAAAATAATCGCGATAAAAATGTTCAGAATATATATTATTAATCTGCATAAATTATCTATAACTGTGAGCTGTACCATTTTTCTATTTGTCAAAATAACCGAGATATATATTGATTTAAAAAATTTAATCCTTTTTACTTTCTTCAAAATATATAATTACCCTTGACTTTTTTGAATAAGTAGAATATATTTATCTCGAAAAACTACACTACACTATCTCTTATAGTTTCTAAGATCTCTTTAGAGAATATCTAGAAAACTCACCAAGTGTATTTCTTTATTGAGGTAGGTCAGGAGTTCGCTAGTAATTGCCCAAAGAAAAAGAAAAACTAAAAATCTTGCTAAAAATTAGAATTTTTATTGAACATATATGAAATTTTTAGTATTTTTTAAAATTATTAGAATAAAAATATTTGTAAAAAGGAATATATTTTAAAATAAAAGAAATTAAAGACTTATTAAAATCAATTGAAATGTGATCAAATAAACAGTACAATGGAAAGTTTATTCAAACGCTACTAAGATAAAAGATTAAACAGTTGTTTAAGAATGATTGAAAATTTACTTAGAAACAGATATAATTAAATCAAAAGAAGTAAACATTTGAATAATTCTAAAAAATGGGAAATTCCTTAACAACAAATGCTGTTTAATTAATTTAATAATACTTGGCTTCTTCAGGTCGAGATTATACATTATTTTATATTCTCTCAGATAATTATACTTAAATAATTAATTGAAGATAAACCTAAAAAAGTTAAATATAGGGTTAGGAGAAATTACCAGAATAGTCGATTATTGCAAAAGATACAGGAGTTAGCAAATAATATCATATATAAAAGTTGTAAGGCTTTAAAAAATCTACTTATCTGTAATAAATTGCATTATACAGGGTAGCCCATAAAATTGTAGTGAATTAAGATTATACCTTTTTAAATGGAACATCCCGTATATTAATATTAATTTTTATAATCCAGTTAATTTTGAATTGTCATATAATGACTGGAAGTGTAAAAAACAACCAAGATCTAGAAGACCTAGGATAAATCATTGTGCATTTTGCTTTCAATAGAAGAAAATCCCAGACATCCCCTTGCTTCAGATCATAAAATTGATCCAAAATCTATGAATAGCATTATTTTTAATAAAATGTTCAATTTTCTTGTTCATTTAATCTTGACAGAACAGATTTTCAGTTTATTTTCCAAGGCAAACATAATTTGGGTTAGTAACTACGATTACGTTCGAGTTTCGCATTGTTATTCGTTATTATTTGAAACGTCAATACGTTGGAAATTAATGAATGTGTAATATATGGTGATTATAAATGTTCAAAATTGATAGGACCATCAAAATAAATTTTCCATATAATAGAATATAACCTTGATTATCATAAATTTTATGGGCCACCCTGTATATACCAATTTATTACAGATAAGTAGGTTTTTTAAAGCCTTACATCTTTTATATAAGACAGTTTTTGCTAACTCTTGTATCTTTTGAAATAATTGACCGTTCTTGTAATTTCTCCTAACCCTGTATAGAAATAGTCTATAACTTATTTAAAGTAAATTATTATTTTGAAAAGAAAAATTAAATAAACAGTTGAAATCTAAAAAAAATCTTCTAAAAACTTTTAAAATTTTAACTAAACTCATTTCGAAATTTCAAATCTCTGCATAACTTAATATAATATAAATAATTAATAAACAAATTTTATACGTTAAATATGGTAAATTTAATATAAATGAAACAACAAACTTTTTACTTTATGACTAATTCGTACCATAAAACAGAAATTTTAAGTTCATACATTACTCCTTCAAATAAGTTAATAAATTATAATAATAAAAAAAAACAGTTGTCGAGATAAACGCAAAATTTATTATTTTGTTATTTTTATCCAGCCCGTTCCAATTGTTATATTTTTAACAACTAAAGTAAAGCAACATTAGTTAGCACTAATCGTAGGCTAAGTGGCGGGCAGAGAAATTTTATCGTAATTAATTATCTAAAATTTAAATACAAGCGAATGGAGCAAATATAAATCACCCCTCGGAGTGGAAGGGTAGTTTTAATTAGAGGAAGGCACGAGATTAATAAATCGAGAAAATATCGATTGGCACTATTTGTCTTTAAGATTTACTACGAGCATTCTATTAAACGCTAAGTATACACACCGTTTGAACTCTCACGAAACTATTTTGTGCTTTTTCGCGTTTCCTTTAAAAATTTACACGATAAAACTAGAAAATACAAAACGGTGTATTTATAATGTGGTATTAAAATTAAGTGTTATACATTTAAAATACAATATCTAATAATATTGTAGCGGGTTTATGATTATTTTTAAATTTAGACTAATTTTATTAAATTTAAATTAATAATTCTTCAATGAAATTGTATGTCTAAGATAATAATTTTAATAATAATAATAATAATAACTTTATTCAAAATAGAAACAGCACATAATACAAAAAGTTACAATAGCACTATGTTCAGTCGCTAAATGAATACGTCAATTAAAATAATTGAGCGAATTATGATGAAATAAAATAGAAAATTCTAATCTTGCGTAATAAAATATTCTGGCATTGAATAATGGTCTTGTTTGATTAAAAACTCTCTTAATTGTGTTTTGAAGAAATTTGCATTTGTTATATTATTAAACATGTTTTATAAGCATACACTAACCATTAAATTCATTACAAACATTTTATTTGTATGGCTAAAATACACGTAAGTGTATTATTGAAAATATATGAGTTTGTAGATTATTACTTTCTATTTTATTATTAAGTTGTAAAAAATAGACATCTGTGACATATTTTATTTACAGCCGTTATAGCCTTATTATAGACTCACTTATATATTTCTTAGTTTACAAGTTAATAATAAAGTTGTACTAATTTTTTGAACGAAATCATCCATCTGGTAATCGTGGCCGTACTTTAAACTAAGGTAATAATGGAAAATCAGTTTTTAACAATTATCCAAATTGAGGCTATTACAATTGGGGAGGTCCCATGTTTACTTTACTTTTAATTATTCTATTTTATTAGCATCTACAATTTTAAAAAATAATTATACTTTCCTGAAATAAAAATAAATCAGAACATTATTTTCTTAATCTCTTATTTATATTATTTCATCAAAAGTGTTATTTTTTCTGAAAATTTTATTAAAGTATTTTGTATAATTTTATTATTACATGTGCGTAAATAATTTATCACGAATAAGTTCTTAATAAATTAAAAATATAAATGATTAACAAATTGTGACTTTTAAATAAATATATTGAGTGCATTCAAATATAATTTCATTGTTAATTTATTAAAACAAAAAAGGAAGAATTACAATAGAATAAAAAAATGAGGTGAAACAATGTTTAGACTATGAAGGAAGTTAAATCAAAATTTACTGCGGAAGTCCATATTGTAAGAACTCCCGGTAAAATTGATCGCATCAGAAAGAAGTTTGGCACATTTAGCGTCATAAACGTAATTCAGTTCTATCACAAAGGAAAAATTTTCATTTATACAATATTATATACGATGTTCATTTTTGAAAATTTCAAAACATAAAGAGATTATAATAATTTTTGTTTAAAACATTTTAATGTTATTTTAAAAAAAAACATTAACTGCTCGTTTTAAAGTTAAATTCATAAGCTGAAAAAAACCAAAAGGGGAAATTCTACTAAGCAAATATAAAACTTCAGGTTTTTGATCATAGTTTAATTTAGAGAAATTCAATTAAATTGGGTTTAGTAGAGAACCAAAGAATTATGTGGTAGAAATATCTTTTGAGACAACCTCGACAAATCGGCAAGAGTGCTCTTACTTCTATTTAATACTTCATACATATTTAAGAAATAAGTACCATGAAATTTTGCAATATGTCTGCCATTCCTTTTGTATAGTTTTACACAAGGTTGTGTGGCCGAAAAAAGATTGTGGGGTTTTTAACGTAAAGCTTAGTAAAACACTGTTAGATCACGTCTTATCTGTATCTCACTAACATCGTTTAACACCTGTAAAAGGATCTTGGCCAGATTAGATCTATAGTAAAAAATGGAAAATCATGTACAGGTTTAAGATAAAGATTATATTAATAATAATAAAAACGCCGTTTAAAACAGTGAAGAAAGGAATTTAACCGTATTTTTATTAGAAGAATAAACAGATTAAACAATGGGAGAATAGATGCGGAGGACGAGAAGGAAGAAGGTACAGGTACTAGAAGGAATCAGTGAAGAAATTATAATTTGAAATATGAATAGGAGTGATTACAGCAGAGTTCTAGCTCATATTTTAGGTTAAAATACCATTGACTCTTATTTCATAATTATTTAAATATTAACAACAATTCAAGAGGAATTTAGAAGAGAGATATTAAATATTTACTGTAGCAAGTTTAGTACAGTAAATAATAGAAAATATAAATTATTTATGTGCACTATTCTTTTATATAAGATTAAGAAAATAATATATATATATAATGTGCTTAAGATATTTTTAAATATTCAATTACGTGCAAGCGATATCAATTTCTGAAATAAATTTTTCATCTAAACTTTTAGGGTTTAATTCTTCAAGCCATACAAAACTATTTTTGATAGTAGTGTACAAAACGGTAGGTATTTAACTATACAAAACAACATCATTTATTATTTCAATCAAGAATCCATTGCCTACTATAATATTAGTCATTATCTTTTCTCATCTGGCATTAGAAATATATTATAATTTCATCATGTGTCATTAATAATACACAAGGTCCATTAGTAAAAAGTATCCATTTTATATGAATCAGAACATGCTATTGGACCGAGTTCATCGTCGATTTTTAAAATATTTATCATACAAAGTAGATGGCATTTATCCCGAACGTGGTACTGATCAGGGTTTGTTACTGGAAAAACATGGTATGATGTCACTTGCCGCTAGAAGAGAAGAGCTCACCGCCAAGTTTCTCTGGAAGATCATTCACAACAGAGTGGACGCTCCCTTCCTATTGTCGAAACTAGACTTCCACATTCCCAGATTAGGCTCAAGACACACCAGCACATTCTACATTCCAGGTGCCCGTACCAATTGTCTACGGAGAGCACCAGTTCAGGTTATGTGTCGAAATGCGATGACTCGCTATGAGGACATTTTCTTTGATCATTTGTAATGATATTGTGTGTTAGCTTCAATGTTTGAAGTTGTTATTATAACTTTATGATTAAATATTAGAGTAATGTTTTGTATATTATGATTTGTGTATATATATATATATATATATATATGTTTGTCTTGTAAATGGGGTTTCCTGTTGGGCAATTAAGTGATTTAATATTATTATTATTATTATTATTATTAAAGCGCATTTTCTGGGAAAAATCTCCCCCACCATTAATACACTTGCAGAAACGTGTGTGCCAAGCCTGAAAGGAATCCTGAAACTCATCGACAGGCATGTCTCTTAGAAACGTTGGTTTTGGTTTTATTCTAAGAACTGTTTTCAGCTCTCTATTCAGTCGGAGAAACAAAAAAATCGCACGGTGCCAAGTCGGGACTGTGAGGGGGCTTTGTGGCCACCGGGGTATTGCTCCAGGCCAGGAAATTAGTAACGTGTAGCCTTATATGTTACCACTTTCCTGACCCGAAGCAATATCCCTGGGTCTATGGGCATCCTCAAAGTGCAGCCTGTCTATGATATCAGATAAAACTCGAGTTATCCGGCAATTCAATCTCTTGACCTTTGAGGTAAAAGGCATAGTTGACAATTTTTCCCTGGGTTACAATCTCAAAATAGACGATTCCTCGGATATCAAAAAAGACAATGAGCAGTTTTGATGCTAGACTTGCTCATTGGCGTTTTCTTGGATCGGTGGGCTGATTTGGTGTGCCACTCGCTGCTCTGCCTTTGACAGTGCGAAACTTGAAGTTCTTTCTGGTCTTCTCTTAATACTTTTAACACCTTGCGCTGTTGTAGGTCCTCGGTCACTATTCAATGTACCGAAAATGTGGAATGTAAAACTTCCCACACATTATTTAGGTTTTCGTTGGTTCTGGTCGTTGTTGGGCGTTTCAAACGGAGTTCGTCAGTGACCTCCTCACGCCCCTCCTCGAAGGCCTCTTGAAGCATCTGGAATGTAATTGATACTTGTTGCGCTACACTCTTGACGGAACCAGATATGCAAATTTGGTGAAGTGATACACGTATTATATCTCATAGGTTTATTATCAGTTGACTGACACGTGTTTCGATTGTTTCCAATCCTTTTCTAAGTTTCCAATCCTTTTAAATTTAGACTTTGAAAATTATTGGAAATAATCGAAGTGTTTTACTTCACCAAATTTGCATTTACACTTGCATCCTTTTCACGCCGCACACAAAACCTGATTGCATTTCGCTGCTCAAGCGAACGCTCCACTTCACTAGGAGGCCCGTTTTTCCTGCTCAAAGCAAACTGGAAACAAAACTGTATTGGGAGAACAGACCTTTCCCGACCCGTTTTTCCCCGCTGGGATGGATAGTCACCTCACAATAAGCCATGAACATTACTTTCATAATAGACCTCGTTATTATGTTATCTAATTATATTACTAGACATATATAAAACTTTAGGTAACCTTAGATTAAGAATATACATTTCCATGAAGAGTTTGGTAGAATTTTTCAGAAGAAAATGAATGGTCGAGTAAATAAGAAGATTATACGCTAAGAGATTATTAATAAAATGAAAATTAAGGTGAGATAAGTTAAGAAAATGGATAATAGTTAGAAATTAGAAGTTTTAAGAACAAAGTAGTAGTTGGCGGAGAAGTAATTGAAAGAAATAAAGTTTAAATTATGAATCAAATCAAATCAAACCATATCAAATTATTAATTCATGCTAAATACTAGTCTTTAAGTGCTACAAAATAAATACAAATAAATAAGATATTAGCTGATACCATTCACATTAGATACTAATTAATAATAACAAATAGGCGATATACGACCGAAGCCTTCGTGATACTTGAAAAATTAAACAAAAACGATTTTTTAATTTAATTTTTTTGTTTAATATTACTATTATGTTTATTTCATTTTAATCGTGCTGTAAAGGGTATATAGGATTCCCCACGTCAACACCTTTGCAAATAAAGGGTATTGAATTAAAATTAGATACATACATAAAAATGTCACTACATTTTGTAATGTTGTAAATGAGACTAAAACAACCCGCAACGTACGAGTAAACACAGACAATTTAAAGGAATTTGTAATAGTATATTACATAACGAGAGTTGTAAGTCATATATTACGTACGAGTGGAAAAGTTGGACACGAGCCGTTAGGCGAGTGCAGTAATTCCACGAGTACGTAAGTGACTTACAACTCGAGTTGTGTACTATACTTTTTCTACTCCCATTCATTATAATTTGGAATACTTTGCAATATTGAGGTTATGTTTACTATTAAAACACTTCGCAGCATCAAATACATGGCCCAAAGAGATGAGGGTTTGTATTTCTTACTTATTTCCCCAAAATAGGCTAATAACACATTTTCCGAATACTGAACACTGTTCATACGCCAATCCATGAATTTACGGTAAACCACTTCATAACGCTCTTTGGATTTTTCCGGGAGAAGATCCGCTGCGGTATGTTCTGCTAGTTGCCTAATTTCTGGTGGAGTTCCAACAATTTCTTCTGTGGAGTCACTTTCACTCATTTTAGCAATGAATAAATGAATTATTAACAATAATTAAACCAAAATAACGTCAATGTAATATGTATTCAACAACGATAAATGTCAAATTCATTTGTCTAGGCTACTTGATTTGAATAATAATAGTTACGTAATATATTATGTGCTAGTTTTTTCTTCATTACGTGCATGTATCATAATGCCATGGTTACTAATCAACAAACGATTGCGTTATTGCCTACTTACTACTATGGGAGTAGAAAAAAAGATTTTAAAATTTTCTTTGCCAGTATTACACAGACATGTTTGTAAAAAACACGTTAAAAAAGCAAAATCTAGTAATATAATAAACATAATTTACATAATTTGCCTCTATTTACATAAATATTTTTCCATCGGATAATAAGCCTGATCAATCAGTAGTTCTTTTATTTTGGCTTGAAACAATTTAGTTTCCATCATTTTTATGTCATTCGGTAATTTATTATAGAGAACTGGCCCATCATATAGTAGAGCCCATCTGGTTCTATAGATGTGCCCATATTTTACCTCTAGTTTATCATTATTTCTTTTAAATGATCATAAAGCGCACCATTCATTGGAATAGTTGAGGATGTTAGTTGTTGTAAGTTCATATTCTTCAGGCGAAGAAGACACAGTGTGTCGAAACAATAAATAAATAAAGTGTTATCGTATTTCATTTACGAAAATTTACCAAAGTGATTAAATTATGCTTGATTAATTTTAGAATTTTAGGCACTCAATGTTTTAAAGTCCTCTCTAACATCTGATTGGTAACCCAGTCCCACCAAAAGCCTTGCTCCTTTACGTTGAAGACCAAATAATCTCCTGGCATGAGCTAAATGACCCCAGCAAACTATTCCATATCATAATTTTGAGTGAAATAATCCATGATATGCAATTAAAGCAACCTTAGATGGCACAATTGGACAAATATTCCGCTGTAGAAATAAGTTTGTGACATTTTCTTTGCGGTGTAATCAACGTGATATTCCCATGTAAGTTTTGGTTCCAAATATACACCTAAAAATTTTACCGAAGTTATATTAGATTCAATTGTTGATTTAAAAAATCATTATTTCTGTTTTATCTGTATTTAGTGACAATATATTTGCCTGAAACCAGGTTTCTGCTTTCTCTTTCATTACATTGAAATTTTAAGTTCTTTTAAATCAGGGCTTGGCGATATAATCGATGTATCATCTGCATACAAAGTAATGGCATTTTTTGTTGTCTAAATCATTTATATAAATTATAAATAGTATTGGGCCTAGAACTGACCCTTGAGGTATTTCGTGTGTTAATGCTTTTTGAGTTCTGATTCTTTGTTATTATAGAGAACCAGTTTATATCGATTTTGTAAATATGATTCAATTAATGAAAGGCTCTTGGCGGCTATGCTGTAATGATTTAATTTTGAAATGAGTATGTCTTGAGGTTCACAATCGAATGCTTTAATTAGATCGCAACATGTCATCCCAAGATATTGTTTATTTTCTAATGCATTTGTAATATAGGAAATAATTTTACTAACTGTCATCTGAGTATTATAACCTGATTTTATCTTAAATGTATTATTATTAATATGGAACCGTTTTTTTCGGAAATGAGTTTATCATAGGTGTGGCAAGGATAACATTTCAAATTTACAATGCATGTTTTGTGAAATAAAAGTTTGCTTCATAAATTGTCTTAAAGAAATAATTTAATATACGTAATGTTATGGGTCTTAGATATTGTTTACTGGGTTCACTCACTAATTTGCCTTTCAATTTAAAATTTCACATACAGTAGCCTTGTTATCTGAAAGGTAAGGTTCTGAGACTTATGACTTATAACCTGTTTGGAAATTATCCAATATACTATCGATACAACGATCCCTCCTAGTACTATCATTAATTGGAGGGAACAATCCATTCATATTTATCAGGTGAAGAAAATTAGATAATTTAGGATCACTATTATTAAAACAAATATTGACATCTCCTAATATAATGCCTCTTTTTCAAGAATGATTTTCTAATTTACCTCTTGGTGAAACAATAGGTAATTAAATTAAATACACCTGGTTTATTTTTTTCAGTGAAACAAACCAATTGTTTTTTTTAATTTAATGACATATTATAATGACTTTGTAATGTAACAGGCTTATTTTACAGACTACGCTGTTCATTATTTCTAAAAATTGATTATATTCTGAATTCGGAGCTCTATACATTGTGAATATAATTAAGTATAAATCTGGAAGTTCAATTGCTGCAATTTCACAGTTATTTCCTTCTGATTTACTTATCATATAGATTTTGTTCACAAATTTGATTTCTAGTTTGCTCCATTACTCCACCATGTTTGAAATATGATCATGCAAAACATGATGCCACTAGGCAGACTATGTCAACACTATTCTCTAATAAGTGCATATTAAGTTCACTACATTTATTATGCAAACATTGTATGTTAATATAAAATAGGTTTAATTTAATATTATTTTGTGATTTTGTACTTTTACGTTTCTACTTTCTTCGGCGAAAAAACTGAAACCTAGTAATGCGAATTCTTTCTGGCCAGAAATTTGCATTCATAACGGTGCCTAGTAGTTACATAGGTATGCCCAGTTTAATAGAAGGGTTAAGATTTTGATTCGATGTCTTCTAAACAATAAACTCCTTCCCCGGAAATGCATTTTTTGGGTTGCTGCACTCTGTGATGTGGTATTTTTCTTCTTTTCCTGGATTCCTGGGGAATTTTGTTTCGTTACCATGTACTTCTACGATGGTGGTTTTGCTTAGCTGGTATCATTGCTGTCTGACGTGACTGCTGCTTTGTTTACATTCTCTGTCCTTAATCCAACCATTTGATTTTCGAGATTAAGGTTATAATTTCCAATGATTCCAAAATCATATTTCCATTTATTTAGGAAAAACGTTTCTAGTGGGTCTATTGGAGGTATATTCCTTTGGTGATATTTAAACCAATAATAAATAAACATAAGAACAGATTACTAACTCCTAGATGTTAACATTACTACAGCGAAATTCTTTATAGAATAAGAGGCTGATTTGCGAAGAAATATTCTAACCTTTTTTTAAACTCTGTAAGTAGCAGTAGTCGTATACAGGGTGACTGACGAAAAACTTTTGGTGCTGTATCTCGCTTATTTTTGATCCGATTTGAATAAATAAAACATCAAATTAAATGATTTTTAAAAGACTTTAATATGAACTGTACTGATTTTTTTTTCTTGCATCCAGTTTTTGACAAAAGACGATCAACTTTTTTTTTCAAATTGCACTGTATATATATTTTGTACTGATCCGCAAGGAGATTTTTTCTGAATCTAAATTTGTAAACGATTTTATCCATTCATCAAACCAAAGTCGAGAAATTGACGATAATAAATAATAAAAAATCAAATACCCATGGTAAACAATATACAGAGCCTATTCCAAATATCAGAAGTGACAGTGTCAGTCATTGGTACAATACTGCAATGATTTTTAATAATTTCATAATAAAAATGTTGCAAGATTTCAAAAACTGAAAAACGATTTCTGTAGAAGCACAAAATTCTAATACAGTGTTTGAAATATTGCAACATTTTAATTATGAAATAGTTAAAAATCGTTGCAGTATTGTATCAATGGCTGTCACTGTCACTTTTGACATTTAAAATAGGGTCTGTATATTGTTTACAATGGATACTTGACTTTTTATTTGTTTTTTTAATCCTCAATTTCTCGACTTAAGTTTGATGTATGGATAAATTTGTCTACAATTTTATATTCAGAAAAAAAATCTACTTGCGAATCAATAAAAATATATATACAGTGCAATTTAAAAGAAAAATTTTTATCGTATTTTGTCAAAAACTGGGTGCGAGAAAAAATAACAGTTCAGATCCTATTAAAGTCTTTTAAAAATGGTTTAATTTGATGTTTTATTTATTAAATCCGGATAAAAAATAAGCGAGATACAGCACCAAAGGTTTTTCGTCAGTCACCCTGTATATAATTGTAGTATATTAGAACATTTAATGGCAAAATGATTAACACAAATATAAGATTTTATTTTGGTATATATTTGTTTTATACCTAGTCATATGGCTATGATATTCAAAAGTTAAATATTTCAATGGGTGCTTCTTCATGTATAGCAGTGATTCTAGGATGCAAATGAAAGGCAGAGTTAAAATATTCAGATTTTTTAAAATCAGCTCACATTCTGATTTATAACTTGCAGCATTTAATTTTCTAACAGCTTTTTTTCAATCTAAATAAGCTATATCTACAGGGTAAAAGGCCACAAACAAGAATTGTATATCATAGATGTGATTCAATGATATTATAGTATGCAGTTAGTCGTGTTTTCTTACAAAAATTTCTTGCTAGAGTACGTAGATAAAATATATTTCGCGACACTCTTAGCTAAATGATTGCGGTTGTATATCCCATCATAATGCAGAATCAATAAGTGTACCCAGGAAGTAGGTGCTCTCTAAAATTTTATGATTTTTCTTTAAGGAAAAACACACCCTTTTGATCTTTGCTTCATTTAAAAGAAGTTTGATATGTTGATATAAAATTTACAAATAATATATTTATTTATTTATCTTTGAACTCCTTACTTAAACATTACATAAACAGCAAATACTTTAAAAAACATACTTCAAATTTTGGGCGAAAGAAGCACGGGCAGAGTTCACAATCACAAAATGTTCTTCCACTCACATCAATCATTTTCCATGATGCTGAGGTAGCAACTATCCTCTTGGACATGCCGATTTATTTATAAATGCTATAATTTCCTTTTTTAGGTCCCTTTTTAAAGAGACTTATTTTAGTAAATTTACTACAACAATTTCTGTTTTACGTTGTAATAATTTAGTACAAGTTAATATTACATATTATTATAAAGCGAATTTTTAATTATATACTCAGCGTAGCAATTATGATTAAGAATTTTATAATCGGAATTATAATTTTCTAGATATTTAAAAATTTAAATTCCCCAGTCATTCTTACCTTATTTAATATTTAAAAGAAAAGAGATCTTAACTTCTAAATTTACTGTACTAAATAACTGTAATTATATAAAATATTACCAATTTAATTCTAAACGTGCTCAGAATGTACAATGAACTAAACGCCCCTACCATAAAATATTTATTTAGGATACATACACCATTAGGTCAACCATAACATTCATAATGTAAACGTTGTTCAACTATACACGGCTGGTGTTATTAAATGAAATCGAAACCAGCTCAATATTAATTCGTTTCTAAATATTGTTAGTAAACCAGACTGTTTTACAGCTAAGGTGTTTAATGGAATTGCGGGTTAGTGAAACTGAATATTGAATGAAACTGAGACCATTTCACCACAATTGATTTGCGAACTTCTATATAACATGTGTTAACAATTGTTTTATTCTAAATGTATTAAATTATATAAATTTCATATGGAAGTTAAGAAATGTAATTAAATATTTATGGAATTTTATATATTTGAAAGAATGCAATGATAAATTACTCGGCTTAAAAAAAGTGAAATTAGTTTTGCAGAAGATTAGTCTATTGTTTGATAGTAATCAATTTATTCTAACAATAGTTTCAATATTTTCAAATTTATATAAGATGTGTGAATTGTTAAGTACGAATATTATTTATATTGTTTTTTTATTAGGAATATTTGTTAGCACAGAATTAAAACAGACAAACAAATAATTAAATTATTTCGTTAGCATAGTTATATTATTATTAGAAAGTATTAAAGTTTCTTGATTCGGAATATAGCATTTAAAATTAATTTACTTTCAATAAATGACCGATATGGTTGTATAAATAAGGACAGATTGTTATTTACAAAAAATACATTTAAAATTGCAATAAACTAAGAAGATCTTCTTCAATAATCATCTCATATTTTGATTTGTTTGTTTTCTTAATGCTAATTGTCCACTAGGTATTGACACTCTAATTCGTAGACTGTGACAATTATAATAAATTAATAGTACGATTTGTTGCTGAATTTAGTCTACTTATACCTTGACACTATCCTACCGACTGCGCCACTTAATTGATAGTAATTCAAAGATGAGTGTTAAATGTTTTATTTGAGGGTTTTTTGTATATTTTGGGGCTTATGCAACAATATAGCTGACCTTGTTATTATTAGAGTGGAATTTATATTATCTGTAGAATGCTATTTTAGCTTCATCAGCCGGCGCAGCACCTAACTTGCTTTGTATAGTTAGATACCACTAATCGTGTTAGTTATTTATCGCTAAATACACATTTTGTTGACCAAATTGTCACTAGCATGCTGGCTTAATAAACTTGAATCTAGTATTCTTGTTAATGTTTTAATTATAACTTAGTATTTCTAGTAAAGTTACCAAAAGATGGGTTGTTAGATATTAAATATTTATAATAATATTTATTCTTAAATTTTAACGCATATAAAATGATTCTCTAGTTACAGGCTGATATAATACTTGTAAAAGTAACGCTGGCGAGATATGCAAATGGAGCGCTGATGTATTCAGAACGCCAAGGGACACAAAGCGCATTAAATGGTACTCCGGTGTAATGTGGCTTTCCATTTCCCAGAGATACATAACATAACATAACTGTCGCCTTCTGTCATTTACAAATCATATGAAACGGACCACGAAAGCGCCGCACGAACGAGAGCTTAAGTAATTTAAGGACTTAGAACAACAACAACAACATAAGGCTCTTCATAACATGCACGGCATTCCATGAGGAGGGATTTAATTGTTATGTCCCGTGTCATCTTAAAAGTTTTTTTTATCCCAACCCTCCCCAGGAAAGTTTTACTCCGGCTCCTAGTGAGGATAATCGAATCGGTTTGTTCGGAAACACGTTCTAGACGGTGAATTCTAAGCCGGATCCGGACCCCTTTTCTTTTCAATATTTGATGATATCTTTGCATCTTCCGCTGGGAGGAATGCGGTCTAATGGGATAACAACTCATCGTAGCGTGTAGTCCGGACCGGACCGGACATTTCCTAAATTTGCAATCCGGTCTGACACACCGTCACTTCATCGAGTGATTATCACCGGAAATACTTACATAATAGAATGAGAATAAAATTTTAATTATGTAATATACTTAAAAGGTTTTTATTAACAATATATTAGTGAATGGGAACATTAATTAATTAATTAATATTTGTTAATCACATAATCCGAGAGTTTCGTTCGTTTCAATGCGTAATTCGAGTTGTATCTGTCAATTAGCGGCAATTTTCCACTTAACATTAATTGAAAGGTCAAAGGCCAGAGGGCCAGAGTGGCGGCGGCGGCGGCCCCAATAACAATTTGGGATCAAACTTGAAATCCCAGAGGGTGTACCTAGCCAACATTGGCTTGTTTGCTTACACCTGTGGCCAAGTCAGTCAGTTCCCTTCGTCTCCCTGCAAGACATTCACTTTAATCTTACAAATGGCGTCAATCAGTGCGCAGGGGTCCACAGTTGATGACCCACGTACGATTGCCCCTTTCAAAGTTTATATCCCCTTTTTCTTACGAGAGGAAAACAACGTTTTACGTTTATTTACGACAATTTATTCAATCTTGTCTATAAAATGGAATTTTCATTTAAAAATACAAAATTAGAATTAGCCATAATATAATTAGTAATATATATTATAATTTATTCACTTGTTATACAAAATGAATTATCGAATATACAGTTTCAGTGATAAAAGCTCATGCAATTAACTGATTGCATATTATTTAATTTTAATAATTCCAATAAAATTGCAACTTTGAAAGTATCACACAAACATATTTATTCTCGTGAATGCAATGTTCACAAGTTATTTAGCTAAATAAATGTGTTAAAATTAAACAATTCAAAACATTTTTAATGTACGAATCATAAAAGAAGTTTTAATTACCTTTTTTAAGATATACTGGAACTATTTCGACACAGTTAATACCTTTCTTATACGATTTCGGATAATATCTCACCTGATTAACTTTAGAAACTAACTGAAATCATAGGTGAATCATTCATATACCTTCTTCATCTATTTACCGACCCCGCTTTATATATTTGCGAGAAGGTTCAGATGTTTAATGATGTTCTGCTGTGCCGTCATCGCCGTGGGACTCGTTCTTGGTTGACTAGGTTGACTAGGCAGGGGCACCAGTGGCATCGTTACACTTTTCACCAGGTGAATCATTCTTCATCCTTAGCGCCTTCCGCCTTCTTCTCGCTTGCAATCCCTTCCCCCGCTACCCTGCTAGACCTGCGAGCCCCAGCTGCCCTAGCTGTCCCAAACTGCCTCAGAGAGAAAAGCTTCTTTCACTTACAAAATTTCTCTGGCCGTCCAGTCTGCTGCGGCCTATTTCTCTTCTCTTCTCCCTGGAGGCTTTCCCGATTTTGTAAATGTACTTGCCGAAACACCCATGTCCATGACAGCTCACCGTGTCTCCTGATCGCCCAAGGCTCCAGTACTGGGATGAGCTCCTTCATCCAGATGCCTTTCACTTTGTTGGCATCCTAATGCTCTTGCCACTGGTCCATCTTGGCCGTTGCACTCCTCGTTTCCACGAACAACTCTTCTCGACGCATTTCACCCCTGCTGGTACGGCATACAGCAGCTTGGCTTGCACGGCTCCCAGAAGTGGTCTTCTCTTGCCCTCCCCGATGTTCGCCCGTAGGCTCGGGATGGCCCTAGTGGCTCGGGCTGCCCCGTCCGCCGCCTCCATTACCTGCTTGCTGCACAAGGGGTTATATCGATTATGACCCCTAAGAAAATTGGTAGTCCTGCCCACTACCACGTCGCACGGGGTATACTGGATCTGAAACTATGCATCAAAAACACGTATTTATAAAACCTACCCAAAAATTAATATTTTTTTATACAAATTATATAGTTTAGTTTGCAAATTCGAAGTATTTGTTTATCAAAAGCACCCCTTAATGCATTGACTTTGACATGTTTAGTAGTATGTACAGGGTTAATAAAAAAAACAACCTTTTAAACATCCTCAAATTATATTGTAGAAATTTTTGTCGAAAATGCAAAATGTTTTACTTCAGTAAAATGTTTTTATACGTGAACAGCAACACCCTTAGTCAAAATAAAAATTGAAAAGAAACGATTACTATATTTTGTGAATTGAAAAAATAGTGCAGTATCATCCCCAATAGCATTTACTAACTTTAAAATACCCAAATCAAATTGCCGTTTTCTAGAATCACACAAATATTGTAAACTTAGATATGTATCAGAACTTAATATTAATCGACAAAACTAGTCCTTCTTTGTATGCTCCCTTGATGATTTTCTCGTAAACTGTGTACGAAATTTTTTCACATCTTTGTTTTTTACTTCCTACGCTCCTTCTGATAATTTACCAATGGGTAAATTTGCGTTGTTAATAGACGAATGAAACAAAGTTTTATGGACTAAAGTAGGCATATAAGACCAACTGTATAATTCAACCTATTTTGGTGCGGTATCTAAAAAATATATTCGAAAATGATCTACATTAATGTTGATACCACTTGGTTTTAAAATTGCTTCAAATTTATGAATTAAATCTTCATTGATTCCAGTTATTGCAGATGACAATTTAGGGTTTGCAAAAAATGGTCTAGCTGTATTGCCATCAATTTTTTTGTACCAAATCCTGGTTTAGGAATATCAACACTAAGTCACATTTTTTTTCGCGAAAAGAGTTTTGAATAAATTCTTGAATCTTCTCGGCGTTAACTTCGTAGTACATTTTCAATTTTTTTTAAATAAAGAAAACTTATAACTCTGTATACCACTTTTTATTTCACTTTTTGCAAAAATATAAATATAAAAAGGTTATATGTTTTCTTTATTTAAAAAGAAAAGAGTTTTGAATAGTTAGTTTCCTAGTTTGTAGTTTGGGTTTGTCCACTTGTGTAACTTTCCACGTTTTTATATGTAATCTGTAGGCTTTATATAACAAACACTCAAATAATCTTATGTACACTATTTTAATAGGATCTTGTAAAGTAAATATATAACATATCATCCCAGAAGAGTCAGTAAGAGCATTACATATTTTTTTATTGGTTTATCAATCATAGTTAATTCTAGCAAAAATTTTATTGTGCATTTATCAGAAACAAAAGGTTCTAATAAAGCGATTTGGTTAAATTTTAATTTTAATTTTTCATTTTTAGGGATTTCTTCAGTTTCACGTATCAATTTCATTCTTAAAGGTCTGCAAAATTTAACAGAAGATGGCCGAGGATGTTACCATAATACACGATTTTACATTGTCAATTAGACTCAATGGCACTAAAGAAGTCATAAATATACTGTCATCTTTTACACCTTCACTTACAAATATTTTTTTATATGTGGAAAACTCAGAACTTTAATTAAAGCCCCACTTAAAAATCAAGGTTAAAATTGCATTTTCTGGTTTCACCACTTTAAAAATACTTTCACAAGTATTATTTAGTAAATTTTGCAAACGCAATTTACATGTTTGCTCAGTTATTATAATATTTTTAGGATGATACGTTTTATTGCTTGTAGAATAGCGTGGTAACTTAGATATAATTTGCAATCACATTTTAAAGCTGTTGATATAATAAGCATATATTGCTGCTTCGTAAAACCACCCGAGATAATAAATGACAAAGCCTTTTTAGGTGTAATGACATTTCTTTCTTGTTTGGGACTCCTCTATGTTTCCATTATACGTTTGCCTCTCTTTGGTGTAGTTGAAGTACTTGCAGTTAACAAATGGCATAACTTGTCACATTGACATACACATAATAAAATAACTCCAAGAAAATTGGATAAAAATAGCCACTAGTAATGGCTAAAATATTGCCTCAATGGTAAAAATGACCTCCTGATCGTCATCGAAAACAGGAAACAATGGTTTGAGTGGAAGAACACTGCCCTGTGAACTCCGCCTTCAAGTCCTGCGATCTAAATTCAAGTTATTGTAAATGTATCTTATTATCTTATTTTGTATATTTTTTTTTGTAGGACTTGTAAAGTAAATAAACTAAACTAAACTAAACTAATCGGCAGTACACATATCTCCACTTTCTCGTGCTTTCTTCCACGAAAGTATTTTTTCTGAGCTCTTAGGTTTTATGCCATTTTATAGGAGCAGAACTTTCAGCAAAACTCTTTGAAGGACAACCTCGAATACTCGAAGTTAATGGTCGATTGCAGTAAACGAATTCAGGAAAAATAATTTCTTATTGTAGCGAAACATTATGCTTTTTCATAAAAACACTTGATGTTCTATTGAACGATTTATAATATTGAAAATATCTTCGAAAAATGGTGATGTGGCCATCATAGTACTTTCCCTATATTTTACTCGAAAACTATCCGGTTTATGCAAAAAGGTTATTCTTAATAATTTATTCAATTTTGAATTCTCTACAATTATTTGTTATATAACTTTCATGTTGCTTCAATCGTTTATTAGCAATTGGCAAAAAATGTCAAAAATTTCAATTTTTATTTTTTTTCTCGAAAGTTAAGAATTTTATGAAAAATATATTTTAACAAAATTTGTTCAGTTTCTCATTCTCTTTAACTTTTGTTTGAAAAGTTTTGTAATATTTTTCATATTTAAAAAATATCGGAAAAAAACAAAAAACGCTTCGAGTAAACACCCACTTCCGGTTTATGAATGTTTACCAAAAGCTTTTCAGTTCCAGTTTTTAACGATAAAACCTTACGTTTAAAGTTTCATCACAATCGGATCAGTCGTTTTTGAGATACAGCACCCACGGACAGACAGACAGACAGACAGACAGACACACACAAAGACACAAATTTTTTTTTTCCAGAAATTAGTTTAATGGACTCAGGGGACCTCAAAACGGATATTTCCGCAAAAAAAAATTTTCAAAAAAAAATCACAATACTTCCCCTATATATACTTCGTATATAGGGAAAGTAAAAAACATAAGTTCAAGCCGATACAAAATATTTTCACTTGATTTATCTTCTATTTCAAGCCCGTATATGTCAAGAATAATCCGATACATTGCACATTTCTTACTTTAAGTCGATTTGTCATCATTCTTCATAGCGACTACGTGTAACACCAATCGAATTATTTTCTTCGCCGCCATTATGTTACAACTTTTCAAAAAAAAACTACTGCAACAAAAACACAATCTATTACAAGATCACAAATTTCGAAAGTAGCGCACAGAATTATCTGCATACAGGTTCGACTCAAAGTGGAGTTTCAACTGATCGGGTACCAAGCGGGATTTTCTTTTATATGTTCTGAATAGTCAAATATTGGAAGCTATTTTTTTTTGAATTTACAAACCCAAATAGTTAATTTAAGCATAAATGAAGTAATCACCGTGCAGGGTTCTGTAGAACTAGACGTAATCGTCTTCTTAAGGCAAATTTTTATAATCCGATCATTTGTTACAAGTAATTAACTTTCTTGTATTTCTAAATAATGCACTTAGCAACGTATAACAATATTATAATGACATCAATAAATAAGCGCATTTGCTTGTGGTACAGTATTTTTAATTACACCCTAATTTCTATATACAGCAATTTTACTGAACTTTGAAAGCAAACATAATAACTTATGTAAATAAGATGCATATTATTAAAACCATCAAATAGAGCAACTATTCAAGATTAAATTGCAATTTTAACTTTGTACGAAGTTGAAGTTGAAAATATGATTTTCAATCGCGTTTTTCGCGTTCTGAACCAGTCTGCGTCTTGGTCCAAGATGTCGACGTTGCTGTTTAACCTTCTTATGTCCGCGTGGCGTCTCGAAAGTCAAATGACCGTCATCTTCTTAGCCGCTAAGTCCGGTCCTATTTCCGCCATTCACTTAAAGATCTATTCGCTTCCCTCGCTATTCTCTCGACCTCAGCGATCTCCCTGCACTTGACGACTATTATGATATCATCGGCGAATCGGATGACATCCCCCCGTATGGCATTTTTAGTTCCAATACGCCGTCGTAAGCCAGGCTCCACAGTGTAGGGCTGAGGATGGAGCCCAGCGGAATTCCTCCTTTCACCTCCTAGATTTTCGGCACACCATTGTGTGAATCGAACGTTCGTGCAAGAAGATCTAGGTGTATCCTCCTATCAGGTATCTTTATGATAATAAACCAGGGGATTGAGTTGAAGGCGTTCTTCACGTCCAATGTGATTGCCAGGCAGTGCCGTCACCCTCCTAGCAGGCCCGTGTTGACCTCTTTAGCGAGCATGCTAACCTCTTTCAGGGCTTCCACGGTCGACTTTTCCTTTTAGAAGTCAAATTGGGCAGCGTAGCGTATACTTGCATAATAAATTTAATTTAAGACTTGTAACAAATTACGGGTAATCACCCGTAGTCAAGCCTTGACAGAACCAGTGCCTGATAAAGCTGCAGAAAATCCACTCTGCTTTCTTGCACATTGTTGCAAAGTCATTAATGTGAAAATAGAATGACAGAGTCCTGTAGAAAATTAGTCCTAGAAATTGATAACTGTTGACATATTGAATAATAAATCTCGAATAATATTATTAATGCTCATCTGCAGTTGTTTACAAATAGGTAGAATTTTCACTGGCCATATAAAATACGAGGTCGTCGATATACAGGTATGTATTACGTAGGTACTTAGGGAAGTTGCTGTATCATTGTAGAGCCCTTTGTTACACCGTTTTTTACACGTAAAGGAAGGAGTGTGAATCTCCTAAATGTACTCGAAAACTATGGTGCGATAGGAAGGAGTGGAATAAATGCAGACGACAGACCCCACCGGTGCAACCTCCGGAGAATGATATAGCGTCAAGGTCTTTTTAGATCAACCATACAGAGACTAAGTGTTTTCTTTTTAGAAAAGCATTATGAATACTAGTTTGATTTTTGTGAGTTAAGTGAAGATAAACTTGATTAATTAAAAAAGCACTAATAACCTTTCTTCGCAATTTTATTTAAATTCAAAATATATATCTGTGAATTTAAATAAAATTGTTAAGAAAGGTTTTAGGTGCTTTTTTAATTAATTATGTATACTATTTCTAGGTGGACTAGATGGTCAATGGTATAATTACGTTTTCTTAATCTGAACTGGTAAGGTACTATCTCATGTTTCGAGAATCCATACCATCTGGGTATTGATCATTTTCTAAAGGATTTCACTCAAGCAATATGTTAATAGGAAACTGGGCAATAATTAGAAACTGGATTCAGGTATTTCCCTGATTTAAGGAGAGATACAGTAATAGTTTTTCTCCATATAATGAATAATCTATTTTCTCCGGACAGAAAGACCAAAGGTCGATAGCACAAACGGACAAACTAACCTATATTTAAAATTCATTTGTATTAGATTCTCAAGTATGAAATAGAGCAAAAAATTGAATTCGATTTGTTTTCAATAAAACTTTTTATTTTTAATCGAAATATGCACCCATATCATTGATACACTTTTTTTTAATTTTAGCGATAACTTATTTATTGCTTTTCTCTAGAACCTTGGATCACAGGAGTCGATGTTCTCTGGAAACACCATTTTTCGGTGCGGAATTGAAATATTTTCTAGATAAAAAAGTTGTTTATATTTTGAAAGAAATGATAGACAGTAGGGGAAAGGTCTGGCGAGTACGGTGGGTGACGAAGAGTTTCTAACTCCTACTCCTATAGTTTTGAGACGGTCGTTCGTGCGGCATATGATCGAGCTATGTCATGCAGGAGGATTGGAGTCATCTGATTAAGTTTTTATGCCTGTTTAATTAAAAGATTTCTCATTGTTTCGTCTAGGTGATAACAGTAGTCATCCGTCATGGTCGATTGATCAGGTTCTATAAAGCTGTGGTGGATAACACCTGAGCCAGATGACCAAACACTGACTATCAGATTCGTCTCGTTTCGGACAGTGTTTTGGTAATTCATCTTTGTCCAACCATTGCGATGAACGCTTACGATTATCGTACACGATCCATTTGTCATCAGAAATCATTCAGCTTTCTTGCAAAAAAGAAGATAATGATATGCGTCGAGCCTTTGTTACTTCTGGGCATTGGTCAATTCAAGGGCTATCCAATTGTTCAGCTATTTCACTTTACTGATTTGTGCCAAATGAGTCAAGCTTGTTTCATGTGCGCTTGGGCTTGGATTCGCTCCAACAGTGGCTTTCAGGATGTCATTAACCACCTGAGTTTTGGATCGACCAGGTGGCTCATTGGACACGTCGAAATCTCCCGAAAGACATTTTTTAAACCAACAAACTAGTCGTATTTGTAGCCATTTTAATGCTGAATACACAATTGATATTGTGTCTGCTGTGTTGTGGCTCCACGAAGGAGACTCATACTTCATCAACACATGAATTTCGATGATTTCCATGGTCTCACCTAATTGCCTATACGAAAAAAAAAACTATTGCAAATTTTTTCAAACCGAAATATATATATATATATATATATATATATATATATATATATATATATATCCTCTCGTACTTTGTTTAACAGTTCCAAGATATTATATTTGCATGTAGATAATAAATGTTGCAGGGGATGTTGTTCGGATCAGAATGGGAGTTGATACTATAATACTACTCAGTGCCTCTTCAAAATTATTCTTTGTAAATGGGTAGTTGTAATTAAGATTCAAATTTAAAGTGAAATTTAATGTGACTTCTAGTTTTCCATTTCTTTGTTCATCTTAATTCATGATGAATAGTTGAAAGAACTATTTGTTCTGGAGAAATTCTGTACTGGTACATTCGTCACCTCGAAAGACCCATTATATAATTATGTCAACTTATGGTCCTGGTAGGCATTGCTTTCGGAAAGCATGTACTCTTCTGACGTATCAAATGACAATATATTTACGTAGTTTTCCTGAATTCATTTTGTACTGTAATTTAAATGTAATGAGATTTTCTTGAGAAGGTTTTTTTAAAGTTGAAAGCTCAACTGATCTCTACCTTCCACGTTGGAACGAAGGGTTTGTTAGTAGAGTCAAGGGTACACCGGTAAATACTTTTCTGGTGCTTGAGTAATGCTGAGATTGACACTTGAAGAGTGAAAATTTTTTAAAGTTTGAGGATAATGTCTCATCGCTCTGAAATTTATCTCACTTTGGTAAAGCCAGGCAC
The DNA here is from genome assembly GCA_963969525.1 of Ontholestes murinus. NCBI lineage: Eukaryota > Metazoa > Arthropoda > Insecta > Coleoptera > Staphylinidae > Ontholestes > Ontholestes murinus. The sequence goes on from OZ018395.1 coordinate 51,235,527, forward strand.
TTGTCTTTATAATATTATTGATATAATGATAGGAAAGTGATTGATTTCATAAGGGCCATCAAGGGCCTGCTATTTAGAACGCGTGACTTGATTAGGCAAAGATATAAAATCTATTGCTGAGATGTTCTCGTGTGCGGCGGTAAAGTGCGTCATCTGTCCGCTATTTAGAAGTACTCCTTCTACTATATCTAATATTTCCTTATGCATAGACGTCTTTAAGGGCTTTTTACTAAAGACGCGTGGCTAGAGTAGGTGAAGATATTATAAAATATATTGTTGAGAGATTACCATTTGTGGCGCTTAAGTGCGTCCGGTTATTTAGATGTACTCCTCCTACTATATCTAATACTTACTTCATGTCTTGTATATACAGGTTCGCCAGTGAAATGGAAAGATTTTATGAACAATTTGATTGTGAAAGACATAGTTTTTAACAATTTCTAAAATATTAATTGAAAATACAAAAGTAGCCATTTGCTTTATAATAAAAAAAAAACATTTCTTAATGTCTTTCGTTGACATTTAAACATTATTGAAGTCGAATATTTTGCATAACCCTCCTCAGCACATTGACAGGTATTGCTGCAATCTTGTCTCTGTGATTTTCCTGGGTGGATCAATTTGAATACTTTTTCAGCTACCCCCTAAAGAGTAGTAGCAGACTGTTAAGTCTTCACAACATTCATTGAGTTTCGGGCAGTGTGGCTTCTTGCCTTGTTTTACATTTTAATCCCCATCCTCGAAAAAATAAGGACCTATTCCATTACCCGATTTAAGAAGTAACAGCGTTTGTACTCTCGTCGTTTTAAGAAGTAACAGCGTTTGTACTCTCGCCGTTTTGATAATACGGTTTATCTGCGTAGCCTCGTTCTTCAATCGTCTAAGGATTAATTGTAAATTAAATGGCATACTATGCAGGTTATGACAAATCGACAACCGACATTTATACTATTTCGTAACGTACTGTGTTCCTCTCAGTTCCCATTTGGAAGATTACATACAATAATAGCCAGTGGTAATGTTATTAAACACTTCACGACTTGAAGATCCGTCCTTAGTGAAACATTTTTAAATAGTCCCTTCTTTTAGAAGTATACTCACTTCTCTAATAAACTAACGATGTGTGATATTTCCTAAGAATCTTACGACCTCTAAGAAATAAAAAATTGTGAGAGAACGCGAGCTTTCTGCACACAAATACATAACAATATTTTGCGAGGATGATCTTCAATTTGGCGTCAGTTTGATTTGCAACCATTAAATTTCACTATGGGATTTGTTACAGCTCTTCAAATTTGGCATAAGAATAAGATAAAATACTATGATTAGACAAAAACAAGTTTATTTCTGCTTAAGAACAAGAATTGCCTGGCTTTGGTTTTGGCGGAGTTTTCAACCAGTCCGCATGACTTTTTGCCTGTTGGTTTAGAAATTGTTTAGAGAAGGCAACAGTCAGTCTCTGAATCAGAGAATGATTCAGAAACTGACTTCCTCTAAAATTACTTTGAATTTTGTTCTAGCTTCCGAGGTATTAATTTTCTTCTCCGCTTTGGATAGAGAATATCTGGAACTTCTGATGCGGGAGTTCGATGTCAAATATTAATTTCTTTTACAGTTAATTATAGTAACTCTTGCTTTTTACAACTTCATTAAATACTCCTACACCACTTAATATTAAGTTAAAATTTCGTGTAATTTCAGAAATATTATTTTCTATTTTGGATTCCTTTCAGATTTATTGTGCGTACTGTACATTTGCATCTGTGGGCAAATAAGTTAATTTTTCTTGTGTCTTTAACTCCTGTATAGACTGCTCCAGTATGGTTAATTCGTGTAGCTGGCTGAGTGATTTCCACGTAAGAAGACAACAACAATAAATAACTACTTATTATTTCCATATTATATATATATATATATATATATATATATATATATATATATATATATATATATATATATATGTATATATATATACAACATCTTTATTAACAAACACAAATACAAGTAATATAATATATGAATGATACAGTTGAAGTTAGTTTGTTAGTTTGCTAAATGGCTATCGACCAGCGGTCTTTCAGCCTGGATTTGTCCTTGTCAATGTGTTTTGTCAGTCTGTCTCTGATGATGGTGATGGATGATGTGATGGGATGAATTCAAATGTAGTGAATGAAGGGGTTTTGTATTTTGGGATTTGGTTGGGATTTCTGCGCAAGCATTAAAGGGAAAGGATGTGATGGTTAAAGGGATTTTTGGAAAAATTTTCACTGAGGTATAGAAGGCGTTCATTGATGGGTATAACAGAGGTAGAGTCATATAGGAGTTGGTTAAAGGGATTGTGCAGAGGATTATTAGGATGGCGGATTTTGGTTAGGATTCTTAAGGAGCATCGCTCGCTAAATTGGATATTGTGGAGAGTAGGATTGCAGGAGTGGGGGAAAAGGACATTACCATAGTCGAGTAGAGGGCGGCAAATCATTTTATAGATTTTAACAGCTGATTTGGTGGAAATTCCCTTGTTTTTGTACGTTAAATTTCTAAATAATTTGGCCCTGGTGATGATTTTAATTTTGTTGATTTTTAAAATTAACTTTTTGATCTATGGTAATGCCTAGGTATTTTATGGATGTAGAGGGGGAAACGGTTGTATGGGAGATGTGAATATTGTGAGTAGGGTTATTGTTGCGGTGGTAGGGAATTAGAAGCTGGGATTTGTGGGGATTTATTTTAATTCGCCATTTGCAAAACCAGTGTTGTAGGGTGTCAATAAGCTGCTGGAGGGATTGAAGAGCTTTAGGTACTCCATTTTTTATTAACCCCGTTTTTTCAATAATATGCGGTATGTATTTTGATATGGCGAACAGATTTATATTATAAAAGTTATTTATTTTTTCTACACTTAACGGAGCAATATTTTCTTCATAACTTATGTAATGTAAGTTTAGTGAGATATTAAACATAAATATGGCCTAAAACTACTAAAATTAATACCATTGATACTAACACTTATCAAGTTATAAATTACGTCACAAATTTATGAACGAAATACAGCCCATCCTCGCGAAACCCAAACATAATCTCTCCGGTTGTGTTGGTGCGCAGACTAAAGTCCTATTATTCGATTACGCTTTCAAATGTAGACTCCGACATTGTATTTAATCATTTTGCATCTTAGTTATGTACAATATTGCGTTTATGTTATTGCGTTAGATCCCACGTGAATAAAGATTAGCGCCGAATTAGTTTACGTAGCAATTAAATCCCCTACGAATCTGTTTACACCTGATTAAATGTTTCCATCTGCACTAATCCCCTTATAACGTATACAAAAGGGACGGTTTTACGATTGTTCGGGAATTACCTACACTATTAGTCGAATTAAATTTATAATAAGCTTGGACTTAAACTTACTACTATTGAAAATACTAGATATTTATTTTACCATGTCAAATGTGAAAATTGTTAAAATTTAAAATAAAAGAAGTTACATTTCCAAAAACAAAATAAATGTCTTATCGTATCCCCAACTACCTATAAAACTCTAAAAAAATTCATAATTTAGTTAAAATTAATAAAAAAAGATTACAGTTCTTTATTTTAAATATTCAACAAAATAATTTTCAAGAATAAATGATAAAAATTAAAAGTACACTGCTTTATATTATACAGAAATAATTAAGGTGGCATTTATTAACTAAATCATCGCACTAAACTTTCCTATAATTATTACATTATATTGCATAAAGAGTTCGACAAATGTCCACAATATTTTTGATTTTGTTTCGCCATAACAATTTAGTGAAAAAATCATATTTAACATTAACCAGTATAACGCTGTTGATCAAAAGTAAATTTAAATTAAACTACTGGATGTAACATGTACTATTTTATTCTGTAGTAAATTTTTACTTAAACAATAATTCGTGTTTTGATGGTATTATTTCTTCTGATAAAATCATTTACATAAAAGAGAGGCTGTAATTACACAAAGAGCCGTTAGTTATTTAAACAAACGAGTAATTAAATCTGTACAAACATTTTGTTCCGTACGACAATTTTAAACACGAGAGAAAGAGAAAAATAGAAATATTACACAAACAAACACATAAAAAATAATAAAACGTCACGACCACGGCGTAATAAATAACGCAATTTAGAAAACGGCTCTTTGTGCGGAATTTTATCATCATCCATTCAAGAATTTCCCTCTGCCCCCTCTGTGCGTGTGTGCTTGCGTGTGTGTGTGCGTATGAAATTCTTCAAAAATATTGTTTTTTCTCTTTTATGTCGTAACTTTCGCAACCAGTCGGAAATTGTAGTTTTTTTTTTTGTCTTCAGTGCGCCGGGACGAGAGATGTATAATTCTCTCTCCTTCGGGGATCGTGACTTTAAATTTCTTTGGCGTCTCTCTTCCTCGCAAAACAAAACTTTAAGTAACTTAATATTCCGAAATCGTTCCGCTCGTTATTGTAATACCTCTCCAGGATTTCTATTTTCTTTTTATTATTACTGCCGACTGTTTGTCTCCTGCGATAGTACTCAGCGTCGAGTAATTAGTATAGCCATGTTTTAATTTAAATTGAACGTAAAGAAATATTTATTGAGTGAATATTATTGTAATTAACCTTTGAATGCAAATTAGACAGTAAGGTGAAATTCTAATATATAACAGAAATGTTAAATATTCATTTAAATTTAAAATCATTATTTAGATGCAAACGATAGTTTAATTACAAAAATAAATTCATGTTACAAATAGCAAAGCAATCAAAGCAACGCTAATTTCAATTTATTAATTTCTCATTTTATTATGAAGAAAATGACAAAAGTAAAAAATAATATAGTGAATTTGCAGACATGTATTTCGATCTTCTAGATCTCTCCACTTTAGTAACGTTAAGCACATTTTGACCCCTAAGTTATTTGCATTGTTACAAGGTAATTATTAATCACCTTCAATCATCAACTGTAATCATATAATAGCATTATTAGTGTATACTATACAGATGCCAATTTTTATAAATAAAATCACATTAAATAAAATAACCACATTTTGGCCATGCAAAAACAACAATTATGTGAGCCTTATAAAAATACCTACGTGTGATTATTAGAGAAAGAAAGTGCGCGAACAAACAATATGTCCAATGGAAAAAAACGTAAAGGCCATCATGCAACTTACTACTTTTTTGGCGATTAGATGAGAATAACATCGTAACAGAACCCAGAAAGTACACGTTCACATCTTAATTGGAATACACTTTGTCAGAAGAAGAGGAGAATCGAAACTGTTAGGCAATAAGTTAAAGCCAACATAAAAACTTCAGCTACCACGGAGAACTAAAAAAATAAAACAATTGCATAATACATTGCAATATAAAGTGTGATTCAGTAGCAATACATGATGATAATGTTAGATTTTGAAAGCGTAGAATCGCATTCAAGTTTATAATCATCTGCAGACACGTGTTTTGATCTTTGGATCTCTTCAGTACAGCTTTATTATAATTATTTATACGTGTCTGCAGATGATTAAAACTTGGATTGAAATTGAAATTTTCAGCCCCTCGTCTTAGCATGACTGATAACCCTATCTCTTTCGGATTATATATTTGCAGAAGGCAAGAGTTGGCCGCTAACGTAAATAGGCAACCTTAAGGAATACTATTCTTACGTGGCTAGTATGAAGCGTCTCCCCCCCACATAACCAAATATTTTGAAAGTACAAATTTACTAAAACTATCACGTAGAATAGGCTATACAAATTTATAATGAGGAGAGTCCAATAATTACGTATTATTGTCTGTAATTAAATTGTGGTGATTGTTAAGAGACTAGCATTAAATATGAATTGGTCTAATTTCCCCTTATAATATAGGACAAAACCTACTCTATTTATGAATTTTATTCAATTCCTATAGAAACGAGTTTACTTATCGTTGAGAACCTACTCAAATATAAGAATATGCCATCGACAAATTGCATTAGCAAATTTTTGACGTTAACGTTATTTTCTATAATCTACGTGTGTTTTAATAACAATTAATTACAATATCTGCTTAATAAAATATGGTTTTCAATTTAATAACAGCATAGTTTTTTTTTTTCGATATTTAATTTAAAATCTGCATAAAAGCATAATACGTTATTTGCCACTATTATTATATGAAATTGAAATACGTACGATTAGCGAATATTTTAGCAGAGTATATAAAAAGAATATAATTGTATTCAATTATACAAATCTATAATGTAAACATATATGTCACAATAAACCTATTGTTCATTAATTTTCATTTTATTATTCATTTTGTATTAAAATAATTTTCTGAAAATTTAATTATAATGGATAATTAATATTATAGTTTAATCACACAAATGATTATTTATCCTTTATTATTATATTATTATAATCTGTATTTATATTCCATATTAAACAAATATATTAACATCAATTTTAAAATAATTGAATATTATTTATTAAATATACTAAGATTATTTTATTAACATTTTAATATTTGCCATCATAATAAAAGACTGATGGTCAAAAGTCAATATTGTAAAAAAAATGTAAATAAAGATATTTATTATTATTTATTATAAACACAATGTTCTATTTATTTGACTATACTAGCAGATATCGAAGATTCTTCAAACGTAACGTAGTGGGACCATATATCTGGCCATTAAATGGTATTTTATCATGGCGAATACACTTTTATCTTTTATATATTTTTTTCGTTATTTTAGTGAATGGCAATAAAAATGATTGATGCCTGATGATATACAGCAACACGTAAAAATTTATTGACTGCAAAACAAAAACTACGCACTCGATGTAGGTAAACGCATTAAACACAAATGCGAAAAAAAAAACATTACTCAATCGACGTTTACGATAAATTTGTTATTCAATGGAAACTCTTCTACTCGTTTTTTTTAATGAAAAATGACGATCCATTAATTAGATTGGTAACAAATATTATAATTATACCAATTCATACGGCTATAAAAATGATTTCAACAGGAATAACAAACAAAAGTTATCAATACCATAAGACACTAATATTTTTTAAGCAACTTGCATTAAAAATAAAATAAGTAATTGTGGTGATTGTTAAGACACCTACATATTTTATTTTGAAATAATAATTATAAAATTTAACGTATCCAAAAAGTGACCAAAAAGAAAAATTTACAAGGGTTTTCTTATATATTAATAATATCATTATAACACAAATAACCATAATATACTAATAAAACAGTTGGCGAAGTAAAAGTTTTTAGTTCAAATCACGTAAAAAACTTGTATTCATACATATTTTTTTCAGAATATTGCTATAATTAGTTTCTTAAAAAGTAAATAATTTAAATCTAATTTATATTCTTGGTTGGATAGAAAAAACCTGACTTCTTTAAAAATTACACATTATGTGACAAATCTTTAATTCATCTCCTAAAATATGTTTAAAAACATAATTTAAATTTCCTCGTCTGTAGATCATCTATACAAGTTACAGATTGTAATAGTTTTAAATAAAAAACTAACACAGTTCTTTTAAGTTTCTTTAATTTATTATCATAAAACATGAATATACAATTTGAACAGAAATAGGCCAGCCAAATCGATATCGCACTTTTATATAACCATCTTTGTAATAATAAATATGCAAATTATTTCTCTGAAATTCATAGATTCGAGGATGAATACTAAACGAAGTGGGTGGGCGGGTAGTTGGCGGAAGTGCCAGTACGTTAATTTGTGATTAAAATTTTGTGTGAAATTAGTGAGGGTATTGTAATCGTCATCGATTCTCTTTAAACTAGGCTATGCGGTTGAGGATGGATATTCGGTTGATTGGTATTCACTGCATCGAGTCAGTCGATATTAATTACATATTCATTAGCACTTTGCGCCAGAAAATGTCTTATTAACCGGCATATGTAACTACACCCAGGGACAAGTTGTGAATAATGATTAGCTAATTATTATAATTATCCCGCTTCGCCGATCTATATAATAGCTAAATTTATTACTGAACGCGATTCATGGTACAAAGAGTAAGCGAAGTCGTGTATAAAAAATAGTTACTTATGTAGAAAGTATAGGAATTACTATTGAATTTATTATTAAAAATTACTACGTTAAACTAGGATCCAATAATACAATCTTCCCCTCATTGACTGCTCAATTCTTGCAAACACACCAGGACCGTCTCTTTTTGCGTTACACCCAGTAATTTACCGATTTCAGTCATCTACATTTCCACTGGGGTAGAGTATATTAATGTCTTTTTCAAATAGTTCCATAGAAAATAATCCAGGTTGTTTAATTTCGGAATCGAGCATGTCATGAGTGAGGTCCACCTCGACGAATCCAACAATCTTCGTATGCTACTGTTTCAAGCTTCACAAGAAACCATACTAAAATTCGCTGGTCCACCATAGTGCATAAACCATATTGCATTTCTTGCTGCCATTGGTTTATTCTCCAGAAACTGAGGTAGCATTTGTTCTAGTTGCAATCCTGTTAGAAATACTGGTCCAATTAGACAATTATTTACATTTTCAATCCAAAAATTCAACAAGAACTGATGTATCATACATTGTTATCTGGTGTCAGTAGTTAAGGAATTTAAATCAATGTGACCAAAAGTCACTGACAGAATGCAATACATGGAGGAAAATCGGCAGGAAGAAGGGCCCAAACACATTGTATGTGATGTGAGTACAATAATCTCTAAGAATTTTCCAAACAGTCCCATTACTTAAATTCAAATACAATTTTCAAGTTTATAAGTAAGACTTGTAAGAGGCGTTTATCCAACACACCCTGCTGATTGCTTTCTAATTAAGGAAAGGAAATTCTGTACCAATTTAAACTCGACGTTCTCCACTAAGTGTATGGTATTGGCAGGTGTTCCGCAGGGCTCTATTCCGTACCTTATATAATATCAACACCAGCGACATAACTTCTCACAATACGCTGGTTAAACTGCTCTCCTGTATTGAGGAGCCAGCAAAACCCACCTAGAAAATACCCTTCAGAAGTTCTTCGGCAAGCGTAGATCAAGTGTCATCGGCCTCCCAAAATTTACTTAATTTACATTCAGAGAGTCTACCATTCCCATTTAAGATATGGTTAAATACCTCGGACTGGTTTTCGACAAATAAATAATGATCCCTCTACTGGGAACAATTTTCTTAGATACTATGTGAATAAAACACATCAAAGATCTAGAAATGTTTTTTTTTCTAATTAGATCAGACAATCCTTTGAGCCAGCGCAATCCGCTCAGTGTTGCTGCACCTCTTCGAGGAGACCACTACATAGGAAAATCGGTTATAAGAATTCCTCTACCGATAATTCGGTGAAGGGTTATTTCGTCTCCTTAAATAAAAAAAATCTGCATGACAAAGAATAAAGCTCCGAGTAGAAAAATTGGTAGAACATATTTATAAATAGTAATTAATTAATGTTTACATTATTATAGTTATAATTGTCACTGTTGGCAGTTACCTTGAATTGTCGATTGCTATTCACTCAATAGGTAGCACCTTTAGGGTAATAACTTTATATTTATAAATGTTTATATGAAACGAGATTTTTCTACAGTTAAATCTATTATTATGTCAGATAAATAAAGTACATATTCCTTGCCGATATGCACAGGAGCTTGCAATAAGCCTGTTACTAAATTAACCACCTGTAAGGACTGTGGTAATTTTTGCCATCCAGGATACGTCACAATTGTAACAAGTCAACGAATTCTACTCTGTAAGAATTGCTAATCGTTACCAATAATTTACAAGTTTCTATAAATAAATTGACTAGTGAGTGTGAGCGTTTGCGTTCAGAGAATGTGGAAATTAAACAACTGGTGGAACAATTACATCAAATTCGAAATTATAATGAATCATTAAAAAAATCTGTTTCCAGTTTAAATGAAAAATGCAATACTCTTGAAAATGCTATTATTAAATTAAGTACATGATCTAATATTCCCAGCAGCGATGAATCAATATATGAAGAAATTAGTCAACGTCAAAAACGAGCGAATTGAATTATAATTTTCAATATGAATGAGTCATCTGAGTCAGGAAATGAACTTGCAGCGGTCAATGGTGTATTACAAAATTTGCTGGATAAGAACAACACTCCGCATAAGGTATATAGATTAGGTGCTAAATCTGGAAATCGTCCTAGGCCGACTAAAGTTTGTTTCAACAATGCATATGAGGTTAAAAAAATTTTGAGGAAGTCAGGCAAACTTCGTGATATTGCAGGAGTGAAACACATTCGGATTCGAAGTGACAGAACCCCGCGACAATATGAAAATTCGATACGTGAAGAACTGAAGCGTAGAATGGACAAAGGTAAACGTATTCTTAAGTTATAATTTGTGAATGATGCTCCAAAAATTATAACGGAAAACTAATTACTTCCCAACAGTCACTAAATATTTCTCTATATTATCCAAATGTTAGGGGATTATGTTCAAAAACAAATGTATTTTATAATAATGTTGCTAGTTGCGAGTATGATATGTATTTTCTTACAGAAACTTGGTTACACGATGGCATTTATGATAGTGAAATATTTCCAAATAGTTACAATGTTTTTAGGTGTGATAGTTTTGGCCGTAGAGGTGGTGGTGTTCTTATTTCAATTAGTAATGTGTATCAATCAGAACTTATATTTCAATCAACGAACTCTGTGTTTGGGCTGTTAATTGTTAAAGTAATGTTAAGTTTTAGTGTTTTTTATGCAATATGTCTGTACACACCACCCGCATGTATACTAGCTGACTATGAATACCTTTTTAAATTAATAGAAAACTATACTGATTTTAACCAAGAGATAATAATAAAGAGAATGGTTGCGACCGTTACTACGTGGTAATCCATACTTACACTGAATTGAAAAATTCACTATGTTTTAACCACAAATAATTATTGTAAAAATATTATATAACGTGTAGGCACAATTATATAAATCTAAACAACACAGCACGACTCGAGTTTCGACGTTTTATCGTCATTATCAAGTGATTTATATAATTGTGCCTACACGTTATATAATATTTTTACAATAATTATTTGTGGTTAAAACATAGTGAATTTTTCAATTCAGTGCAAGAGATAATAATTGGTGGAGATTTTAATTTATCAACTCTACAATCTTATACAACATCTGATTATGGTGGAAACTCATTAATTACTGCATATTCAAATTTTGTAAACTTTAATAATCTAACTCAACAAAACTCAATACATAATTTTAACACCAGGTTATTGGATCTAATATTAACATCTCCGGGTGTAAATTGCCATATAGAAAAAATGTTGGCCTTGTTAAAGAGGACCAACATCATCCAGCTTTGTCTGGTACTCTTAAGATAATGAATGAATCAAATAATTAATTTTATACCAGATTTAAGTAATCTCTCATTCAACTTCGGTAAAGCTGATCTCGTAAAATTATATACGGAACTCTCTATAATTGATTGGAACCCAGTACTTAGCTGTAAGAATACAAATAAAGCCTGCTCTGCTATCTACAACTGTATTATTGATCTATTTGTTAGATGTGTACCGTTTCATGAAAATGTTTATCGAAATAAGTATCCCATCTGGTATAGTAAAAATTTAATATAAAAGATTAAAATTAAGGCCCATACCATAAAGATGTTTAATAAGAGTAGGTTAAATTATTTAAAATTAAAAATAAATAAATTAAGATCAGAAATTCACACTCTGATAAAATTTGATTATAAAAATTATATTGCCAATATAGAAAACTCAATTTTGACTGATCCGAAGAAAATTTGGTCTTATGCTAATAAAAAGAAGTCATCTACTCGTATTCCAGGAAACATGTGTTTTGAAAATGATACTTTAAAAAAACCAAGTGATATTGTCAACGGATTTGTGACTTATTTCCAAACCGTGTATGCAAACCAAACATCTGTAACAACTGATACTAGTCCGGTAAACTCAAAGCATTATCCTATATTTAATATTGGTTCAGTCAGTAAGGATGACATTTTATTATCATCAAAGAAGATATCTGCAAACAACACGTGCGGACCAGATAAAATCCTCTAGAGTAATTATTTATTTTAATTATTAAATCAGGTTGCTTTCCTGATGACTGGAAAATTGGCAGAGTTACCCCGGTATATAAAAATTGTGATAAATGTAATGTAACTAATTATAGGCCTATCACTATACTCAATAACTTTTCTAAAATATTTGAAACCATTTTATCTGATCGTTTATTCAGCCATTTTAGTAATTTTATAAGCGATAAGCAACATGGATTCGTAAGAAAAAGATCGGTTTCTACAAATCTCATTAATTTTACCGAGGATGTTTCACAAAATTTAGATAATCGCAAGCAAGTTGATGTAATTTACTTAGATTTCCGTAAAGCGCTCGATACTATCGACCAGAATATTGTTTTAAACAAATTAAGCGAATATGGTTGTTCACCAATCACGGTTTCATTGTTTTGGTCTTATCTTACAAATAGAACCCAATATGTTGGTTATATGGGTTATTATTCATACAAATATTGTGTAAAGAGTGGTGTGCCTCAGGGGTCTAACCTAGGTCCATTAATTTTTAATATATTTATTGTTCTAAATCTGCAGTCCAAGGTTTTGCTTTACGCAGACTATATTAAAATGTATAGACCTATTGAATCTGTTCCTGATTGTGAAATCCTACAAAATGATTTGATTGTAATAAACGAATGGTGTTCTAAAAATTCGTTATATCCTAATCTAACTAAATGTAAGTGCATATCATTTTCGCGCAAGAAATCATTTATTATTTACAATTATACTTCTAATAATGTTCAGTTTGAGAGATGTAATACTATTCGCGATCTCTGTATTACATTTGATTCACGCTTATCATTTAGTGTTCATATAAGTAATATTTCTAATGATGCTATGAAATTACTTGGATTTATTCACCGAATTTGTAAAGATTTTAAAAACTCTGATGCATTGATTAAACTATATTATGCCTTTTTCCGATCAAAATTAGAAGCATAGAAAATGTACAAAAAAGGTTCGTTAAAATATTATATTTTTGCGCTAATGGTATTTATCCCGATCATAATATGAGAAATGCGAATTTACTCGAGCTATTTAATATTAAACCTCTTGTACATCGTCGTAATTGTGCAGGTGTTGTATTTTTAAGGGCTCCTAGGGGAGCCGGGTGTCCTCTGCTGGTGGGTGTTTGGGGGGTAGCATTTGATGCGCTGATGGAGGTCCGTATTTCGGCCACAAGGTCCCTGGCCTCGGGTAGCACGTCTCCCACGAGCACTGATTTATCTGCGCCATGAGCGGGACGGTGCTGAAGATAATCTCGCGGAGCTCTTTTTTAGTATTGATGTTTGATCTGACTACGCTGCACATTTTCCCAATCTAGGCGTCTAACAGCCTCTCCCATGTCACTCAGGTGCTCCCTGTCGTTCCCCTTGGGCTTGCTGGGACGCGGAGAGCTCGTCTGCCTCATCGCTGCTCTCCATCCTTTCTGCTTCTGGTTTTTTGATTTGACTGTTTGTTGTTTCCATGTTTCCCCCAGACAGTGCGTCCGTATATGGGAGAAGACTGAAATATAGGGTGCGCCAGGTGACCCAAAAGTCGCGACTAAGCTACTCCTTAACCATGTATCCATCAGCCATGTGCTGTTCCGCCTTGGATTGAGGTATTTTTTCCAGTGGTTTCCTTTCCACCTTGACCCGGGCGGTTAGGCCAAGATCCCCTAGGCTTGCGTCGCCCGCGAGACTTGACCACAGACAATGACGACAAGCCCGGTATAACAGGTCTGCGAAGAGACCGGGCATCGTTACCATTTGTCAAGCCCTGCGCCACGATACTACAGCCGGGCATGGAGAGGGTAAATGAAGGAGTTTTTGGCCCCAATCCCTCGAAACCTAATAGATTCAGGGGCCGAAAAGGACCGAGAGTGGCCGAAGCGTTTGTCCAAGAAACGACGATAGGTCATAGCGGAAACGAATGTGACTTTAGTGAAGGGAAGCTCCCACTGCAAGATTATGGTGAGCCCTGGAATCTCTTAGCAAAAGGCAATCCACTCGCTCAAGGATTGAATTTTGGGCCCCTCCACCACGACAAGGTGTATTCCTTCGAAGGGGAGATACAGCTAACCTGGTAAACATAATTTTTAAAAAAATCTTACAATAAAACAGAGACAAAAAAGAACAAACTGGACAAGAAAAAAAAAACATAAAATCCATAGTAGGAAAAAGTGATTAATAATGAATAATTATATGTATTTTGTTGGAGTATTTGTTGCTCATTTATTTCTTGGTGTATTATTATCTTCTATTACCATTGTAAAGAAAGACCAATATATAGAAAAAGTTGAAGATTTTCTAAAAACCTTATATTTTGAGCCATTACCAAAAGGTCTAACACTGACACATTGAAAAGAACTCACAACTAAAGTAAAAATTCTGCGGCCCCGGTCCTTTACGAAACTTTAAAAATGCAAAAACGGAATCAACCCATCGGCTTAGTAATGGCACACCACCATTACGAATACACCAACAAACTATTGAAAATCCTCAACATGTACATAGACCAAAACTTTTTCACATTTTATAATAAATACCATGAACAAAAAGAAGGAAAGCGATAAGATCCTCGCTATCACCATTGATGGCTAAAATATTGCTGGCATATTTTGAATAACAATTACAAAAATGCATACAACTTTAATGCAGATATGTGCATATGTTCTATATATGGACAGAAACACATAGACAATTAGACTAGTTTCTCAACGAACTCCATTAACTAAACAAAATGGTTCAATTTACTATGAAAAAAGGGTTCCTTTTTTAAATTTAACCATTAACACAAACAACCAAAGTATTTAATACTAAATCTACAGAAAGACTTCCACTACTGATGTCATGACCGCAATTAAATATTCAACTGTCAACTCATACATCCATAGACTTGTAACCATAACCCTACATTAAGACGACTACGACAAGGAATACAGAACCATCATAAAAATTGCAAAAACCAACGGCTACAAAGAGAACATCATCAAGCAGATCGAAAAAGAAAACTAAATAAGATAGCTACTAAATTAATATATAATGGAGAATCGACCGCAGTAAAGGACAGAAAATTTTGAGCTCTTAAATATGTAATAAACACAAGCCAAAATTTAAAACAAGTAAATATAAGATGTAGTAAAAATAAATCCATTATTTTCGCATGAAATTGATAACTTTAATTTAATTTTATTTGATGACGTTGCAATTTTGAAGCTAATTTCATTATAATTTCATTGTATTGGCTTTTAATTGTTAAAAGTCCATTTTGAATTCACTGTTAGGTGTTGTAACTAAAACACAAACTTTCGAAGAGTATGCTTTTATTTTTCCCAACAATTGTTTCGCCACACTGTGGCTTCTTCAGGCAAAGAATGGTACATTATGAAATCATTTAATAAAAATCAAACTAACCTCTTAGATAAAGGTTTTAAATATAATATCCCAAGAAAATCTAATCAAAAGGATATGGAATTATTGAGTGTTGAAACAGAAATAGCCCTAAATAAAACCCAAAATTGTACAATAAATAAATACATATTTGCCAACAAAATTAAAACCTTTAAAACTAAAAATACATTCAATAATCATGAACTAAAATTAGCCAAATCAATTAGATCCGATGCCAAAAACAACAACATAACTTTTACAAAGGCAGACAAAGGAAATACCGTAATAGTTTTAGATACATCAAATTACATTAGTAAAGTAGAGTCTTTTCTTCTAGAAAACAATTTTGAAATTATTAACAATAATCCTACAAAAAAGTATCAAACAAATCTAATTAAAGAACTTAAGGAAATACAAGGAATATTTTCAGAAAAAGAAAAATATATGTTAAAGTGTATGAATCCACAAGCACCTAAATTGTATGGTTTAATTAAATTGCATAAAGATAACCACCCAATTAGACCGGTGGTTTCATACACTAATGCTCCTTGTGCAAAATTAGCAAAAAACTTGAGTAAAATTATTGTAAAAGCAATTCAATTTAAATCCAAATTTGCAATTAAAAATAACTTAGATTTAATAAATAAAATTAAAAATATAAACCTAAATCAAAACTCAAAATTAATTTCCTTTGATGTCAAAAACTTATTTACGAACATACCTCCACAAGAGGTAAGAGCAATAATTAAAAATAAACTCCACGAAAATAATGTTAATCCGATAGAAGCCGAAGAAATCCTCAGGTTATTAGACATTTGTTTAAATCAAAACTACCTCCAATTTAACAACCGGCATTAAAAATATTAATTAACTATTTCGAAGAAAGATTACCAAAATTACCACATTTTAATTATTGCGCTTTCTGGTACAGATATGTCAATGACATTATCGTGGCTTATACAGGTACAGCCCGACAATTAGACCAATTTTTAAACATTTTAAACACTCAACACCCCAAAATCCAATTTACGTTAGAAATAGAACAAAATAAATCAATAAACTTTTTAGACATCGTCATAAATAAATATAATATACACGAATTTGCCATACATCACAAACCTACACACACAGACTCAACTATACATTTCAATTCAAATCACCCAATTAACCATAAACTTGCAGCCTATCATAGTATGTTACACAGATTAATCAATATTCCTACGTCAACCCAGAATTTCAATAAAGAATTAAACAGCATTCTAAAAATTGCAAAAAATAACGGCTACCCAATTAATTTAAAACATTTTAAATAAAAAACTGAGAAAACTCACGATTAACAAAATTTATCCAGACTTACAATTAAAATCACATAAAAATTATATTTCATTAACGTACACAGGACAAGAAAGTTATATTATAAGCAAAATGCTTTCAAAAAATAATTTAACACCATTCAAAACATCAAACAGTTTAGGAAAATTAATAAAAAACAATAAAGACAAAACCGAACTTAAAAATCAAAGTGGAATCTACATGTTAAACTGCGGATAGGATAGAGGAGCATAAAAAAACATCTTCAATATAAGAGAGAGAAATCAGCATTTGCCACACACCTCATCGCAGAAAATCATAGATTTGGAGAAGAAACAATACTACACATTGAAAGAAAAGGAAGGAAATTCATGGAAATCAATAGAAGAAAAGAAACTAGACACCTGCTAAATGAACAAACTGAATTGTCAAAATCCCCATTATTGAATTTGTTCAATTTACCACCCCCACTCACAAATGTATAAATACACAACCCTAGTTTCATAATGTACCATTCTTCGCCTGAAGAAGTCACAGTGTGGCGAAACAATTGTTGCGAAAAATAAAAGCATACTTTTTGAAAGTTTGTGTTTTAGTTACAACACCTAACAGTGAATTCGTAATTTCATTATGTTTCTCTCATAGAAGCCTTCGTCCCTATTGGTATAAAATTAAGACAGTCGATTTTCACAAGTTTCTCTTAAAACTATTTTTTCACCAGCATAATTGTAAGCTATTGACATGGACATATGATAATCACTTGGTGTTAAGTCCGAACTATAAGTGGATGTATAAGAACCTCCCAACCAAGATCCCTGCTTCTGATGAGTTACTATCTATGTGTGTGGTCTGGCATTGTCCAGATAAACACAATTATTCTCCTATTAGCCAAATCTGGCCACTTCTGATCGATTGCTTCCTTTAGACGGTCTAATTGTTGATATTAGAGTTCCAAATTAAAGGTTTTGCCATTGGGGAGCAGCTAATAGCACTCCGTTTCCGCCAGCTCACCGCGATTCGACCACGACTGTTTTCACTTAACCTTGCCGTAAGTGATCCACTTTCCATGACCAGTTGATTTATTTTGCGATTCAGTAACGATTCGCAAATGAAAATTCGTTCCATAAGGTTTTTTGCGTTAATTCGCGTGAGATCCATACATAGAGCTTCTTTTTGTATCCAGCCTTATTCAAATGGTTTCATACATTTTTTGTGCAATCTTTAGCTTTTGAGCAAATGAAACAGTGCTTACATGACGGTCGGACTCGAGAATGTCCATAGTTTTATCGATATTTTCGACAATTGGCTTCCAATGCGAGGTGCATCTTTGAAATCTTTCAAAATAATAGGAATGGAATTGACAAAACCAAAATTGCGCATAATTAGCTGCTATTAATTATAATTACCATAAACACTATTTATATTTTCGTCTTTATCGAAGAAAAACTGTAAAATAAAGCGTATTTTCTCTTTGCTACTGTCTAAAAATTTGACGCGCGCTTAAACGAAACTGAGTTAACTATTCACA
Source organism: Ontholestes murinus (assembly GCA_963969525.1). Classification (NCBI taxonomy): domain Eukaryota; kingdom Metazoa; phylum Arthropoda; class Insecta; order Coleoptera; family Staphylinidae; genus Ontholestes; species Ontholestes murinus. Next base: position 51,253,862 of record OZ018395.1, read on the forward strand.
AAACTGTCAGTAACATTTTTTAGTACGAAATCTTATCTTTCTAACGCCATCTAGTGGAACCCAATTGGACTTACACTACGCGAAATTCAGATAACTAAAGCCATCTAGTGGAAAAATATTTTTTTACTACACCTCTTAGTAACAGCCTAGGGAAATCTATCATTAAAAATTAATTAGGGAACCGGAACAATTAAATAACAAACCACCAGAAATGCAACGCAATATATATTGGCCAAACAGGGATGAATTTTTACGCGATATTTAATAAACATAATAAATCAATTCCAAACCAGAATAAACAGATGGACATATCAGAACATTGTATTACTAAGCAATACAAACAAAAGTTATTACTCTCTATAATTTCCCAAAAGGATTAAGACTTTTACATCTTAGAAGTCCTGTAGATTAAAACAGCGAAAAAATCAGGGAATACATTATCAACAAGAAGGTATTAATCTTCCTGGAGCATTAGTAGAAGTAGAGTGTTAATTTTTAAGAAAATATACCCTTAATAAGGTTTCTATTCTTCAGTTTAATTTAATACTTCTTTGATAATGGCAAGTAATCGTTGAAACACGTGTCAATATACTGATAATAAGTATATGAAACAGAACAAGTGACTAACTCCTAAAACCCAGTTAGTTAGATATGTGTGTTATCAAGATTCTAACAACACAAGAATCAATTTTATGAGGATATCATAAAATAAAATTCTATAAGGAATTAAATAATGTGTAACTTACTGAATTAATGAAGAACTGTAAATAAGAAGTGTATTGCATGATTTCCTAAGTGAATGAGAGAAATATTTAAAAGCTAGATATCTCTAAACTATATTTATTTTAAATCATTACATGTTAGTAGATAGTTAATCAAATTTGAATATAAGATTTTTCTGCGAAATCAAAGGTTTTCACATAATAAACTAAAATGATGGTAGGAATAATATTTTTTTCTCGTTGTTTTTCTAATTTTTATTTGTATGAATAAAAATCTATTTTTGTTCATATATATATTATATCTTTTATTCCTAAAAGTTATATGTTTGTGGGTAGAGAAATAAAATTATTATTATAACACCTACTACTGTCTGTGTTTCCTTCTATTCTTTACTTTTCCTTTTATATATATTATTAACTTATACGGCCTAATGTTTAGCCTTGATTCAATAAATCGACATTTTTACTTTACATTTAATTTATATCTACAGTAATATCATTATATTATTTATTATTATTGCTTACTCTAATGTTTTTAGTATTATATCTTGAATAACATTACAACTGTTAATTATGGTATATAATTTATAGACTACTTTTAATGTCTTTCATTAATCCGCAATGAATCTTATCTTATAAATACATTAATATATGAACCATTTTAAATTCAAAGCATCGATAAAATATAAGATTATATCAATTCATGAGGGATACGTGTGGGAGAAGATAATTCATGTAGAAACTATAAACTCTCGTGTTTTGAAAGCCCTCCAACAACTTCGCTCTATGGCGGGGGCAACAGGTTGGAGTTCAGCGACACTTTTTACGTTGATCCTTCAGCCGAAACCCTCCGTTTAGCCCCCACACAAAACTCACCCCTTCTGTCTCGGGAAATTCAATCAGCTGAAATTTGATTCCTCCCCCGTCTACAAACTCCTCAATTAAATAAATCTTCGCCCACAAATTCCGAACCGATCGACATAATTATGCACGAAAATGTATACAACTATATGCCGTAAATTCCGATTGTCATTATATTTTAATGTATAATTAATCTGAAATAAATTGTGATTAACTAATTATTACACCAATATATTACATATTATATTTAATCATCGCGATCATTGCGAATATTATTATGCCACCGATAAATGTTATTTAATTGAAGTATTTTGAATTTATGATAAATATGTTTTTAACTACTTTTTCAATCAATCAGTCTAAATTCAGGCAATAAAAAATTTATAATAAAAGTGTTAACATCAATAAAGGTAATAAATTTAACCTAATAAAGTAAACTATATTTTCATATAAATATTTTTTACATATGCATATTGATAAATTAAAAAAATAACTATTCTTTATGTTATAAATTTATAATCAGGACAGACTATTTAAGATATAAAACATAAAATATGGATTTTGTTTACTAATAAAACTGTTCTCTTTTTCAATTTAAAAGAAATTAATTTCTAATTGTAAAAGTTTTCAAAACTTAATAAAAAAATACAGTTCATTTATATACACTGTAAGATAATACGATGATCTTTAGCGAACTCCTATTTAAAACAAACATTTTACTTTTATACCCACCAAGCACCAAGTTCTCGGCGGAAAAAGGAATAGTCGGATTCAATGTGTGTGTTTGTATCGTTAACGAGAATTAATGAAGTATTTCTTGGACTCGAGATGTACTCGAGATCTCCTGGAGTAGACGAGCTTAATTCTATTTGCCTTCGGGCTGCTCCTCGTTGCGGTGGCGTTTATTTAAGTTGCACAAAACTCCGGCAGACATTATCAATATTCAAATTATGATTTTTTTCTGGAGTTTTCCGTTCCGCGTAAGAGGCCGGGGGATTATTGATGGAGGTAGAGAAAAAAAGGTAATGCATACTAAATTTCCCGGGAAGTTCGACTAGAACATATAATTAATTATGGAAAAAGTTTGCTTGAAATAATTTTTTACTAGAAATTACTTGCTGCTTTATTATACATAATTGATATTTAAATATATGTATAGAATTTTATGGAAAACTAAAATTACTGGTGGACTCTGTAAAATAGATATTTCTTAATGTGATATTGCTATTAACTGAATTCTCACAATTAATTAGATTTATAATTGCTTTACAAGCATTTTCTTTATTAACCCGATTTCATCTAAATCAGTACTTTAATATCAATTGTGTTTTAAGTCAGCATGTTTATTGTAAAGAGTTTATGTTTCTATGAGCTCTTAAAAGTGTTTATATAAAAATGTGATGCCTATTTAAATAAAACACTTTCTTTGTTGACCACACTATATTTTTACTTGTAAAAATTATTCAAATATTCGAGATGTACCACGAAATGAACGCTTCAACAATTAATCAATTTGTAATGCGCATGTCAAACTAAATACTTCTATAATCTTTTAGGTCTACAGTGGATAAATAAATCGAATAATAAAAGAGAATTTCTATATCCTAATATACTTCTTTCCCTCCTCAAATCTTGATTTATTCAGTGTAATGTATATAATGTAAAATACCAATTACCTTTATATCGACAGTTGTCTTTATAATGCATAAAGCATTTTTCCTCTAAGGAAAATACTTTCTTTCATGATTGCTAAATTGTGTAGAGAATGGTGTCGTTTGTAAGTCGACGTATTGTAACGACTTTCAGATAATTAATCGAAGATAAAAATAAAAGAATAATACTACTTAAATTATTGCATAAACCGCTCTCTTACAAAGTTCAGAACAGCATCATACAAACTGAGAAATATTTACACAATGAAAATATATACAAGAAAGGAGGGTAAAATGTTTTCTTCTCCTCAGTTGTGGATAGGGATGGCTGAGGAATCTGACGACGGCGAACTTCAAAAAGACCCGTCACATCCGATCAACCCTTGCGCTGGCCATGCTCATGCATAAATTATAAGAATGCGTTTCTTCTAATAAAGCTGTCATTATTGGCCCAAGAACATTAATTTTAGGAAATAAAAAAATTCCTCTTTAACCTGAACAAATATCGCACTTAATTATTTATTTGAAACTTCCTACTTTTAACGATTTTATGAGAGGTATATGATGACTCCCAAAAATCTGTGTATTCAAGACTGCAAGATATCTCTTCTCCTTAGTTTACTTCATCGTCTTCTCAAACAATTTCAAGATTTCCGTTGATGCTCACCTATATTTCAGAAGATCACATCGCCAAACTGTAAATATTAGGGATTTTAGTCATTTGGTTAATAACTGCAGGATCTTCTTTGGTGTTTCTAAAATGTTTCGTTTCCAAATAGGATAATCAAGAGTAAGCTGATCATATCCAACAAAACTAAGTTTACTTCATTTGCCTATCTGAAATGGCAACTTCTTCATATACGAAAGTATTAGCTTCTTCCTGATAAATGGATTGTATTCTCGTTTTTATTGTTACGAGGGCCTTCCGGAAAGTGGTAGCTGTTTGGGAATATAAAAAATACTAGTATATATTAACAAATATTAACGTTTCATTTGTAAAGAACATACCTTAAAATACTTCTCTACATAGTCACCACGCAAAGTATTTGTCTCAACGTGTGACGAGTTTTTATATGTTGTTGTGTATTTCAGCGCTACAAAATGAAGGTAGAAAAAGAAATAATTCGAAACATTCTTAGTACCACCATGAAAAAGGTTAAAAATGAGAAACGTGCGTACGAAAAAACTGTACTGTACCCAATGCAGCATCGATTACAATGTCACAGGTCTCATTGGTAGGCCAATCGTGTAAATGTCTTTTTCCATTTCCAAGGATCTGAAAAATATCTCAAAACCATAAGAAGAATCTCAATAAGAAACTAAAGAGTGATTTTTTAAGAGCTTTCGGATTTGATTTAAAAAATAAACACATAAAATTTAGAGACACGTATGAAATCTTTATTTGAGTCGATAGAACGATTTATATAATTCAATGTTTAAAGATTATTTCATGTAAATGTTGACCGCGGCTACGCTTCAAATGATTCATACTCTGGGTCCAATGTTGGCATACTCTCTCCAACTTATCGGCGGGTATCTCACGAATAAATTCTTCAATATTGGCTTCCAGTGCGTCAACCGTTGTGGGCTTGTTCCTGTAGACATGAGCCTTAACATAGCCCCACAAAAATAGTCCAAAATCGTTAAATCGCACGATCTAGGCGACCAATGGACCGGCCCCAAACGTGAAATAAACTGTTCACCGAACTCGCCTCTCAATTGGGCCATTGTTTCGCGTGCTGTGTGGCATGTGGCACCGTCTTGTTGAAACCACATGTCAGACAAGTCCAGCTCTTCCATTCTGGGCAAAAAAATTGTAATCATAGCACGGTAACGCTCGCCATCACAGTAACGTTCTTGCCTTCGTCGTCTTTGAAAAAGTACGGTCCAATGATGCCGCCGGTCTATAATCCACACCAAACAGTGCATTTTTCGGGATGCATTGGCAGTTCTTGCAATGCTTCTGGCTGCTCTTCACAGCAAATACGGCAATTTTGCTTGTTCACCATTCAACCAGAAATTTGCTTCGTCGCTGAACACAATTTTTCGATAAAAACGTGGATCTTCAACCATCCAACTTTGCCAGCACCCATTCACCAAAAGTTACCCGTTGTGGTAGGTCGCGTGGCTTCAATTCTTGCACCAGCTGTATTTTAAAAGGTTTTACACCCAAATGCTTCCGCAAAGTTTTCTACGTAGTGGAGTAACAGAAGCCCAATTGCTGCGAACGGCGCCGAATCAATAATTCACGGTCATCAACAACACTGGCGGATACAGCTGTGATATTTTCCTCCTTTCGCACTCTTCGTATGCGTGTTGGTGGTTCAATGTCCAATAATGTAAATTTGGTGCGAAATTTAGTCACAAGATTCCGAATAGCCGCCACAGAAGGTCGCCCAAACTAACCATAAAGTGGAATAAGTGCACGATGCACTTTCTTAACCGTGCATGAATTTGGATAATAAAATTCAATAATCTGCAAACGTTGTTCGTTTGTAAGTTGATTCATGGTTAAATTATAGACCAAACTGAACATTTTTGACAGTTGACATGTTACAGGAAAACAGCTGAGCTGCCAAAAAGAAAGTTGCTAAAAAATCACCCATTAGATTAAATATATTAACGTAAAAAAATAATCGAATTAATCCTTACGATTCTTTGCTGAAACATACGAAATAGATCTATTTTGTAGAAGAAGATTATTGGTGGTGAATGGGTCACATACAAGAACAACAGCCGAAACAATCGATCGCTAAGCCCGGATTCACATCCAAGAAGGTTTTGCTGTATGTTTCAATTTTTAATAGTAGTAGTATATTGAAAAAAAATCAAAGAATCGTCCACTAGGAGCTGCCTTCAATGGGGCCAAATATTCATTTCGGACTTCTGCTCTTAAAAACTAATCAAATTGAAGCAATTGATTCGACTAGAATTGGCCCAAAGGAAGGGTGTTGTGAACCATCAAGACAACACCAGGCCGCAGATCGAAGGTTATATACATACATTATAACATCAAGCAAATCCCAGCTTTATATTTCTCCCCTACGTATTAAAATAAGTATCTTACTTTCCTACAAAAAGGCCATTGAGTTTTATGAAAATATGGTAATCTGCAGTCTAGACTATAGGGTAGATGGTAAAAGTGTGTCTATAAATACTGATGTCCGTCCCGAAAGCTCGTCAACATTTTGTCTGCCTAAAATAAAATTACACGACATAACATTTTCTTCATATACATCCTTGAATGACGTTGAATCTTGCAAGGACGCTCATTTCTTGTATTGATGTAATCACACCCCTAATGTCAGAACTGGCGGCGATCTTTATTTTCTCAAACATTTTATCACATAAACAGCTTAGTTAATATCAGCGAGACGCAACTTTGCAAACAGACAGCTAAAGTACAACTGAACCTGTAATATACACCCAGCGGCTTCTCTATTTGCCAGCGCTCTGTATCCTGCAAACGAGCACAAATTTCTTACCCTGACTGTATATTATTAATATTAGCCGCTTGGAACTTAGAAATACTTTAATGCAATTTTAGAATTAGCACTTTAGGTAAGCCTGCATTTCACTTTACCTTCCATTTATGGCTGTATGTAAAATTAAGTATTTTTTACCATGATTCTTTTCTTTCTAAGGAATTACGTAATTGAACACCTTAATATTAAGACCGTGCTGCTTCTCAATTATCTTTGCATAGTTCTTAATTCGGTTAAAAGGTTGTATCAGCATTGTTCTCTTTTACTGTTTAATATACTGCCTAAATAGATATGCTTCTTCTACTTACCTAGCTGTAATGAGTCCACTCAGTTGAGAAAATACACATATCCTGCTTTCTATAGAACTTGCTCTAGTGGATATTAACGATTATATTTACCACAAAATTGGGATTCACAAATTAATCATCGTTGGAAATCATCATGATTCCTATTGTTACTCCATTGTAAATTATGCTTAGAAGACGCAAATACCCTCAAAGATTTTTTTTAAATATGTATACAAAACCTGTATTAGCCATTTTCTTTTATTACAATATACGATTTAAAACTATACTCTGCTACTTCTGTCTTCTATATCCTTTCTTCTCCCACTTTCCCATTCCAGTTGCGTCTGTATCTTTCAAGTGTACCCGTCTTCTCGCATTCACATTATCATGCTTCTACATCCATTCGCACAATTCTCTTCTACTCCCTTGCATTCCTCTTCTGGACGAGTCCACGTATCCTTCTGGTCCTCACACAGCACGCATTCTCCGTTTTCCCCACCCATACATTTGTTTCTATCTCTCCTCTCGTCCTCTCATCCTTTCTGAACCGGTTCTCCTTCAGGTATCTTGGCCTTCTCTCATGTACCTGCCAATCCCTATAGTCCTCAATATATCTTTCTTCTGCATACGTCCTTATCTCTCTTGCTTCTCCCTATAGGACACATTAAATTTACTCTTCGCTTGTCTCTCCACTTTCTTCGTCTTCTCATGCACCCACCCCGCCACTTTCCCTTTGCTCTAGCCACTCGTTCAAGATCCTCTCTGACAAACCCACCATCCCATACTTTCTACTTCCTTCCGCTCTCCATCTACCCACTCTTGTGTTCCCATTTCCCATCCATACCACCTTCACTAATCTACCCTCGTCTAATCACCTTAGTTTCATTTCATACCCGGCCACTCTCCTTATCGTTTCACTCCCTACACTCTCCATAATCTTCACTCACCCCTCCTCTTCTCAGACACTCTATCAATGTCTCCCTTCACACGCCGAATCATACTCCGCTCCTAGATCTAAAAACCCGATCCTAGCCAGAATAAAAATCTGGTATCTCGTTCCTCTCCCCTTCCTAATACCTCCCTGTACCTCTGGCACCTCTCCTCCACCTCCTCATCCAACGTGTTCTTCATAATCATCATCGCTATCTACTATAAGGAGTTATTAATATATTATATTTAATCAACTACGTTGCTTTATAAGACTTTAAGCCATTTCAAACCATTCTCCAACTAAGCGCGTGTTTTAATTCTCGTGCGAATGCTGGCTGAGGTGCACTTCGTTGCACAAGAGAAAATAGGCGCATTTCAGCATATATGTTTTAAACATTTCTGCTCTTTCACCCAACCCTTAAATTTCATAAATGTTTGCAAGAATATTTATATCTTTTAGTTATGACCTAATACATAATTAAATAGTTGTTTCTTAAACAGTCTAATATTTTTCTCGATGCTACCTGGTAACGAATTAATCGCAGCGACATTGTATGACTGTTTTTTTTTTAATTCGGTTCTGTGTTTGGGTATATTTTTTCCATCGTACATTTACGTCCTGCAAAGAATCTTTAAAATGTTTGCGTTTATATAGAGTTTTAGGTTTCTTATTATTAAGAATTTTCTTATAAAGCGGAAATGTATGGAGTTTGCACATACTCAACCAATTCAATTCTTTTAGTTTATGGCTGACCCTATCATATTTTCTAAAGCCAAATAAATAGCGTATACAATTGTTCTGCAATTTTTGAATACTATTGAAGTCAATTCCTCCTAAAAATGGATAATATATCTCACAAGCAAAATTGAATTTTTAGAGTACTATTGATAAATTTATAGTTGAAATGTCAATGAAACTAAGTAGATTCTAAATAAGCTTTAGATTACATTATGCCTTCTGCCTTATTCTCTACACATGGGCACTGAAGTGTAATTTATCATCCTTTAATGACACCAATATTTCTGGCTGATTTCACAGCGTCGATTTTTTACCATCATCATATTGATTATTTATTGTTTTTATGAGGTGGTAATTAAAAGACATAATTTTACATTTATTAGTATTTAAAAGCATGTTGTGGCGCTTTGCAGCATTGCAGATATTCTGAAGATCTATGTTAATATTATTAACAATGTGGTCAGAAGGGTGAAATGATTGATATGGTTGACTATCGTCTGCATATTAAATAAGCTTGCAATATATTTTTTCATAAATGCCGTATACAGATTAAAGAACAACGGTCCCAAAATTGAACAATGTAGGATGTCGCTTGCTACAGTTAAGGTATCTGAAAAATAATAATTATGTGTCACATTTGAAAATAAAATGTCAGAAAAGAGTCCTCTGGGAACAAATGAACCAAAAAATGGATAGAATATTGTCTAAATGGCACATTGGATGAATTTTCGTCATCTAAAGTTAAGAGCCACCTACAGAAGAAGAAAGTTATTGGGTATGAGTGAAAGAACACATAGCTGTGAAATGTGAGCTCGACCTACATGTTCTCTGAGCAAAATGTTTAAGATTTCTTTATATAGTTTGTAGTTATATGTATAGTACTAACAGTATATTGTAAAGTTTCAAGAAATTAATATATAACTTTTAACTATTTTTTATTATCAAAAAGGTAACTTGAAAAGAACTCTAAACTATTTTCTCGAATATATCTCAAGAAAGCACGTAATAGACAAGGTGATATAGTATCGAATGCCTTGGAAAAGTCTAATAATATTAAACAGGTGACTAGTACTTTATCAGAATTATAAACAATATCATCTGATAATTCCAATAAAGCGGTTGTACAATTGTGACCTTTACGAAATTCTGATAGATTTGAAAGAATAATATGATTTTTATTAACATAATCAATTAACTGGTTATGCACTAGCTTTTCGAGAGTGGCAAAAGAACGCTTATCGGCCGAATGTCATTACTTGAGATTAGTGTTAATATTTTTGGTTCAGAAACGATGACAGCAGTTTTCCAAGGACACTGAATTTTTTTTTTAAATAATGACGTAGTTTATTATATGGATAATAAATGAAAGGGCTGTTGGGCTGATTAACTCTATAAAGTTTCCTCTAAGTCCATCCACACCCTCTGCGTTAGATTCAATCTCAGATATTACCTTCAGTACTTGTTCCTCGTGCACTGGCTTCAGGTTAATTTTGACATACTTTGTTAGTAGAATATTAGAATTTTAGTAATTTATTAAGTTATCGTCATCAGCGACATGAAATTGCTGGTTTATAAAGTTTGGATTTGTTAGATTTTCTGGTAGTTCTAGATTTTGTTACAGTTTTAGGCCACATTTCTGTAACGCGATCCAAGGATTTTTCATATTTCAAGCAATATTTACAGTATGCTTTCTTCTCATTACGAATAGTTTGTGTTGTAAAGTTCCGTAATTCTGCATATTCTTTTTGATGAACAGGGTTTTTGTAGATTTAAACCTTTAATGTATATTAATTTTTAATTTAATTATAACTAAAAAAAGATATTCAATATAAGAGAGAGAAATCAGCATTTGCCACACACCTCATCGCAGAAAATCATAGATTTGAAGAAGAAACAATACTACACATTGAAAGAAAAGGAAGGAAATTGGATGCCCTAGAGTTCATGGAAATTAATAGAAGAAAAGAAATAGGACACCTGCTAAATGAACAAACTGAAATGTCAAAATCCCTATTATTGAACTTGTTTAATTTACCACCCCCACTCACAAATGTATAAATACATAACTCTAGTTTTAAAATGTACCATTCTTCGTCTGAAGAAGCCACAGTATGGCAAAACAATTGTTGCGTAGAAATTTTATATTTTCTGTAAGACATGGTTCTTTTTCTTTTTTATGGTAATTGTTTTTATAGGTTCCAAAACATTATAGATATCTGGAATTTAAATTAAATAATTTTAATTTATTATGAATATCGTTAGCCTTGTAGATATTTTCCCATGGTAGCTTATTAATAGCGTTAAAATTTGAGTAATCTATGTACGTAAGCGAATTGGATATTTTTATGCCCAGAAATACAGAAATTGCTATAAATAATGACCCAATAAATGTATTTCTAAATCAAGGATTTTACAATCTATGGGATTAAGATCAGTAAATATGACGTTAATAGATGTGGATGTGTTTTCAGTTTTTTTTAGTAGGGACATCTGTTTGAGATTGTAAGATTCAAATGTGTTTAAGAGCAGATCAAAATTTGTACCATTTATATCTAATAAATTCACGTTTAAATCGCCCAGCATGATTACATTACTGCCGCTGAGTAGCAGTAACTCATCCAGATTCCTTTCAATTTCGGCTATAAAATTGACAAAACTGGTAGATGGGTCTGAGTGGATGAACACTACGTGAACTCCGCCCGCATATCCCCACCTCTAAATTGTTAAGTATTTATATATTTTTACAAATGGTTAGAACATTGCTTTAAGTGGACATGTAAAGAAAATAAAAAATAAAAATAAAAAAAAAATAAGATATATGTTTTTTGGGTTAATATTAAGCTTTAATGATAGAAATTCTAGGTTTGTTATCAATTTTATTTGTATGTGTCTTATTACGCTGGTGCAATTCTGTTGGTACAGAAATTTTTAGATATCCATCCGCTTTTTTTCCTTTGCACCATATACGCTAAGATAAATACTGCTTTCAAACAAAACACTAAATAGTGTGTCAATTAAAAAAGTCTTTATTGTTCTACCACAATGGTTTGTCACACAGTGGCATCATCATCTACCTCATGATACCAATGTATGGTGAAATAATTGTGATAAAACAATAAATAATTGATAAAACAACCCACTAAAGCCGAGTTTTGTTTAAATATGATACAATGGAGCTTTAATAGATAAAAAATTAAAGAATTGATAAAACAACCCACTAAAACCAAGTTTTGTTTAAATATGATATAATGATGCTTTAATAGTAACAGCCTTGTTAGATAATGTTATGAAACTCCTTTGCTTAAAGGGCACTGCTTATTTGGAACGAGCAAATTTATTTAGGTGTGCAGGTCTAATCAAACCGCTATCATTACTTTTTCGCAGATACACTTTCAAAATCATCAAACTTCAAGGGAGCTTACCCCCCTCTTACAACTTAATTATTTTCGTCAAATTATCTGTATCATATTAACTAGGCATATTTTTTGAAGTCTGTTTTTCTCGCTGACTTTCTTTTTGTTTTTTTTTGTAATTTACAAAAAATAAGAATTTGGGCTTCGTAGATTATTTGTCCCCAAGTTGTGTACTGCAAAATGAATGATGCACATTAACGTATAATATTTTAAGATTATACCATAAAGGTGCGCTACACCGATGAGATTAAAAATTGATCGAAACCGATCTGTGGCTTTTGTTGGCAGGGAAAAATAATTAATGTATTATATTTTGCCATAGGTTTTATGCGCACCTCTAACAAAATGAACAATTCATAAGTTTTGTAGTTATATGAAGTATGTTTCACTATAAAGCTTATTATTATAATGATCATAAGTAGTTTTTAGAAAATCCTCACACAACCTAATAATCAGAAATATCTTATCGGCACGACGGTATACTAATTTATTCAACAATTTCCAAATAGATGGTCTGAGCAAGAAGTTTCAATACCATAGCCCACATATTTCATAGCATACAAGGTATACCATTAAAATGGTCGCAAAGAATCAAGAGAAATTTTAGACATGGTCAAAAAAGTATTATAACACAAAAAGGGGAAGAAAAAATTTTCACTATACACAAAGCAGTAAAAAAGTGGAGAAGAAGATTCCGTTGCAATATAAATGTCCTACACTAACCATTTCATAATGTGTTGCATCGTCTAGGTTAACTCCATCTCTCCTGAGAGTTTGTATCCAGAGTACTGGTACACTCTGTATAAATTTACTATATTATTTGTCTGCATAATCATGCACTTTTTAGGAGTATTTACGGAACAGCTAAATGCAATCGTCGCACATAAGTTTTGTAATGTCAGATATGAATGCAAGGTGGATATTTCAATTTGTTCAAAATTAAATATGCTATTATTTATTTATTTATTTGACTTTACAATATCCTGTTACTATTAAATATGTAAGTTTAAAAATACATTAATGGTTACAGCAATTTAGGTCACCGGATTTATGGGCAGAGTTCATCATGTGCTCTTCCTCTAAGATCCCTATTTCTGCCTCAGATGATGATATTCTCTGTCAGCAAAGTATGTTTGCCATAGAGGCAATATTTTGGCCATTACTGACGTATTTCTGCTCATTTTACATAGAGCCATTTCATTGGCATTTGATAGTCATATTGATGTAATAATAATTTAATATCCTATGATGGTATTATATTTGTTCTTCTAAATTCATCAGCTGTTCTTGTTTATTATAGTGCCAATACACCTATGCTGCATCGACCTAAAAAGGCATATGACAGTATAAGAAGAGGAACATATGGCATATATTTGAAAAAAAGGGATAGAAATAGGCATAATAAACATCATAAAGGAATTATACCGAAGTAACAATACGAGATAAAGAATCGGAGGAGTTCAAGAACAAATTAGGACTATAACAAGGTTGTACATCAAACACGTTACTATTTGCATCACTAATAGACGTATCAATAAGAAATAGCAAAGAAAAAGCCGAGAACACAAAGATAAGGTACGGAAATATGGAACAAAACAAATATAATAATACTAATAGCAAATATTAATAACACTAATAGCAGATTCCGAAGAAAAATTAAATGAAACCTTGTAATATACAAAAAGGAAAAGGTAAATATGCAAATAAATACAAACAAAACCATAACAATGATATCACTAAATGGGAGCAATGACAAAATAGAGCTAACAGAGAAGATTAAGCATTTCAAATACTTGAGATAAACAATAGAGGAAACAGGGAAGATAGATCCAGAAATAGGTAAAAATAGGTAAAGCGGGAAGGATTTGCAACACTATTAAGAAACCATTCTTAGAGAAAAAGACAATAAGAAACAGAAGTATATAAAATATATGTAAGACCTTCACTGCTATATAGTAGTGAATAATGGGTAACCACAGAGAGTAATAACAGCAAAATCAACGCAATGGAAAGAAGATCCCTAAGAAAGCTAGAGGAAATTACAAGAAGAGTATACAGATGTTATACAAATGCTCAATATTAAACTAATAAAATAATAAATAACCTCTAATTGAGAAGCAATTAGATTGATTGGGACATATATACAGATCATAAGAGAATATATTAAAGAAAACGATACATGAGGTACAAATACAATATAAAAAATATATAAATAATCATTTGAATTAGTTATTATATGATTTTTTAAATGTAATTTTATTTATTTTATTTTTCTCATTTTTTCTATTGATTGGAAAATACAATTAAATATTTTTGACAAAGTTGGACGATAGTTATTCATGATTTTTTACACTTTTATTTACACAAAATGTTTTTGTTGATTTTAATGTTTTGCTGTACTCCTAAATTTAATTCAATAGTTCTGCGCTGCACAATCGACAGATGGAAAATCAGTTTTTAATGTACTCCATTTCGCGTGTTTTCCTTTTCAGTGTTCAAAGGATGAGTTATCTCTGTGAATGAAGTTCTTTAAAGCATCTTGATAGTCCCCACATAGACACACACGTGTGTGTGTGTGTTGCATGTGTGTTGTGTTGAAAAAGAGGAGAGTGAAGTATGCTATTTATATAGACGTAAGTGGATCTTGGGGATCCCAAAGTAGGACGACTTTAGTCACTGAAAAACTTTAGAGTAACATTCACGTCGCGCCGCAAATGTGGCTAGGTGGGTGAATAAGCCTGAAAAATTTCACGGTGTTTATTAGTTCGCGCGAGTAAGGCCCGTCTTAGTGTAAATACACGTCTTGGATATTTATATTTGCAGTGAAATTACGCCGCGGATGGCCGTGTTTATAAATAGTAAGTAATGCAGGAATGATCTCTGGCTTTGAGTACATCGACCTGACTTTTGATTATATAGATACAGTACTAGTTTTTTCATAAATTAAAATACCTGTAACGTTTTAAATAAAACACGCATTAGAAACTCCTACACTTAAATTATTTGCTTCTAAATACATATTTTGGCCTCAAAGTTACCAATAACGTAACAATAAAATATTCTTAGCTTATGGAAGAATACAGTTGGAATTAAAGTACCATGGCATTCAAAATCTTATATCATAATGCATATTTTGAAAATTTGGTCCTAGAAGTACAATTATGTAGTTTAATCACCAGCCAATTACAATAACATTAAAAAAAATTAATTTTACTGCACGTGAATAAACGGTCTTATAAAAAAAAAGATATATTTAATGATTGCCACTAATATTACATTATAAAAATTTTAAAATTGACAAGTGTTGCCAAATAGAAGATGCCTTAGTCCACGTTTAAAAAAATAGGTAAATTTATGCCATTCAGCTTTCTTATTATTATTTTTTTTCATTAATCAAAACAATTATAATCGACACTAATTCTTGGGCACTTTGCAATAATTGTTTGTTTTCATAATAAACGACTTTGTTTAATGTATGTCTAAATTTTACTAACGTCCACAATAAATAAAGCTATTATGTATTTATGTAAGCTTGTTTCTTCCAGTATAATTAACCGTTAAATCGTCTCCAAACAAAATTATAGAAACTATTCCGAAATATTTGGGTAGGTCAGTAATTACTTTTAGCCTTAATATTTATCCTTTACAAACACTAAATGACTGGTTTTAACGCTTTAGAATAGTTTTTATATTATTTATAGCTACACGATTATTATTATTAGAATATTTAGAAAATTCATTAAATCTTAAAGCCATAACTCGATATTTTTTAAATTTATTTATTAGATAAATATATTATTTTCTGTAATTTTGCTTAACATAAAAATTTGTTTTTTTTTTTCAAAATTATCTACTTTGAAAAAAAAATGCTCAGGGTTACTTGCTATATTATTATTAATATGGTCATAAATGGTCAATAAAATAAATTTAAAAATAGTATAAAATAATTATAATGATAATATTAATCGAAATGAAACACACTAATAACTTTGTTTGTATAACACGAAATTTATTTCTCTGACTTAAGTTTCGGTAACTGCACGTACCATTTTCAAACATAAAGTAATTTAAAAAACCGATTGTACAGGTATAAATAGTTGCGATAATTACATGAGCGCATTAAAAATAGGGGTGTATAGGGTGTATTGGTCGTTAAGAATTGGACTTTCCGGATTAGCGCGTATTTTCTGGATTTTCAGGGACTCCAACAAATCCATCTTAGGGTCTTTCTTGGTAATATGTAGTACTGAGGAGTACATCCTCGCCAAAGGGATGTTTTTCTTGTAGAAGATGTGCGGCGACAGTAGATTTATCCTCTTGCCTAAGCCGGAAAGATTCAATTAAAAACTCCATAGATTTATGCAACAAATTAAAATCCTTTAACATACTACCCAACTACAAGCTAGTTTCGTTCGACGTAACAAATATGTTTGCTCAAATCCCCCCTGAAAACTGTATTAAACTAACCGAGAAATCATTCGACAAAAATAACGTAAATGTTACAATAAAAACCGAATTTCTAGATTTATTACAACTGATTTTAGATAACAATTATTTCTCATTCAATAATACATGTTATAAGCAAACAAAGGGTCTAGCAATGGGCTCCCCCTTAAGCCCATTGCTAGCCGATATTTTTATGCACAACCTTACGCAAAAATTTTTAAATTCAACATTAGGTATAAAACATATCAAACTTTGGCACCGATACCTAGACGACATATTAGCTTGTTTTGTTGGTACTGACAGATAACTCAATCAATTCCTTGACTTCATCAATAACCTACATCCTAAAATTAAATTTACCGTAGAAATCGAAACTAACAAAAACATTAATTTTCTAGACCTTTCCATTACGAAAACCAATAATACTTTAACTTTTAACATCTTTCGTAAACCCTTATACACAGATTCAGTTATTCCCATTACATCACGACATCCCATTAAACATAAATCCTGCTTATACCACTAGGGAAGCTAATTAGCCTGTAGTTCGTAATATTGTTTTTAATTTATTTAATATACCAAAGAATGGGTTATACATGCAGCAGTAAGTTTTAAAATCTAAGAACGTATTTCATCTAAACTAGGTACTTTATTATTTTTTAGTTTATTAATAACTTGATTTGTCCCATGAATCTCTTGGCATTTAAAACAAATTTGAGTTATATTAATTTTAGGACCATGCACGACGTTGTTTCTCAGTTTAATATTATTTTCATGTTGTCTTCCAATATTTGTGTAGTGTTTATTAAATTATTCTGCAATGCATGTTTAAAAATATGTGTATGATAAATTAAGCTTATGTTAGTATTATACAGTCTAGGTTAGGTTGGTCTAATACAAGTTTTATTTCGTCAAAAATTTTAGCCAGACTTCGAATATTATAATGAAATATTGCAAAGTTTTCTTGTGGTTCTATCGCCTTTTTTTCTAAATTAGCATTGGTTACTAATTTTAGGGGCTTGTTTTTTCTATTTGGAACATAAGTAGGCATACCATGTATATGTTGGCCTGATTTTATCGTAGGTTCGGTTTATGTCACATTTTTATTTATGTAGACATCTCTTATCTGACTATCAAATACATGTTGCAAATCTACATTTCTAATGTTAGGAGTTGCTGGTGCGCTTATCGTTTCGCAGTCTCTGTTTCAGAATTCAATTGTTCCATACTATATATTTCACTTTCGACTGTAAGGTTAAAAATTTTTATATAGGCGGCTTGATTATTTAACCGAGCGTTCTTAAGGTATTTGCGAAGAACTTTATTATCTTCTATATCTTCAGGTGATAAATCTTGTGCAATAACATTATCAGTACATATAATTTCACTTAGCTGTATATTTTCTGATTCTTGCTAGATACATTAACAGGATGGATAATTCTAATATACACGTTAAACACGTTTCTGCCATAATATTTGGTTTATACTACTATACTTTTTTAAGGAATTTAAAAAAATTGGTGGTTCCTCTGCGAAACCACTAGGTTACACTTTTTTCTTATCGCCTAGACAAAGTCGTACATTACACGTAAAACACTGCCATCCACTTCTGTATGGTGATTTCTTTGTGCGACATAGTGCACAATAATGTGAAGACGTGAAGTACTATATGTAGGCATATGTTCTGCCGCAGTTAGCCTAGTTTCCAAAGGTACATGTTTTTCGATCTTGTTTGCTTCTGGATTAGCACTTTTCTTACCTCGCTTTCTTAAATTCGCAACCTTGAACAGCCCAACAGCTACTGCTAGTCTAAACTTGTTAGTTTCTTTGCAGACCATTCATTTCTTTGGGCGAATATGATGAATGAATTTACAATGCCTACATCTAGTAAACGCCAAAAACTGCGCATATTACACTTTTGGGATTTCTTATCGATTTCCTAGCATGATTTTAACATATAGGTTCTATAATTAAATTCACTTGGTTTGTTTCACAAATATTTTATTTATTTTCGACTAATTTCGGCTTAATGTCTTTACCATGAATTAAATTTAATTATAAAACCTATATATTAACATAATGTTTCACAAAGTGATTAATGAAACAAGTATATGATATGATTTTAATATATTGGCCATCTCGATTATAATCGACATGTGGGATATGTCAATTATAATCTTTTACCAATTGTGATTTTTTTCCAGTGCTCTTTTTACCGGTGTCAAATCGTGTGTATTGTAGAAATTGATAATGAAATATATGCTTTTCTTATCTTTCCATTAAATTGCTGAAATATGTTGGTTATTGGATCTCTAGTCAAAGTCATCTCTGGGAATTTCTTTATTGGCTATAAAATCCTTTGGTAATACTCTCTGTCCTTGCGTACAGTACCACATCCATAAATATAGATATTTTTTAACTCAGGCATTCAAGGGAGTGAGTTTAAATAATTGTCAAAGTACACTTCATTGACAGTACATTTCCCTAAAGTTTTCTCGGTAGTGGTGCCAATTTTACCGGTATAGACAACAAATTGCAAAATATATTCATATTCATTGGCCCTAACCCATACTTTGTATCCTCGTGTTATGGGCTTCTGAGACATTTATTGCCGAATAGATGAAGTGCCCTTGAACCTTACCATAAATTGGTCTATGGACTGATTTTAATCCGATTTGTTGTAGTAGACAAATGTTGTTTAACTCATTGATGCTGGAGGCTTCTATATCGTTATACATATTTAATCACAAATTAAACATAATTTCAAAATTGTGTTTAATTTGTAGAAAAAGAGTGTTCAGTAATCGACTCAAAGCTGATCTGATTTTATATAATTGATCGTATTTGGCTTTCCCTTTGTTTGGTAACGACGTATTGTCATTGAGGTTTAGCCATCCTAAAATCATTATGAACCTATTTCTAGACATTTTGCTCCAAATATACGTGCCTTGAACCCCTTCATTGCTAGACCTGTAGTCTGTCAAGCATAGCATTTTTATACCCGTCAATTATTTTAAAAGTGATTTTCATTTTACTTTTTATTGGTAGTGTAAGGTGAGTTTAGCCGCAATTTATTCGAATTGCATATGAATTAGCTTACAACGTAATTTGATCAAATAAATCATCCAGAAATAATCAGGGAAATACTTCATCGGGCATGTTTACATCAACTGGAATATTTGTGAGCTCAGTTGAATTGCAAAATCGAAATATCACTGCTAAAATAATTTTCATCATTTTGGATTTCTACTTCATGTGTTTCAAGCTAGTCAGACTAAAGAGATCCTTTTTGTATAATAACGTGGCATAAGCATAATTTCATTATCTGAGTTATTTTCTTCGCAAATATATAAAGCTGATTGTACATCAGAAGGAATGTTATCAAATAAAGCCTGAAATTGTTCCAACGACATTTCTTTGAAGTCCCAATATTAAAATTTTTATCTGAAAATTAAGTGCACCATCTTATATGACCCCAAGGGATACACGCATATGACAAAAAAAATATGTTACTTCATCTAACAGCCTCCCTCCACAATAATTAATCATATTATCAGCTCACTCAATAATGTTTAAAGCACTACACAAATAATAAATTTCACAATGAACTTGGTTAATACCTAATTTAAAACACCGTGTCGTAAAAAAATATTTTGAACTTGTTCATATTTTCACAACGCAAATAAAAAATAGCATAAGACATTTACATTAAAAGAACTAGCGAATCTGTAACAAAACCCCACATTGTCCTACCTCTATTAAAATATGTTTTTAGGAATCCAATTTATTGTCTAATACCACACCTAATTCTTTGATTTCCAATACGTTACACTATATAGTTGATTAAAGTTTGTAACTGTATTAGATTTCTTATTTAATAAAATGAAATTGCAGAGAATTTATCCTTATTTAAAATTAATTTCGTTTTTCACACCAAAGTAATTATACGACTTAAATCTTTCTGCACTTTCATGTTGCATATGCATTTAAATATGTTCATATCATCCGCAAACAGTTTCATATTACATGCATGTATTGATTCAATGATGTCATTTATAAAGATGGAAAATAATATGGGACCACAATGAGAACCTTGTGGAACTTCGGAAGTAACTGCGAATAGTTAATCCTCTTGATTTGTCAAATATATATTGTCATATTGAATTATCTAGAATTTGTTTTTCAATAATCACTTGGTGAAACATTATGTTAATTAACGACCTATTACTATTGGGCAGTTTAATAGCATTTTAATGACTCACAAGAATCAAAATTATAGTCGAATATAGTTCTATATTATTTTTTAAATTGGAAAAGTAAAGTGAGCTATATTTATCTCTGAAATACATAATTATGGTGACTATAATTATATGAAGTTACGTGAATTTGATCTATATATCACCTAATTTATTTTCTTACATAAACATTTAGTATAGCAAAAGTATAGGAATGTTAAACAACGATATTTAAATATATTCATACTTTAATTAAAAATTGTTATTGTTTTAGTTGAATAATATATGATGGCTATGAATGTAGCCCGATTTACATTTTAGGAATTATTTCGCCGTGTAGTCTCTCTGCTCCTTCTCCGCCTTTAATAAATATAGAACAAAGGGGAATTATTTATTACTTTGTAAGTTGGCTTTATCTTATAATGGAGTTCGGAATAAGTCGAAAATCGATTCGCTTAATTTTCCACGTCGACTCTATATATCTATATAGACACTCTGTGTTTCGTCCATTATCTAGATTATGTTTATTTTTTCATATTTAAACAGAATACATTATGAATCCTCCGTACAAGTTTCTAATAATAATGCGAGTCCGAACATTTGTGCGCATGTATTTTACGAATAATTTAGTAAAATTCTGATATAGTTGTTGTTAATAAAAATGTATTTAAGTCCTTTACGTTGTAGAAAATTAACTAATAATTAATCAACAAAGTTGTTGTAGATTTATGAAATGTTTTCGTGTTTTTTCTAATTAATAGTTGTTGTTGATTAAATTAATATTCCGAAATCAATAAGTTATTGTTTTTCATTATAAGAATAGGTTAGTATTTTTCATATTATTTCTATTTTGGGTTTTTGTTCTCATTGCTTAAAAGAGGAACAAGAATTTACATAGTTTCAATTATTTGTAACTGGTTAAATGACTTACAGTCTTATAAAACTGTAATAATTAGATAAAGATAATATCAAAACACATTAAATATCGTTCATTCCTGAGGCATCTACATCGTCGAAACTATAGTCTACGAAATATCACCTGTATCGAATTATTAAACTTTTAATACAAAAATAAAATTTAATTGATACGTATATAATGTAAATAAAATTCATTTGTTTAATAAGGTTATGAATAACTGTGATTTACAAAAAAGTAAAAGTAAAAAATAAACCCACTTTTTAAAAAATCACAGTTATTCATAACGTTATTAAAATTGAATATGGATTTTCAACATCTTATTAATTAACGAATAATTAAAATTCTAAAAAAATGGTGAAATGGTGAAATTAACCTTCTAATTAACATAAAAATGTTTCACCATGCGTTAAGTGAGAAATTATTTCTTTGTAATAAAATTCTCTTCATGTAACTCCAAAAATCAATCATTAAAGCTAAAAAAACTATGCATAATATATATTATTCATCAGGCAATCCTTTGAAGATACCAAATAGTGCTCTGATAAGAAAATAATTATTAATAAAAATTAGTTACTATACATTTTATAAAATTATTTTTTTTTAATTACTCTTTGATTATTATTACGTGATCAAGGTAACATCACATGTGAAATTCCCTCTGTGTGTTGTCAATAGCTTTTGTTGATATTTGCTCCTGTATTTAGTGCCTGAGCTGACTTGATTGTGTTGAATGGATGTGTAAACATTTGTTCGGTGCAGATTCGGATGGCTGAAGTAATTGTACTCCAGCGCAGATTCAATCATTTAGACAATCGGATTTCTAGTCGGTTTATTTGTGAAATGTAAAAATCGTTAATAACCACAAATTTTTAACTGTACCTGATCGAGTATATTATTATTTATAACTCGATTTTAGATAATTGTTCTCACAACTAAGAAGTCTAAAAATTGCTTTTTAAGTAAATGCGTATTATATGAATTTATTATGTCTATTTTAAATTCATTTCAAACAGAAATAAATTTCATGAAATTAAACATTATTATCTAAAAATAATTTTTTGTAAGAGGTATTTCAAAATTTGCCTCCTATAAAAAAACATTTTAGAAAGTTGAGAGTTAGTAAAAGCGATAAAACAAGATGTTCTTTTATACGAATAATTAAATTCTCACTCGTGGTGAAACATTTTTACGTTAATTAGAGGTTAATTAAACACTTGGTTACTAAGTAATTAATTAACTTTTAATTAGGTGTTTTTTGTTGAAAAATATTTCAATTTCTTGCAGCCATAGTTCTAAAATTTCGTATAAAATATAGTCGGAATAATGATTTAACGTTGAATAGGATAACTAATTAAATCAGACAGATTGATTATTCTAAACAAACTTATCATCCAAAATCAAGCCGTACAAATCAATATCGAACAGTTCGTAAGGCTTTTGGTGAATGTTCAATTAATTCGGCGTCATAAAGAAGAATTACAAGGTCTCTATACCGTATAATCACTCTGCATCTTCATGCTTAAGTTCAACTGATACTGAACCAACAAGAGAATGTCGATTTTTTGAACTAAACTATTTTTAGCGATGACAGTTTTATCTTGATGGTTCTGTTAATCATTAAAATTATAGCATTTGCGAGTTCAGAAAACCCACATTTTGTATGGGAAATCAAATACATCCTAAACGTGTCACTGTTTAGTGCTGATTTTGGGCCGGTAGTTTCATTGTACCATACATTTTATAAAATGAAGCTGATCGAGCAGTGAATTTTACTGATGCTTAAAATTGCGACATAATTACATACTTCTTTCTGCATTAATTGGATGATATTGATGTAGATAACATGTAGTTTTATCAAGAGGGCTTGTCGTAAAGCTCGTTAAATAATTACATTTCTGCATACAGTATTTTCTATCTCATTTTGACAATAATTATTTCAACCATACATGATTTGACACTGTTGTAATTATTTTTGTATAGTTATTTAAAGTATGTGTAGTTATTTAATATTGTGCAAAAAGGTGCAAGAAAATTTCAACAGAATAAAGTTCCAACTAAGCAGCGAAAGCCAATTGATTTAGGTTACTCCATACATAACTCATTTCGTAAGCTTTACGATTAATTTCTAATTTCCACTGTTAAAAAAGGGGTTATTAATAATTATGAAAACTATCGCTTTATCATTATTTTAAGTACATTTTCAAAAATTGTAGAAATTGCATTCTACAACAGGTGAATTAATTTTCTTTGGAAACATAATATATTTAGCAAATCACAGCATGGCTTTCTAAGAAATCGCGGAACGGAAACTGCGCTTTTTGAATTTATTTTGGCAATACTAAATGCACTAGATCAAAGCAATCTCGCATTTGGCATATTTCTTGATTTGTCAAAAGCCTTTGACAGCGTAGATCATGAAATATTGCTACAAAAAATGGAAGCTTATGGCATTCGAGGTACAGGCAAAAAGTGGGTATCAAGTTATTTAAAAGAGAGAACGCTTACTGTCCAAGTTGAAAAAGATGGAGTTAAACGCCAATCAAAGAAAATATCTGTGAATTTAGGCATTTCACAAGGCAGTATTTTGGGACCTTTATTTTTTATAATATTCACAACAGATTTAGACAGTATCTGCGGAAATAATGAACTGACCTGTTATGCAGATGATACAAAGCTATTCCTTAGAGGTCTTAACTTTACTGAATTAAAAATAAAGGAACAGAAGTTCTTGCAAAGGTAAACTTGTGGTTCAAGGAAAATAAGCTGTCCTTAAATGATAAAAAAACAGATTGTGTTTAATTCAAATGTACTGAACATACAAAGACTCCATCGAATTTACCCTTTGGTGAAGGTGAAGAGAATATTAAACTAAGTAAACATACTCGCTTCCTTGGATTAACTTTATATGATGACTAAAATTTGAAACATATTATACAATTGAACATAGAATTAACCAAAGTGGTATATGCTCTGCGAGTACTATCCAAACACAATAATATGTACGTATTAAAAACAGCTTATTTTGCACATTTGTATTCTTTACTGAGGTATGGAATTATTTTCTGGAGCAGTAGTAATGTAGTTGAGAGCTTATTCATAATACAAAAAAGGCTATGCGTATCATTTTCCAAATTAACTACTTATCTAGTTGCAGGGGCATTTTTAAACAAAACAAGATGCCTACTTTTGCAGCCCTATGCATATTCGAGTGTATAAAATTTGCTTTCAAACACTCCGATAAATTTTCCATAAACAGTAAATCAATATTCATACACACCCAATATTGTCAAGATTTTATTTTGCCAAAGCACCGAACAACGTGCTTTAAGATGAGAGCACATTATGCCTCATTAAAGATCTTTAACCATTTACCTCAAAGAATTAAAAAAAAAATTAAAATGCTACAAAACAATGAAAAGTGGAGTTCATGATTTACTTTGTCCATTGGAGCCATATACTCTTGGTGAATTCCTCAATGAGAAGTTATGATGAACTTATGATCCTTGTATATATTGTGTAAGTATGTTTCAAAGAAATAAATGCATTATTAGTTAAGGGATAGCATACGACAAATGGCAGGTGAAAAATGAATGTAAAGGATAACAAATAAAAAAGATATTCTAACCTTTACAACCCCTTACAATCCCCTAATTCATGAACGAAACACCAGGACAGATCAAGGTCTACCTGTATAAAATCAAACAAATCCATTCTCATTCCATTACTTCGAGTTCCCATTAATAAGAAGCCTATATAAATTTTGAATTTCAGATGGATTTAAAAGTAAGCAAAGTATTAATTATAGACCTAAATCACTTGAATATTTGTCCGACAAAAGGAAGGTAGTCCAACAATTCCCACCCAATGTATTTACGAAACAAGGAAACCATCTTCATCATAAGCAATTGTTAACGGTTTTGCCCTTACTGTTTTTTCAAATATTATTTTCCAAAAATAGACAAATAAGTATTCCATCAGCCTATTATAATATTGACTTTCTAATTGTGCATAATGACTCAGAAACCGATATAACTAACTGTACTAATAGAATTTTGGAGATGGAAAAATTCGAAACTTTCCTGAAAGTTATTTTGAACTCAATAATATAAATATAACAATTCAATTGGAAATTTTAGAAATACTGGAAATTGCCTTAAGTAATCATTATTTTTCATTCAATAATGAAATATATAAACAAACATAAGGCCTATTAATAGGTTCACCATTAAATTTTCACCTGAAAAGGACAGTACAGATTCATGAAAATCTTGAATACAACATTAAATCTGATAGTAGTTCATGTTGTAACACTAATGTTAATGTGTACATTTTTTTAATCTATATAAAATTCACATCTGTAGTGCGATGTAAGTTTGGATTTTTGACTATTTTGTGTAACATACTTGTAAGTTCTAAATTGATAATAACTGGATCATATTAAAACTATAGTCACTGTAAAAGTTTTAAAACCTAGTGGTAAATCAAAATCACCATGCTTCAATTCTAAGTTAATCCAGATATACCACGAAATAAACGGCTCTGCCATCAACCAAATTTACTTGTCCATTGCCAAATTTAATAGTACTTATTTTAGTACAAATAATGTTTTGCTATGTTCAGTTTTACCCTGCGATTTTTCCGAATCGCCTCTAATTGAAACTTATACTTCAGCATACCATCTATAAATGGCTCAGTTATAATCAACAATTAATTTACGAGTTTAACGTCCTTAAGTTATGCTTTCTTTAATATAAAATAAGGTGCCATATTAAAATATAATGTTCCAAGAGCAAATTAGAATTGCGATAATTTAATTAAATGTCGAAAGAGGGTTGCTTGGTAATTTTCATACAAATTGGGAGGCTGTACATTTGCCCAATTAATAAACCTTGATAGGACAAATAAAGAGAAATTATTTCACTCAAATATTTAAATCGAATAGACAATTATAAACGATCATCTTAAATGACTTCAGTTGATCTTGAATAATCGTCGAAAAACCTTTAAAAAAATTATATGTTCATCGAATGATGATTAAATAACTATTAGTTGACATTAAATAATATTGAATGACCCCAAATGACCTTAATAATAATTGATCTTGAATAATCGTTGCTTGAGCGTAAATAACAATGAATTATTTGTTTGATTTCCTAGAATTATATCATTTTATGCTCTTATATGATAGAAAACAGTATTTTTCAGTATTAGACTAATCACGTTATTATTAAAATAAATATTTTATAAATGTTTCGTTTCTGGATTTTAAAAATCCGTATTATATACAAAACTTTTAGTTAGCGCACTTTCTATAATACATAACTTCTCCTATTACCTCTTTCCCGCTCTAGCTTCGCCAGCACTTTTACCCTGGCCTAGTCATTTCTCATCCAAACCCACACCCTTGTACATCCATCCACCCAAACCTCTTCTACCCCATTTATTTAATTAATTGCTCAATTTACCCGTGGTGAAACATTTTTGATATATCTTGATCAGAAATTAAAATTACTTGGTTTGTGTTTTTTTTATAATCAAGAAAGAAACCAAGTGTTTTTAATTTCTAATCAAGACTCTTCTACCCCCTTGCATTCCTCTACTAAATGACTTCACGTAATTTACCCATTACACAGAACGCATTCTCCATATATCCCCTCGCCCAAAAAAATGGTTCTCTCTTCTTCGTTTCGCATCTCTGTCCTTGCCTAGATTACCCTCTCCTCTCTTCTCATGAAAACAATTACTTGAGGCAACATATTTGAGGGAACTAATCAAAATTATCGTGTAATTATCATTGCCCAAAATACAATCAATAAGATCTTAAATTGTAATTTTATGTTTCGTAATTTTTATTAATTGTGCTCACCTACGCCGTTTTAGTGAGTAATTAGTAATTTCACTATTATGTATGTAAACCAATGTCCCCGAATGACACTTTAAATTTGCACCTGAAAAGGACAGTATTTATCTTTAGAAGATAACTTGACCGACTTGCATCAGTGGTGTGCATTGCGAACTAAACTCATCCTTAGTGGTGAGGGGACAATGTCAAAGGCCCGCAATGGGAAGAAAAGAAAAAAAACGACCAGGTTTTTCAGAAGAGGGGGCTGCTACTCGACACCATAGCCTAGAATTGGTGGAAGATCTTCTCTAGGACAGAAGCCACATCCATCATCGATCTGACGCTGGCATCCCTCTGAATTCATGCGTCGTGAGCTGAAGAGTTGACACTGAAACTGAAAGCACGAGCGACCACAGCCACATCGTCTTCGCTGTCGTAAAGCGCAAACAGCTGACAAATTTCCCATCGAGGAACTTAAGGTGCACGTCTAGAGTACCAATAAATCCACGAAGAAGACTATCAGCAAGAGTAAGGCCCTGGCCTGGAAATAAAAATGAGGTTGAGGATGACCCCTGAAGCAGGTAGTACAAAAATGTCATCAGAAGAATGGGCATAGCGCGACTAGATGAGAGATACTTATGCCTGGAGGGATGCCGGCGATGCTGTGGACCCTGTTCTCATCGAATGAGGGACATAGCAGGAGAACGGCCTCCAACCCTATTCACCAAAGAGGATATGGTAGAGGCAGCACGAGTCATCTATAACGGGAATACCAAACTAGTCAGTCATCACGTTCATAACGACCAGGCCAACGTTTACCACCCGCCTTTTTAACGGCTGCCTCCGGGAATGCATCTTCCCGCGGCGTAACGAAGAAGCGCGCTTGGTACTTCTTCCTAAGGACGGAAAATCTCTTATGTATACGAAAGTGTACTACCCCCTGCACCTCCTGGATGCCCAAAGGACAGAAGTAGAGAAGCTAGTCGGGAAGAGGCTTCACCATTGGGTGAACGGTAACGGCAGCATCTCGTCCTGCCAATACCAATCCTCTAACGCAGGATAAACTAGGGCACGGTGAGCCGCCAGGAGACTTGAGCGGTGGTGGGAGTTTTCCACAGGAATATTCTAGTGGAACATTGTCTACGATGACGTGCTAAGTCTAGAGATGTCCGAAGGCATAGATGTGGTCGATTTAGCAGAAGACATCCTTATCTTAGTCTGGGGAAGGGAGATGGAGAATATTAGAGGCAAGTAAGCGACCAGCAAGACAGCCTGCTGAATGAGATCTGTGGGCTTGAAAGTGGCTGCCCACAAGACCGGAACCAAGTGACTTTCCACTTGAGCCAGGATATTGCAGTAACTCCTAAGATGAAGTACCTGCACCAGAACCCAACGGAACGTGGATAAGCTACAACGGGCTCCAAGGCCTGACGCCCTGCGTGTTACATAAGGATACCTGAGAGAGGCTATCGAGGTGCCAGATTTACGCCTATTCGAGAGCCGGGAAACCCAGCACTAAAGAGGATATGCGGAGGAGAGTCTAGAATACCGAATAGACTTTAGAAACCCGGTGGGTCTGGATACCAGAATTGACGAAGATGAGTTTGTCTGGAAGAGCTTGCCTCTTCCTGCGCTACCATCCTAAGGAAAAAGAAGATATTCTTGGAGGGGACATAGGAGACACAGAAAGATAGGAATCAAGCTTGCCTGTTTTGTTTTTGCTGTTTTTTGTATGTTGTTATTGTCGCGAATCTGTGATATTTGAGACAGGAAATATCAAGTGGTTTCTGGTTCGCGAGTATGTACGCGTTTGTTCTGTGGAATTCAAGGACATCCTCGATAATTGCTAATAACTTAAAACTTATTTTCATTAACCCTTTTAAATAGTTTTTATGATAATCAGGTAAATCTCGGAAGATTTGAGTGACCGCCGAGACAACGTGTAAATTAAGTGTATCAATAAATACCTTATTCAAAAACGTTTGCTTTCTTCTAGGTCTTCACCGGCTGTTTAAAGGAATTAATCTTTTATTTCCTAGTAACATTCGTAGCAACGTCACTTTTGCCTTTGATCTCAAGGCGCGACGACCCCCTCGCTCCATTATTTTGTTGTTTGTTTTTCATTGTTCAAATGCTTCTATATAATTTGATTAATTGTTACTGTTTGTGATAATTGTAATGTGTAAAGGTTAATTTTGAATTAATAAAGAGATTGAAAACGAGGGGTAAGAGGAGAACAGTAGGGGGCCACAGGTGAAGAATTATCATAGTTCCACCGTTGTCCCAGTATTCAGTGGGACCACTGTTTGTTGTGCACGGTTATAACGTTCCTAAAAATTAAAGTAATTACAAAAAATCTGGTATATTAGCATTCGCGAATGCTATTATTTAATTATATTCAATAGAAAATAGCGGTACTCAACTAATCCTGCGTTTTTCTGGCATAGATTGTAATATTCATCTTTTGGCATCATGAATTGGTTTCAATACGAAATGATTGAGTCGATCAATCAAATTATATTAATAGTAAATTCTTTGCAGCTCTTGCTATCACTTTGCTTCATATTTACAGCCTAATCAATGTCTTCAATTGAATCGTATTTTCTTGCCTCACAAAACGCTCTAACAGTGTTCATATAGTCTGTTCGTTGGATCTTCCGTCGTACGTCACAAACTATCGCTTCAAAAAACGACGAAAGTTTTACAGTGCGTTCTTTTTCTAACCCATTTGGTTTACTTTATCAGACTAAATGTTTTTGCGTCGTTTCTCGAAGCGATAGTTTTTGACGTACGACGGAAGATCCAACGAACAGACTATAGGTATTTTTTTCGCTTAAATTATCGAGGGCTTTATTAAATGATGCATGTCCATCGAAAGTTCAGTACTCTTTGGGATAATTGCAAACATTTAACAAATAATTTATTTATTTATTTATACATCTTTGGCCTCCTTTCGTAAAATAATAATTAATCAGTTATGAGTTCTATAAAACACAACCCAAGAGCTTTTTTAGGTTATGTAAACTCCTTATGCTTTTATTAATGACAATCTATTGATTACAAGGACCAATGACATTGTGAAAAACTTTGATAAATTTATTTGGATATTAGCTGGCTACCGCGTAATATACCTTTGGCCTTTCATAATTAGAAATAGTTAATCAATGGATTATAAGTATTGAATTTACTTAAAGTATAATAAATACTGTGAAGTGTATTTTTATCGGAAACATTTTTAAATTTTACTTCATTTCATAAAATCTGCATGTATTTATATTCCCTGAATATCACACCTATTTAAAAAGGTCACATAAGTATTAGATAACTAATAAATAACTACCATGTGTTTAATGATTATTTTTACGACGAAAACATTTCAATTATTTATTAGATATCTGTTACCTATTTGACATTATCATATTATAGTAATTGAACTGCTTAATTACGAAAGTGTTAAGTATTTTACATCATGCAATCTGTACTGTTAACTGACAATGAGATTTATTTTTTTTAATTTTATGTATTGTTTATTCTTTATGTTTTTTTAAGGTAGCAGTTTGGAATGATATCATTAATTCTGTAAATGTAGTATAAATAATTATAAACTCAGGTTAAGTATTTTACATCTTTTTATACAGTTTTTCTTTTCTAAAATGTTAAGTAAGAAACATAAAGATATTTTGATTTTATCACACATAATTCAAAACACTTATCTCACAAAGTATTGGAATCAAGCGTCAATCAAATTAAAACTATTGAATTAAATTAAAAGTACAGTAACAACTCTAAGTTATAATAATAATTAAGTAAATTATTTCTATACTATAAATAAATAATTTTATTATTTTTTTTCAACTATATTGAAATGTGTGTTAATAGTATTAAAATAATATATCGGTTAAGCTATTAATATTCTCTGTCAATAAATAATTAGTATCCCATTCCGATAAAATAAATAAATAAAACATAGTTTCTCCTCATTGCACCAAAATAATTACTAATTGAAATAAAAGTGATCTATTCACAATCCTATAAAGTGCACAAAACCATGAAACTTGAAAAAGATAGTTAAGAAAGGGGGATCGGCGGGCGTCAGAGGGGGCGGGGGGTCGGTCGGCGAGCGCTCAAGATTAATGGGTGCGGGTTTAGTTTTCCAGTTTGTTAAGTTATTTATAGGCTTCATTAGTGAAACATTGATGAGCAAAATTGAGCATCTTCCTCAACTCATTCAACGCAAGACACCAACAGAAGAAACTCGAAACTTCACAGACAAAAACTTCCCCCCGAGCGAAAATATGTATTATTTAATAAAGGGGGTCAAAACGGGCGCGCCATACTTTCAACCCCTTTGCCGGTGAAATAATTAATGAGAGGCGGATAATTAATCAGCGGAGACACCTTCCGGATACGCAAAATGGGGGTTTTATTTTCATTCGAGCAATTTATATTTTAATCGATAAATAGTTATTATTTAAATAAATAGAAGGTGAATATTGTGTTGTTCTACTGAAATTAGTTTCAATTGAAACGATCCATTATTTATAATTCACCGCGTCCGCTTATAAAACAACATTTTCGAAACGTTTAATATATGCAAATATTTTTCAAGTGTAAATGGATTCAATCTGGTTTAATTCTGTTAACTCTGTATCATTAATATTAATAGATGATAATTTAATTAATTATAATAAATTTTACAATATTAAAATCTAATACAAAATTAATTTTCTAACTTTTCTTTTATTATTTGTAATGTACATACATTGTACAAAATAAGTTTAAAACAAACAAAACAAATTATTAATTACATATATTTGTTTTTATATACTTTAAAATTTTTTAAATAAATAACATATTTTACGATACTTTACTTGTGTTATTCGAATTGTTAATAAAAATAAATACATTTATTCATTCTAACTTTATATGTTTACACTATTGTATTATGCAGATTGTATAATTTCCTATAACTTATAGTATTAATTGTCTTTATTAATTAAAAAGCTTTGATTTTATATCAATTGCTTTTTTCCTCAACTAATTTCGATCATTTATCTATTATTCTCCAAGTGATATGTATAAAACATATTATAAGTATACATAATTTTTACATTAACGACATACATATCTTAAAGTTATTGTTTTTTTTTCTGAATTTAATTTTTGGTAATAATGTCATTAACTTTTTAAGTGAACCGACAATTAAATATTGAATCTAATATCATGGCGTAATAGAAATGATGGTGCTTGTCTAATATTTATGTGTAAATCTGGAGTTGAACACGAAAACGGGTTGCTTCGTTATTACTTTATGACACCACAATACGTCACATGCGTTATGTATGACATTATTTATTTCTGGGAATATATCCTCCAGACATGCAATATTTATTGCTCGCCCCTCTGTCGTAATTCAATACGCATCATATTATCTTTCATTCATGCCACACAAATTTGTTGCTCTTTAGAAAATTCTTTATCTAGATTTATATAGGAAAATAGTAATAATGGTATGCATTAAATATTAAAAATACTAGTATCTTCATGTAAAAATTTTAATTATTTTCGTCAGAATCGTAATTATTATAGAGGTGCAAAATTCCAAGTAAAATTCAGTTTTTCTGTTTTTAACTTTACTATACTGATGAGATCAAAATTGATCGTCGCTTTTGTTGACAGAGAAAACATAATTAAGTGTTTAAAGTTCTTCACAGCGTCATCTGAGTTGAAGGTCTGCCATTTTAGATTAATTTTCAGTAGAACTAACATATGAAAAATGGACGACAGGTTACATTATCGATGTGAGCACAGTGGGTTCCAAAGCAGCTCACCAACTAACAAAAGAAACTACGTATGAGACTCGCACTTCAAGATCCATTTCGGTATTATGAAGACCGCGCTTTCCTGGAGCGAATCGTTATAGGAGATCAAATGGCACCAGCTCTCACTACGAGCCAGAGACAGCAGTCGCATTTAATTCAAAACCGTGGCGTCACTTGGCTAGGTATTGCTCCCCGTCTTTCTTGACGTTCTAGATGCACTACTTGTTGAATTCTTTGAGTATAGAAGGGCAACTAACACCCAAAGACCAGGGCTGCTCGCGGATGATATTGTTATTCTTCATGATAACTCGCGTCCTCTTGGTCACAGACGCATAACTGGCCAAGTTGAAGTAGTAACAGCTTGCCCATCTACCCTACAGCACTAAAAGGTTGCCCTGCAATTTCCATGTTTTTGGTTCCTTGAAAAAATATCCGAAAAGGCTGCGCTTCAACCGAGCGAAGAACTCAAGGACGTTGTAATGAACTGGCTATAGTCACGGCCACAGAAGTTCTGGGAACACAGATTATTTCGGCTCGTTAATCAACGAAATCATTGTGCTCCAGCCTATGATGAAAAATTTGAATTAAGACTTCATTTATACCCATATAGCCGTTTCGTACCTTTCTTACTTTGTTTATTCAAAATCCGTTTATTATATTTGTATATATGCTTAGATTTAAATAATTTCAATACATCTTTAGTCATTTTGACGAGCAATCGCTGTAAGCTTAGAAACTATTAACGAATATGAATTATGATTTTACTAGGTGTTTTCAAATAATAATTAATAAGCCATGGCTTCTATAAAGAAAAATCCTGAAAAACTAGGACAGGAAACTGCTCTGCTCGATCGTATTCATATCACCTTGACCTTTAAGGAATGAACGACTTAATCAGTGGAGCAAAGAAGCAGAAATGAAGGAAGTTGTATCCATAAAAATTATAGTTCAGAAGTAGGTTAAAAGAATTATCTATAGCACAACATATTTATAAATCTTTCACAGAATTTACCCAAAATTAAATTAGATAATTAGATTGTCATCACTTAGATAAGCATCTGAAAATTAGGTATGGCCAAATACACATTGAAGATGATGTTCTTCGACAACTGTGGAAAGTCTGATTAAAGTCTGCAGAATTGATATAATTCACCTAAACTGATATAATTAGAAAAACTTTGAAAATACTAGAGCTGCAGCCGTTTTTAATGAACCAAAAGATAAAACAAATAAATGAACGTTCCAGCGACTCATGCGCTGAAGATGAACCCGTTAAAACAGCAGTTAAGAGTATTTGTTTTGTTTAGCAAATAGAGAATATCCGAAAATAAATTGAATAATTCTAAAACTAGATATATAAAATTATCGGCAAATAGGAAATCGTCTAGTGCGACAGATGTACAAAATATCATTGATGCCTGTACAATTAAAAATGCTAGGAAACATTAATCCAAAAGAAGAATTGCAAAAAAATAAATTTAATATATTATACCTATAATATTTTGTAAATTGGCATATAGATAAAAAAATCACTCGTCCGAATTTTTGTTTGTTTGTTTGTAGTTTTGATGGTTTGATGGTTCTGAAAGGAACCGATTTGGAACGTATCGACCAGGTCGCATTGGTCTTCTAGAGGTGGCAAAAACTGCGCAGTTTTCCAACAAACGAAGACCAATGCGATTTGGTTTACCATCAAAACTTGAAAATTCGAAAAATTAAGATGAACTCTTACAATGAACAAAAATAATCTTCACCAAAATATAAATCTTTATATGAATTAAAGATTTCCTGTCTGTTAAGTGCTTGTAAAATTCTCAGGATATAATTAAACAGATTTATGATAATGTACTCTTCTGGGCAGAGTACCTCAATCAGCATGTGTCGAAATCTATAAAAACGCAGAAAAAGTCCATAAAATACCTAGGCATTACCATAGATCAAAAAGTCAACTTTAAAAGTCACACAGCTTTAAATAAAGCTTAAGTCATTATAAGGGCCAAATTATTTAGGAATTTAACATACAAAAACAACGGAATATCCATAAAAACAGCCGTTAAAATTAATAAAATTATTTGCCGCCCTTTACTTGACTATGGTAATGTTCTTTTCCTAAACTCCTGCAATCCCACTATCCATAATATCCAAGTTAGCGAGCGATCCTCCCTAAGAGCTTTAACCAAAATCCGCCATGCCTAGCAATCATTCTAACCAACTCCTATATGACACTACCTCTGTTATTCCCATCAACGAACGCCTTCTATACCTTAGCGAAAAATTTTCCAAGAACTCCTTTAACCAACACATCCTTTCCCTTTACTGCTTGCGCAGAAATCCTGACCTAATCCCTAAATATAAAACCCCTTCATTCACAACATACGAATTCATCGAATCACACCATCCATCATCATCACCACCATCAGAGACAGACTGACGAGACATATAAAGACTGACAAATCCGTGCTGAAAGACCACTGGTCGATAGCTATTTAACGGACTAATCCACTAACATCATCTATCATACATGTATTATATTTATTGTTATTGTAAGTTTGTCTGTTAATAAAGATGTTGTATATATACGCAGAAAAAAAAAGCTTTATGCTGGAGAGGGCCAACTCGAACGTGGAGTATTGGAGGAATATATGTAGGAAACCACAAATGATAAGTATGAATTATCAAGCGGATAGAGTAGAGTGCAGGGATGAGAAATCATGTTTTTTCTGAAGAGTGTTTAATGTAAGACCACCTAGTACAGCAAGAGCGAGGACAATTACTTCAATTACAATAGCTTGGGAATAAAGCTATTACTCTAACATTGTAAACCTGAACAACAGTAAATGCTGCGCAAAAGATAAGATTAGTAGATTGTCTGTTTTTTCGATTGGTAAATATATCCTTCTATCATTCTTCAGTGTCTTATTTCCATTGCATTTATTTTTCTGACATGTTTTTCTATATTGTTCAGTTATCACTTGCGTACAATATTATCGGTATTATTCTTAATTTTTTTGTTGTTGATTAATGTATTTCTTTCGTAATACTGAAAACAGTGTATAGTGTAGTTTATAAGTTTTTTTTGCCCTATTTGTCAGTATTTGTCAGTTCTAGATCAATTTTTAAATTATTTGTTATTAAGGTTCTCAGGTATTCATATGTTGAAATTGTTTCCAACTCTGTTTCCTTGCATTTTATAATGATGATATTGCTTTTTTTCCAGTGTATACGAATAATTTTACTTTTTTTCTGTGTTGGTTTTCATTTTTAGTTCTTTTATTAATTTTTGCACTTTACTTTGTGAACCTGCTATTAATACTATATCGTCAGCATACATTAGCGCTTCAATTTTTACTGGTTATAGTCTGTGATACCTCATTATTGTTTTTAGTTTGGTTTTCTCTTGTACGTGTGTTCCTAATTACTTCATTCATTAAAGTATTATGAACAACAGCAGGCTAAGACTCTTTCCTTGGTTGATACCTTTCCCCCATTCGAATTCTTCCGATCTTCTTCCTGATATATGTACTCTTCCCTTTGCTGTATTATAGACGTTTTCTACTATTTTTATTAGCTTTCATTTTTGTCAAACATTTCTGTATTATTTGACCTTCAATTGAGTTAAATTCAGCCTAATATTGGTTGCTCATCACGGTTAATGCTTCCTTCTATTATATTCCTAATTATATATATTGTCATTCGGCGTATTAGTCTGTATAATAGATTTGACCTATAGGATATCGTAGCAAATGCCAGCAACGATGGCAGCCAGCGATAACTGTATGCTCAACAATTTATACCGACTATTAAAAAATGATACCGATGATGAATCATACATATAAAATGCTTAAAGAGTAAACCGCAACTCTAGTAAAGAAACGCAAGAGCTTAAGCTGAAATGATTATCTAAATTTGGGCCTAAGACGTGTGAGTGTTAAATTATTCTTCATTCTTATTTAAACCTTGCTTTTTACTTTGGAAAAGAAGCTTCACATATTCCCATAAATTGGTTTTGGATCAACTTTTTTGCTGAACGATACTGTTTAGATTATTGACAGTTAATAAACGATAATGTTTAGTTAAACTTTACTTTCTAATTTCTAATTTTTGTTTTAAAGAACGGCAACATTTTTCAAACATTTTAAAACATTCAGCTAGAACGTGTGCAAGGTACTTGCAAAAAGTTCCATTGTTTTTCACAAATTACACTCAATCGATTCGGTGAAGAGACCAGTTTCTATGCCGGCCAAAACCTTAAGAATCACTACCAGACAGACACTATGTGGTGAAGGTTCTAAGACTTGTGATCGTTTCGTAATGAGGTTTCATAAAAGGGTTATTGATCCTCATTCTCCTTCTGAAATTGTCAAGCAAATCACCACCATCTTGATTGAACCTGGCGTAGAAGTAGATTCACCATCGTCGACCATACTTGAACATACTTTTAAGATTTAACTGTTTTAATTAAACATTTAAAGTAATAGGTAATAATTATTAAAAAAATGGACGAGACGACAATATGAGTATTAATAAAGTCTTTTTTAAAATAATAATATAAGTCTGAGCACAACAATTCCATTAACGGGCCGAAGGATTTCGTGTTCGCAAACCTACTGTGGCTTTGACTGGAGCCAGTCCTTTACAGCGTGCTCGAGTTCATCATCAGATTTGAAGAGCTGCCCGTTTCGATATTTTTCGAGGAACCAAACACATGTTAATTGCAGGGCGATGGAACAGGGTAGACAATTATTCAGGACAAGTTGTGTTATCGGAAGATACGTAGGCGGTGGATTTCGAAACAACTCACCCACCAGCAAAACAAAGTGCTTATGGGTCTGACACTTTAACATCTGTTTGGGTATTATGAAATCTCAGCGTTCCTGGAGCGAATCGTCGCAATTGATGAGAGCTGGTGCCACCACTAGGAACCAGAAACAACGAATGCAGTAGAAGCATGATTATGATATCACCCCCTAGTTAAAAGCCGCGTTAGGCACTGTCTATTTTATCATACAAGGTCTTCTTCTTGTTAAATTCCTCAAGAACAGAAGAACCATTAACTCCGATATGTATCGTGAGACCCTATGAAAACTTCGTAGGTAACCGTGTAATAGATTTCCAGATTCAGCGATTTGTGATTTGTTTTACACTGCTATTTAAAGTATAAAATTAACATGTCTTGACAAAAAAAATCTGAATCAGTCAAGCAGAGAATTTAAGATAAGAAACCTAGATCTTAAGGCGATTGAACAATATGGACTATTATTCAGCAAAAGGAACTGCGTATAGTCCTCACCTTTTAACATCTGTTTCGGTATTATGAAATCCCCTCTTTCCTAGAGCGAATCGTCGCACATGATGAGAGCTAAAAAGATCAAAATCACCATTAATTCGCAGCCGGCACGTCGGTACAGTGGTTAGCACGCCGACTGTAGTCAGAGGGGCCCTCGGTTCCGAGCACGGGCATGGATGTTGTGAGCGTTCACACATTTTCAAATATAATTTGAAAAACAATACAAACAATCGGTCATGGCTGAATAGCCTCAGTAGCTTAAGCCAATTTCCCTATATCATTCATCACCCCAACCCGCAATTTCATCCAACATCCTTCCCTAAAAATATTAACTTTGAAATGTACTATGATACTCTCCAAAGACTACGTGGGTCCATCAAGAAAAAAATCCACATAAAAGGTGACTATATAGTGTGCAGTTTTATTAGAAGTAATCATGGTATCTTAATTTTTATTAATTTAAATCATTCCGTGAAAGTGTTAGAATCTTCCGTTTTACCCGAATTGAACAATCTTATAGAAGTTCAAGAAACCTGGTTTCAATAAGATGGAAAATTACACAATATAAGGCAACAATTAAAAGCTGTCCAAAATTTTGTTCGGCATCTCAAGATTCGGTAATGTTCCCTGGCCGCATAGATAGCCAGATTTAACAGTTTGTAATTTTTTTGTAGCGCTCTTTGAAGAGTGAAGCACACACGTTTCTACGAATAAATGTATATGAGTAAGGACAGATAACCAAAAATTAATTTCAAGAATGCCTTTGTAGAGCAAAACCCCATATAAAATCCCTCTTTTGCCATGTATAATTTTGGAGTACATTACTAAAGAATTAATCTAAGCATACATATTTCTCCAACTTAACGTCCTTAACCAAAGTTCTGTTTGTATTAGGTTAGGTTAAGTTACTTTACATAGAGCCATATTGAGGTGAGTTAACTTCTTGTGAACTGTGCCATAACAGATCTCTAGTTCTGCCTTTACCCAATTACTTCCCAAGGAGTTCCACGTCCTCTATGAACCTGGTAACTTTCTTAGAAGTGATACTGCTAACTACTTCGTAAAATAATCGGGCCCAGCCGAAGTGTGAAAAACCCTTGTGGGCAATTGCGTCACAAGTGCAGAGTATGTGCTTGGTCGAATCACATAACCTGTAATGTCCACTTTCCTCTTTTACCATTTTCCACAAATAGTAGCCTGCCATGAGTCCCGTAAATGTTCTCAGCTTGTACCTTATGAGTTCAAGTATCTTATAGCTGTGATCAAGCTGGGTGGGTTGTTTTGATGTAGGCCTGGGACATTGTTCCACTACTTACGTCTTCTTTCCTCTTTGAATTTGTGTACCATCTCTCTTCTGTGCTCTTTAGGCGAGTTCATCTGTCACATTTCTTTGGATAACTCCGTACCCTGGGACCCACATAACAGTCAACCAGTTCTTTTTTACCAGTTTCTAGAGGGATCGTCGACATTCCCAGACAATTCCTGAGCCGTGGCTGTAGTCTCCAAAAGCCTTTAATGCATGATGTCCGCTGGTTTGAACAGGAGGTCCGGGCCGATTTGTTGCAGTATTTCTAAGTGTCCTATCCAGTCTTCCGGCAGTGTTTATTTCGAGCGGAAGCTACAAGTCTCTTCTTCTGTACCACCGGATGGAGTGGTGATAGATCTATGTTTGTCACCATTCTTTCTATATGTATTAATGATACCAAATATTCACATTGGTATTTTATGATCTGTAGATCTTAGGAGGCTGTGTTTTTATTTTCTAAGACCTTTAGTAGTGTCTTAGATTTAAGTTTTCACGTAGCCTCACTTTAATTGGTTTCTGTTAGATTTCTTATAAACATTTAAAAAGTACTATTTATAGTAGTGATAGACTTCCTGAAACCTTCATTTATAGCACCATCTTATATTTTCTCCCACTAATTCTCTGTATTTCTCTATAAGTTTTTAAAATATACGAACAATAATCACACTTTATTAGGTTAATAATAATTCATTTAAACTTATATAGTACACATTGAATTTGTTTGTTAAGTAGAACATTTCAATATAAGCAATATTTATATATCGCTCGATTGATTAGTTTTAAAATTTGCTTCAATTCTAATAACCCTAGTATTTCTTACGTCGTCTGCTATTTTGTTAATAATATTATTATTTTTTCTTAATTTATTTTGATTTATTTATTATTGAACAGAAATGTAAATGTACAAAACTTCTTATTTGTTTAGTTTGCCACTAAGCAATTGTTTCTCTGAATTACTTTTTATCTTCGACAAGTTTGGTTTTCTGGGGTAATGCTTAATTGTCTTAATATTTTGAATAAATAAATAAGTAAGTGGATTAATATGAAGGAGCCTTCATGTATAATTTCCGAAAACTAAGGGAAAGTAGTAAGGCATTCGTCTTTACTGTCAATTTTCAATTAATTCATGGCAGTTAATATATTGAAAACAATATTTGTGTTCGTTAACTCTCACAATGGAAAAACGTTTCTTTAAACGTGTTTGTATT
The DNA here is from genome assembly GCA_963969525.1 of Ontholestes murinus. Classification (NCBI taxonomy): domain Eukaryota; kingdom Metazoa; phylum Arthropoda; class Insecta; order Coleoptera; family Staphylinidae; genus Ontholestes; species Ontholestes murinus. The sequence continues at coordinate 51,295,016 of OZ018395.1, forward strand.
TATTTAAACGATACGTCGCATTAATTATGTTTCCATTATAGTTGACTGTTGCATTAAACATTATAATCGCATAAACATCGAGACATTCATTTATAAAGTGAGTAAATATTGGTTACGGTGCAAGTTTTAATATAATTATATAGCAGCATCGTTACTCATTTATAATTTCACATAAACTGCAATTACTATGTCTGATGCATTCAAGTTAATGTATGTAGTAATCGAATAAGACTAGACATTATTAAATTGTGAATTGAACCCTATTTTAAAATATGCAATACGTACATTATTAAATTATTTTAGTAAATATTAAATTATAATTTAAGTTAGATGGTATTGGGGTATTACTAGTAAATAACACTTTAAAAATTTGTTTGATTATTTGTAATATTTTAAATGTAACGAAGGATTGAACGTTAATTTCATTTTATGATACATTCAGTGTATTTGCTTTTTATTTAATGGCAGGGGGAAATGTACTCATCTTATGCATTTATGATAGTAGCGGAGAGATGTATTAACAACTCATATATTATTCACGGCTTGTAGCAGACAGATATTCGCACCTCGTGAGCGAACTTTGAATAAATGTACATACGGTAATGGAACACTATAAGACGAAATTAAATAGTTATGTTAGAAGCCCAGTGCAGGTACATAATTGAAATTTAAGAAAATAGAAAAAATATATTAAATACATTAGACTTGTTAATAAAACTAATTTTAAATTAAAAGTTTTACAAAATAAAGTATGTTGTATTTGGCGTAAAGGCGTCCAATTTAAAGAATTTTTAATATGAGTTTCAGTAGTTCTTTATTTATTTCTATTTTTTTTTTCAAGAGCGTTAATATTCCTACTAGACGACTGTCACTAAAAAGTGTTGTTAATTATTTGCTAACGTCGGTGGTAACTTAAATAACCCTCTTCCCTGACTATTGTTTAAAACGTTTTTTTTATACAGACTGGATAGATGAATAAATATCACAGCTATTGCCTATTTTGTGCATATTTTCACTGTCATTAGAAATATATCATTGTATTACAAGATACTCTATTTGTATTGTTTATAAATAGTTACTACTAGTGGTAGGCACTTGTAAGATTACAACTGCAGATTTGTACAGATCCACAATCTAGCAAATGATTATTTTGTTGCTAATAATAACTAAAATAAAAAAGGGTTTAAATTTATATTGAAATCATCATATATCCGCCTCGTCAATTCAATATCTTAAAATTATATTATACTACTCCATGTTGTACACATCTACCAATACCATAATTATAGAAAAGAAATTAATTCACTATTTACATTCAAATGCACTGACTTTTGACGTAGTCATATGCAAACATCATTTAACATATCTCAGGGTTTAGCTGGATGATTTTAAATATCCAGGCAGGGAATGATAAATGATTTTGTTTCAGTCGGTCTTATTTTCTAATTAAATTAAATTATTCTCCGTGTGGATGGTTAGTAATGTCCATGTAATCTATGTACATTGTAGTGTTCCAATGTATTTTTTAATAAGCGCTTCTTTATTAATGCATTTTAACTTCAATTGCAGATTTACAGTAACAAAATTAGTCGTTCTCAGCAATAGTAATTAGATTACTCTTCTAGTCGGTATTTTGATCTTTTCATCAGTTTTAAAAAGGTTCAAAATTGATACCGTTGCTATTAAAACACTAACAGTGATCAAAAAATAAAGATCTTATTACAGATGATGGTATGATCAAATGCATTAAAAATTGCACCTCAGTTTTGACCTTTTATTAATCAGTACTAGTTGAAAAAAAGCGTAAAATCACACAATTTGCAACAAAAATTAGTTCCACAATATTAGAATCAACAAGATGTTATTGTGTGCTGGAACTCCAAACTGAAATGCGTGGAGATTTTGAGCATTGAACCGATCATGAACATTTGCTCAAGTTATCGTTACAAAGCACAGTTGTCGTCAAGACCCTCCATCTGTAAAAAGTAGGACTTCACCAAGTTCGATCTCGAGGTCTCTGAAGACTTGAAGCCTCAAGGCCATTTGGTACCAGAGGGTTGCAACGTTCAGTTCAGGCATGCGCACGGATCATTTGCCGCCTGAAAGAAAGTATTAGAGGAGATTGTCCTCAGCATAAGTTGAATTACTACAATTGAATAAATTGTAAAGTAAATAAATTAATTATAAGTAGGTACACTAACTTGATGTTATCCCTAAAATTATTGAATCTGTTTTTATCCTCATAATAGTCATCCCTAATATTATCTGATTTTGAAATAAGACACTTGTATGGTTTCATATTGGTATATTCAGTTTCCTGACACGTTTTTCGGTCAATGACGACCATTCTCAAAGGAATTACAAAATAAACTCAGAAAAGTGAATATACCAATATGAAACCAAACAAGGGTCTTATTTCAAAATCAAATAATATTCTATTTTTATTTCATCAAGAGTGCAGTGAGCAAAGTGTTTACAGTAGAGACATCCCTAAGTTAAACGCTAAAACGGCTTCTAGTCCTTTCTGGATAGTAATTAAAGGCTAATTATAGTTATTATATATTATATATTTTAAATAGACCGTAATTATCATAGTCTTTAGGTAACTCTTGAGACCTCTTTGATTACACGATTACTTTGTTTTGCCACTTTATCGTGTCTGCTTCTTCATTATATCTAAGATATACCACAAAGTAACATCCTTCACAATTAAATATTAAAGCTATTTTTATTCTCTATAAAATTTTAAATAGGTACTACCTCACCAACGTCTCGCGCTTCCATTATACCAGTTTTAGCTATAATTGCCTAGTACACGAACTTCTTTGAAACCCATTATTTTTCATTAGTTCTCAAGTATATGTACCAATGTTTGGTTTTGAAATTCGTAATGAGTATAATCAATATAAATAATACTGATGTAACCTTTCTTCTTCAATTGTGAAGAAAGGATATAATAGTGTTATTCAATTTTGTGCAGTTCTGTTAATTTGTATATCCTTAATATGTTAATGTATTAATATTGTAAAAGTTTGTCTTCCAATCCCTTTTACAATGTAAATAAGAACTTGTTCTAGTAGTTATATATTTTAAATAGCAACTAATTGTCATAGCCTTTAGAAAATGCTCTAGCATTGTTAACATCTTAACTGTTTGCATTTTCTTTAGCCTCTTCTATAGCTTACAATGACGTTTAATTTACTACCCCAAATATTCTAAAATCCTATTTGCATTCGTCTCTTGTTCATATTTTATATTTCTAGGTGGTATTTTTAGTGTGGAGTCTTTACGTGGATCAGCCTCTTAATTAATCGGTAAACATTCATATTTTATTCATCTGTACTTTAAGATACTGTGTTACAACTTCTATGATGTACTTTTATGTGTTAAATTCATTGGTATTACATATCGTTTATTTTATACTATATGTTAACAAAATATCCTAATATTATACAAGGTGAGTTTTTTCGATGTTCTCTATGGGGATCTCGGAAACTATAAGAGATAGAGAAACGGTTAAATGGGTAAAGAAGTGTAGATTTACGAGACGAATAAAATTCCACTTTCAAAGTTTTTAAAAAAGTAAAGGGTAACTAGATATTTTAAAAAAAGTGTCAATTTTTTCAAATCAATATATCTCGGTTATTATAAAAGATAGAAAAAAACTGTAAAGGACAATGTTTTAGATAATTTTATGCAGATTAATAAAAAATAATCAGAAAATTTTTATTATTTTCCGACGCAAACTTCAAAAAGTAATTTTTTCTCTTTAAGTTTTATTATAAATGGAATTCTGTGTTAGTTAAGCGTTTCTACTACTGAAGCAATATTTTTTAATAAGAACATCTACCAATTTTTGCTCGTAATGAAAAGTATGAAATACTTTTTAGCTGTTTAAAATGTTTTAACGTTACATTATTTCGTTTGGTAAGTAATTTGCTGTTTGTGTATTTTGAACAGGCATCAATCAATCATACTGATAGTAGAAATGTTTAGATCCTATTAGAATATTGTCTACATCTAATTATATCATTTATAAAACTTCTTAAGTCTGTTTAGATCCTTTGAAAGGATCTCCCATTAGAGATTAGTGTATTCTAGGTAAAATTATTTTAGTGCATTGTTGCTTAATTTTATTTGATATGATTATAAATGTTAAATTCTTATATTCTTATGAATGGTGACTACTAGTGACTATCTTTTATATTTTTAAGCGCAAATTCTCCAAACGGCTTTTTAAATTTTCATTATTATCGGGTCGTCTCTCAATTCTTCTTCTCAAGTCTCCAACCAAAAGCTTGCTTTAGTTGTAATATTTTTTGTTAGCTAATAATCATAGTATTCAAATAATCTTTTGATAGGAACACTTAGTTTGCCTAAATTGTCTAGACTCTTTGCATTCTCTAAAGAACTAATATATTACCAGTTAAAAAGATATACGGTTTCTTTGACTTCTTTCCAATATTCTGAATAATGTATTTTCATTCATACTTACAGCTTACATTTGAAAAATTGTTGCTGTTATGAGCAAATCTCATATTTTTACTAGTTGGTCTGATTTTAAACTTTTGTTCTTATTACGAGAGATCATCCTGGCTAGGAATTGAGAACTTGCCCTAGTTAATACGTTTAAGCTATCTTGAAAATATTGTGTATTTATAATTGACTTGAAATTTGTTAAGGCCAAGAAATAACTAAAGAATTCATTCTTATGCATTAGAAAATTGTAGTATTATGACGATTACAGTACAATTTGCATATTTAATTTATTCATCTATATTTTAGACATGTGATACATAGACCTCTTTTATGCCAATTAGATCATATGATCCATTAGGTCTCATATAGGCAATTGTTGGTTTTAGTTAGGCAGAAATGATTTATGCTCAGATTTGGCTTTTATAGTATATTGGTCGTAATCGACTAAATCATTTATTTTTTACATTAATGCGAACACTTTTTGAGAAATCTTGAACTATATTACCTCAAGATAATTCACTCTAAAATAACATTTAGATACTATGGTATTAAATTTGATGTGTTAATAGCTATTTAAGGTACTTGTCTAGAAAGTGGTGCTTTATTGCACGAACTGGCGTTTATAAAACGAGCGAGGAACGAACGAGTTTTCTTAAAGCAAGAGCTGCAGCCAACAAAGCAAGACGGAAGCTGACTAGGGCAAGGAAGAGAGGTGAGCCAGGAAAAATGGAACGTTCACTTCGGAGCAAGGATCGCTGTTCGAAAGAACTCTGTCACGAAGTAGAGAACAATCGTTTCGGGTTGGCTTTCAAATTGGTGGACAAGAAGGTTAAGAGCAAGAAGCAATATGCACTCTTTCCTGCGAGCAGAACCCCAGAATCACCGAAACCAAGATAGAACACGGATCTAGCTGAAGCAATTCTATTCATCATCGAAGACCTGCTGGATGAAATAATCAAGCTTCCAAAATGTAAGACCACCGAATCCGACAGTCTCGTGCAAGCAGCTGTTGGAAGCACGGGTCAAACTAGCCCTCATTCCTAAGTACGGTAAACCAACAGAAAGCCCACAGGCTACCATTGAAAAGCTGCTAAAGAGGATGCTAACGGAGAGGGTGGCAGAATGTATCGAGAAATCGGGCGGATAGTCTTCGAGATAATATGGCTTTAGGACGCAATCATAACACTGCATAAGATAGCAGCAAGAGCGAACGCCGGGACACTGAGAAAGAGTGGGCACTGCGTGATGATGGCGTATTACGTTAAATACGTTACCGTGAGGAGCAGTCTTAAACACGATGGAAGAACGAGGCTTCCCGCCCTACCTCATAAAAATGATGGAAGCCTATTTAAGCAACATAAGCCTGATTTATGAGAAAGAAAAATGAAAAGTGAAAATTCCGATGAGGCATGGGCCCAACGTTATGGAACCTTTAATCGGTACTTGTTCTGCTACTCTCTTCATGCAACCAAATATTCAAATTGGGAAAGACCAAAACACGAATAGGTTACCTAAAAATGAAGAAATAGAACATTACAACAGTTATACTCTTCCCAATTTGAGTTATGAAACCTGGTATATGACGGCGTGCTGCGGAGAGAACTGCCAGGAAACGCCGAAGGAGGTGCTGTGGGAGAAGACACATTTGTCGACCACATGTTTGCGAGTGAGATAAAGTGGGAAGCCGTGAAGGAGTTTGCTGAGGTGGTGTTCAGAAGGATGGATGCAGACGCGGAAGATAATAAGAAAAGCAGGAAGGAGAGAGGAGGAAGTGGAAGTTGGGAAGAAGAGGAAGTGGAAGGGAAGGCAGGATGGTCATCCCGACCGACTAAGACAAGGGGATGCTGTTGGAGAATATCGTAAGAAGATACCGGCAGTACCTCAAAGGAGAAGAGGGGGTGAGGTTTTCGTGGCTAGAGAACAAACTACCTATTACATAGTAAAGAAGTTTAATAGTTGTTCATAAAGAATTTTTCCTCCTTTGCAAAAAAAGTGCTTCAGATCTTGAACTTTTAGAAGTAGAAACCTAAGTCGCCTTCATGAAATCATTAAATAATTTAATCGAAATTAAATATCTTTTAAGGAATTAAATATTCAGTAATAGCTCAAAATTAAATTTAAAATATCATTATTTCAATATTGCTAAAACAATTGAAACATGTACGTAAATTAAATGCAGTAAATTAAGTGAGAATGAAATTAGCAAAATGATTACAATGAAAACTAATTGGATCTGTCTAAAATACATTACCTTTATGTATTGAATCAATTCACAAATTGATAATTGATCAGTTTAATTTATTTAAAGAAGAAATAAAATGCTCAATATCAAGTCGTTTTAATAATATCGATTCCCGTATAATTCAATTGGAAAATAAACACGCACAATATGAGTCGGAGTTATCACAAATTAAATTAGTGGCACATGATTCCTCTGAAGATATTATAAATGAAATTGAAGATCGCCGTAGTAGATTGTCAAATACAATACTCTTCAAATTTAACGAATCTCTATCGCCAATATTGGAAAATCGAGTTAAACATGATAACACCATCCATGTTATTAGTATTCTCAAGTCTCATAAAGTCATGATTAAACCTGTAAAAACTATTAGATTGGGGAAATTATCAATTAATAACAAACCGAGACCATAGAATATTATATTTAATTCGAAAGAGGGCGCTAAAGTGGTTTTGAGAAGTAATTCTATGGCATCAAACAATAATTTCATATTACATTCTGATAGAACGAAAAAACAAATTGAATATTACAAGAAGTTGAAGAGTGAATTAGAAATTAGACGATCTAACGGCGAATCTAATTTACGTATTTTACATCGGGATGGAGTGCCTTATTTGTCTAATATCAATAATGGGCGCAATAATCAGTCGGCGCAAAAAAAACTGACTATATTATTAAAACTGCGGTAAAACATTTTTTACTCGAGATGATTGTCATAAGATCTAGTTCGTTTGAATGAGTAGTGTTCTAGTAACAAACTGATTTTAAATATAAACAAATGCTATTATATGACTACATCGAGAGGTGATAATAGAATTGAATATATATATAAATTATATTTTTCGGGTTGGTTTTGGTGTTTTTAAAAACTTTTTTCTACTCCCATAGTAGTAAGTAGGCAATAACGCAATCATTTGTTGATTAGCAACCATGGCATTATGAAACATGCACGTAATGAAGAAAAATACTAGCACGTAATATATTACGTAACCATTATTATTACAAAACTTCAATCAAGTAGCCTTGACAAATGAATTTGACATTTATCGTTGTTGAATACACATTACATTGACGTTATTTTGGTTTAATTATTATTAATAATTCATTTATTCATTGTTAAAATGAGTGAAAGTGACCCCACAGAAGAATTTGTTGAAACTTCACCAGAAATTAGGCAACTAGCAGCGGATCTTCTCCCGGAAAAATCCAAAGCGCGTTACGAAGTGGTTTATGGTAAATTCATGGATTGGCGTAATAATAGTGTTCAGTCTTTTTCGGAAAATTTGTTATTAGCGTATTTTGGCGAAATAAGTAAGAAATACAATCCTTCATCTCTTTGGGCCATGTATTCGATGCTGCGAAGTGTTTTAATAATGAAACATAACCTCAATATTGCAAAGTTTTCCAAATTATAATGAATGGAAGTAGAAATAGTATATTACACTACAAGTGGAGAAAGTACGTGTTTTGCTCACGCGTGTACCAATTTGCACACGAGGCGACAGCCGAGTGTGCGAAGGTACACAAGTGAGCGAATTCGTAACTCCACGAGTGGTGTATTACGTTTTGTTCAATCCTGCCGAAAATTCATTTTAAAACGTAGGTTCAAATAAAAGAAATGTATTGCGGCTTTGCGCGATGTGCCGTGCCCGGCCCGCTTTAAAATCTAATGTACGGCGGTCGGCGTTGCTCGATGCGCCGTGCACGGCCCGCACTAAAATAATCTAGTGTCCCGCTGTGAGCGACGACAAAAAAAGACAAGCGGCAATATAACACGATCGTCTACGTCATATAAACAACACAATCGGCGACGCTAAGTAACTTGTACCACGTTTGTCTGTAATAATAGTTGATATTCAATAATATATATGTATAAAGTTTCGGCAAACATCCGTAACAAAATATAATATTATTTTACAATGAGCGAAGTAGAATGGCTTAAGATTCACAATTTAAATATCATTACGGGTGAAGTTTTAATTGCCTATTTTAATGGCCTATTTAATAACTTTGCCCAATATTCTATTTCGAAGTGACAATTTTCATTTACAAGTGTATAAGCAAGTAAGTAATAATAATAATAATAATAATAATAATGTGTATTTATAAAAGCGTGAGCGAAAGTGACATAAGAGTGGGCGAAAGTGACACAAGAGTGGGCGAAACTAAATCTCCATAGCAACCATTTTGCGTGATGTAAACAGTAACTTTCTAACAACAAAACAACGTATGAAAGTTCTATTTTCTACTGCAGGATTGAACAAAAGTATAGTACACAACTCGAGCTGTAAGTCACTTACGTACTCGTGGAATTACTGCACTCGCCTAACGGCTCGTGCGCAACTTTTTCCACTCGTACGTAATATATGACTTACAACTCTTGTTATGTAATATACTATTATTTTTTCTTGACACGAATAATTTTGATTTATTTGAATATTACATAACTTATAACGACGAACAATATAATGAATATAATAATAATAATTACATCTTACTACTCTTAATATAATAATAATAATGAATGTGCGCTCGTGGCTTGCGGTCCTATTTATAATAATATGGAATGATAACTAAGCAAAATGACATCTGGTGTTATTGCGGATGAAAATGGAGTGTTAGCAAATACCTAGGAAATGATGCAATAATAATTAAATATATTTCTTAACAATTAAAACGATTAATAAATAACAAAAGATTGTCTTATTGTAGCCGCCAGGTTACTCCTACCCCCTTAGATTCGACACACTCCGGGTGGAGAATTTAGGGAATTGTCCATGGGGGCAACGTGCCGAAGTTTCTTCTTTAAAAATTTGATTCCTAAAATTAGTGCACAAATTAACACTAACACATATAACGAGAGTGTCCACGCACTGGGGCTTAAGAGTATAACTGTTTCTGTAATTTGGGGCATTGGGGATAACACGGGCATGTCTTCTAATTTCAGTCTTTTAAGATGAATGGTAAAATTGTTTATGTTGTAGTTTTCCAGTTTTTGTTTCGATGCACTAATAAACACGGGGCTTCCAGATATTACTTCAATTTTGGGAATTTTAATGTCCTTGTAGAATATCTGGCACTCATCTGGCTCGATCAAGAAGACACCTTGAAATTCTGTTGTTTCCTCGTGTTTGGGACATGTGATTTTAAGGGTTTCTTTCTTAGGCAATACAGCAAGCAATTTATTTGTTTCGGGCAATTTTTCTAAATGATTCCTTTCGATGTTTAGTCGGGTATATTTACATGTTTTAATATTTCCATGAATTAATATATTTGTTTCACAATCTGCATCATAGTTTAAGAGATGTTCACTGCTGCATTGGTATTGCTTACTGCCATCAAAGCATATATCATTTAGAGGCCAAATTTTAGAATTAAATTTTGATTTTAATAGATATTTAATATTCGGTATTATTGTTACATATTCTGATTTGTACTTTGCAGGTATTGGATGTAAAGCGTAAAGGTCAAATGAATATTCGTAATTTATTGGAAGATGAAGAAAATAATGAATTTTTGTTTTGTCAATTTTGCAATTAACTGTCATTATAGATTCAAAGTCAAAAATATTTTCTAATTTCATTTCGAAAGGTAGTTCCTCTTGGTAATGGATAGAGATTTTTTCTAATTCGTCAAATAAATCCTGAGGTCTTATTATATCTGGGTTTAAGACTCTTAATTTGCAGAACGTTATTGAGTTAATAATTTTGTGTAGTATGTTTCTAATTGTACCGAAAAGTAAAAGCATCTGATTATATAGGTCTTTCGCATACAGAATATATTGGTGATCAATTTCTTCTTTAAAAATTGCATGTAGTTGCATTATTCTAGATTGTAGAGTATTTTGATTATGTGCAATGTCCTGAAGAGTATTATTAAAATTCTTTATTATTTTTGAGTTTACACTATATCCAAATTTTATCTGATTTTGTAAATTATTTTGGTTACTTGCCAAATGTTCTAAAATTTTGTTTATTCTTTTCTCGTCACGGGCGTCCATATTACCGCTTATCGATTTAATGATACTGCCTAATCCATCTATCAAGCCTCTTTTAGTTCTTTTGGGTGAAACATTTAATTGAATAGTATTAATTTGATCAATAATATCATTTCTGGTGTAATTTACCAATTTATTATAGTTCTGAAATTCTAGTTTAAATTTGGAAATATTGCTCATGGTGCTTATCAAGAATTCATATTGATAATTTAGATTTTCAAATTCATTATATATGGGTTTAATATCATAATGATATACTATCGTATGTTTGGTTTTTTCAAGCTTTGCTGTGCCTAAATTCACAGGAATTAATCCGATATTTTCGGTGATATTTTTTACTTCAAAACACATTACATGCGGAAGGAAGATCAATCTGAAATGAATTATTTTTGTTTACTAATTTTTGGAATGTTCAGATTTAGTATAGTTCTCAAAAAATGACTTTCTTTGCTGGACTAAACTAGGATTTGGAATTATCGAAGATGATGGCCCTGGTACTTCGTCATCAATTTTTGGTGTACCAAAATAGATGTTTATTTGTATTTTAGAATTTTGAAAGATATAATTTATCATAGCTTTAACTAAATTATAGTCTAATTGATCTAGGCCACAACCTAATTTGGGAATTGCTAATTTAGTTATATTTTTGTCTAAACAGAATTGTTTTAAATTTATCAATGTATTAAACAAACATTTTAAAGTGGGTTTGTCGAAATAATTTTCATTAGTGATCAAATAAATAATATATCTTCTTCTTTAATATAACAGAGAGAATATAATTTTGCGTTTTGTTTTGATAAATCTCTAATTTTACCAAATCTTAATTTAAATTCACGTGCTATTCCTGCACTCATTTTTAAATCTCTACTCACACAGTGAGCGAGTGAGTATTCTAGAGGAGCATTGAATAAGTCATCTGAAATTTCTCTTACATTTTCATTGTTTATTTCTTCATTATTATTTAACATCTCATTAAATGTTTCAAAATTTGGGGTTTGTTTTAAATTAGATCTTTTGACTCTGGGACGTTTAATATTTGACAAATGAATTTTACTAGATTGATTATGATGTCTGGTTTCTATTTCTGCTGTTTTACGATTAGGATCAATAGTTTGAATGTTTTCTTTTTGATATTTATTTTTAGTTTTTGACTGCTTTTGTTTATTTTTAACATATACGTTATCTGGAATTTGCGGAATGTTTTCTCGAGTTATATTTCTTTTTGCAATAGCTTGGGCCTTATTTTCGTTTATAGTTTCATTAATTTTCCTGTACAACAATTTTACCTTTTCTTTATGCGTCTGAACGTAATTATTAGTTAAAATGGTTTCTAAATCAATATCCAAAAGTGAGTTATTATCAATGTGACCGGAAGTGATTTCGAAAGGTTTTAATTTGGTTGTAGAATGTAGAGTATTATTATATGCTAAAATAGCGTAAAGGGCTTTAATTTCGACTGGTTCATTTTTGTACATGTCTTGATTGTTCAATAACCTTATATGTTCGACTATCGTCGAATGCACGCGTTCGATTATACCATTTGACTCAGGGTGTTGCGAACTTATGAAATGAATTTGGATTTTATGTAACTCTAGAAGTTCTCTGATTACAGTATTTTTAAATTCGAGGTGGTTGTCCGAAATTATTAAATTTGGGGTTCCGTGATGGCAAAAGAATTTAATAAGGTTAGTTGCTACCTCTATAGCTTGATAAGAATTTAATTTGTACATTTGCGCGTATTTGGAAAATGAGTCTATTATGGTGAGGAATTTTGTGTTTTCTAAAGCTATACAGTCTACGTGAATGATCTCGAAGGGTTTCATTGCTGTTGGTGTCTCATTAAATTTTAGTTTAAGGGGTTTTCGATCGTATTTAGAAACGAGACAAATTTCACATTCGTTAATGTAATCCTGTATAGTTCTTCTCATGTTTGGCCAATAATATACCTTTTTTAATTTTGCTTCTGTTTCGTCTATGCCGCGATGATTAGTTTTTCCCTCGTGATAATTTTGTATGGTTTCTAGAATATCATTATCATCTTCGACGTCAGACAAGAGACTTGAACATTTAGTCATTTTAATGTTTGAATTTTTAAAATATTATTATAAGGACGTTGCTAAATTTTTCATATACTGGGCTTTCGAAATAAAGATAATAATTCGAAGTCTACTACTTCTTGATTAAAATTAGATTTAGAGAATTGAATGTAAATACGCATTTTCTTTTATTTGAATAAGTAACTAATTTTTGGTTTGGAAGGGGAGTGTTTGACCTCCGAAATTATTAATTGGTTATCGCCAAGATTTACTGGTTTGTCTGCAATGGGAATTCCTACTATAGGGTGCTCTAGGTTAGAATGAATGGTTGCTCCATCATTCGCTTCTTGGTTCCGGGGGTTCTACGATTATGGAAGAGGGGTTATCATCGGTGCTTTCAAAATTTTTCAAATAGTCTTCTAAATTTTGGGCATATTCTTCGTTAACATTTAGTTCGATCCTAGATAGTGCGTCAGCATTTTTGTTTAAAGTACCCTTTTTATAAACAATTGTATAATCGTACTCCGAAAGTTTTAATCGCCATCTTACTAATTTAGAATTTGGTTCTTTTATGGACATCAACCATTGGAGAGGCCTGTCGTCAGTGACTATTTGGAAGGTGCGTCCGAATAAATAAGGGCGAAAGTATTTGACAGCCCAGACTATGGCAAGAAGCTCTTTTTCTATAGTGGAATATCGAGATTCGGAATCATTTAAAGTACGGCTGGCATATGCAATGGGTAAATCTGAACCGATTTTACCCTGTGACAAAACAGCGCCCAGAGCTTGATTACTGGCGTCTGTAGTAAGTATAAATGGTTTTGTAAAGTCCGGATATTGTAATAAAGGTTGATTCGTTAGAACATTTTTGCACAGATTAAAACAATTTATGTATTCGGAATTTTCGATGTCGATAACAGCATTTTTCTTTAAACATTTCGTCATGGGTTTCGTCAGGTCGGCAAAATTTTTAATGAATTTACGATAATAACCTAACAGTCCTAAAAATCCTTTTATCTGTTTTGTTGTTTTTGGGATTGGGTAATTTTGGATAGCTAATACTTTGTCAGGATTAGGTTTAACTCCTTCGGGTGTAACTATATGTCCTAAGTATGAAACTTCTTTACGTAAAAATTCTGATTTGTCAAGCTGAATTTTAAAATTTGATTCTTTTAGTCTTTCGAATACTTCTGTCAGTCTTTCAATATGTTCTTGTAAACTGGTTGAAAAAATAATAATATCGTCCATGTAAACTAAACAAGATTTGTTTTGAATACCGCGTAAAATTTCGTCCATGACACGTTGGAAAGTAGCGGGTGCGTTTTTAAGTCCGAATGGCATTCTAAGAAATTCGTAATGTCCATGTTCAGTGTTAAATGCGGTTTTAGGAATGTCACGTTCATCTATCTCGATTTGGTGAAAACCTGACGCTAAATCTAAAGTAGTAAAATACTGAGCCTTGCCTAATTTATCTAAAAGGTCTGTAATATTGGGAAGAGGGTATCGATCACCCACAGTCTTATCATTTAGTTTCCGGTAGTCAAAGACAACACGCCATTTCCGCTGGCCTGATGCGTCTAATTTTTTTGGGACTATCCAGATAGGGGAAGACCATGGACTAAATGATGGTCTTATAATATTTTGCTGAAGCATTTCGTTAATTTGTTTACTCACTTCCGCTTTATGAATTTCCGGATACCTATATGTTTTTGTATAGACTGGTACTTCGTCAGTCGTAATAATCCGGTGTTTTATTTTATTTGTGAACGTTAAACTATTATTTTTGGAATGAAAAATTTCAGTATATTTAGAAATTTAATTTTTTATAGCGACTTTCTCTTCATTATTCATGTGATCTAATCTTAATTGTGAAAAATCAAACTTTTTATCAGACGTATTAAACATATTACAATTATTATATTTACTTTTCTTATTATATATCTTATTATTACCATTTATTTTTGGTGAATGAGGTACCACATCATATTCGCTGATGGGCGTCACTACAAATGGTTTCTTTTGAGTTACATCTCTATTAATATCTGTCTTATTAATTATAGTACAACAAGCTTTGCCATTTTTAACTGTTGTGATACATTCAGGTAAATAAATATTAACAAGGTCCATCTCAGGGACTACGGCTTCACCGTTTATCATATTACCTATTTCAAATTCAATTATTTGTTGGGTTTGTGCAGGCACCAATATGCTCTTGATGACTTGTGGTCCAACAGATTTAGAATTATCACTACGATTTGTATCACTTTGATTTTTCTCAATATTATTATTATCATTTTTAATATAATTATTAATATCATTGCAACTGTTATTTTCGATATTATTAAGATTTACGTTAGATGTTGAATCAAAATTAAATGGAATTTTGCAGTAAGGAGTTACTACAGAATTTTTGAAAAATCTACACTAGCTTTAAGTTTTATCATATTATCTACTCCAATTAAAATATCAAAATTAGAATGAAAATCAAACACGTAGCATTTTAATTTTTTAGCAGAATTATTTTTAAATAAACTTTCTAAAGAAATATCAACACTATATTTTCCTCGAGAAGTACCATGTGCGCTGGTAACTTCAAATGGATCACTTAATAAATTTTTATTTAATTTACACGCTAATTGTGGGCTAATAAAGGATCGGGTGCTCCCGGAATCCATTAAAATTTTAACACTTGTTTTAGGATCTATTATAAACGGTAAATTACTGCTATTATTTATTATTCCTAAATATTCAATTACATTTCCGAGCCATTGTCGTCTAAAAAATTGGATTTGTTATTTCTATTATCGTCTCCCGGTTTATTAATAAAAGCATTATTGTCTTTCGTCTCGTCTAGATTAAATAACCTTGGCCTGTTATTCGTATATGTTGTGGAAGTCGACATTGGTGTCGGACTAGGTAACTGAGGCGGTCTTTGTTGTGCATGCTGATTAAGATTTTGCGGGTAATGTCCGCGATTATAATTATAATTATGATTCGTATAAAAATTATTTTCATTTCTTGGTCTCTTATTAGAAAAATTCTGATTGAAATTAAAAGGTCTTTTATTAATTTGATCGTTTGGCGGTCTACCAAATACTTGTCGATTAGTTGGAAGTGGACGCGGATTTTGGTGGCGAAAATTTAGTTGAACCGGTTGACTCGGGAATTGTCGAAATTGAGAATTAAAATTTTGTGAAGCGAAATTTTGTCTATTAATACTTTGATTAGGCGTTTGGAAATTATGCCTAATATTTAAATTTAAATTTGAAGAATTTTGTCCGTCTAATGTATTTTGAAAATTAATTTCTTCTATAACAAAATTAATAGCTTCTTCTAAACTAGCTGGATTTCTTAACCTAATAATACTCTGCATATTTCCGCGTAGACCTCGTAGGAACGTTTTTAATGCGAGCTCATCGTAGCTGGCTAAATGTACACGTTTTGCGGCATCGGTCATTTCTAAGACGGGTAAAGAATTTATCTTACTTGAAAGTTTACTCCTCAAAATTTGCAATCTCTCTCCAAAATCTAGATAGCTTTCGTTTTTTACAGGTTTTAGATTAATTAGTTGTTGTACAATGCAATCGTAATTTCTTAAGTCACCAAACCGTTGGCGAAGATGGTCCCTAATTTCGGGCCAAGTGTTTAATTCTGTACGCGATCCTATTGTAATCAAAGCCCTATCTCTTAATTTTCCTATTATGGCATTAATTAAATATGTGTTAATTTGTTCATTATTTAAAGGTCTAAACACAGCCAAAACGGCCTCACATCGAGTTATAAAAATTTCTGTTAAAGCACTGTCACCATTAAAAACAGGAATAGTTTCTACATTTAACTTTAATAATTGATAATCAATATTTGCCATTGTTAAATTTATGTTATCTAATCTTTGAATCAATTCGTCAATAACAAAACCGACTGGTGAATGATAGTTAATAGGAGAATTTAAATTTAAAGGGGAAAATTCAGAATCAGAATTTGTACTATCGTTAGACATAAATTATTCGCGAACAAGATAAAAGTGAGCCTCTAAATAACACGCTTACCCAAATATTATCACACTGTCCATCTCCTTGGTATTCATCCAGGGAATGATGTGAGCTGGTGATGCCTTCTCGTGCTGCTGCCCTTGGAGCTGGATCCTCGATGCTCGGAGGACTCTTCGGTGCGGAAGCGACGAAGAAGATTTCAGGTCTCTGACTAATTGTTGGGACAAACGAAGTCTTGATGTTCCCTCAGGACTTCTTCAGAGAATCCTACCGACTGCGCCAATTATATTTTTCGGGTTGGTTTTGGTGTTTTTAAAAACTTTTATTTTTTTCTTGACACGAATAATTTTGATTTATTTGAATATTACATAACTTATAACGACGAACAATATAATGAATATAATAATAATGATTACATCTTACTACTCTTAATATAATAATAATAATGAATGTGCGCTCGTGGCTTGCGGTCCTATTTATAATAATATGGAATGATAACTAAGCAAAATGACATCTGGTGTTATTGCGGATGAAAATGGAGTGTTAGCTAATACCTAGGAAATGATGCAATAATAATTAAATATATTTCTTAACAATTAAAACGATTAATAAATAACAAAAGATTGTCTTATTGTAGCCGCCAGGTTACTTATATATATATATATTCATTTGGGTCATCTAACCTTACAAGAATTGATAGTATCAAAGACCTAGGCATTACATTTGATTTTAAATTTTTATTTAATTCCCACATATTAAATATTAGTTTGAAAGCATTACAGATGTGAGGTTATGTTTGGCATATTAGTAAAAATGCTGGATGTATAAAAACTCTTTATTGCTCACTTGTACGTTGCAATTTGGAATATGCCTCTGTTGTATGGACTCCGTTCACTCAAACTAATATTAACCGTTTAGAAATGGTGCAAAAAAAGTTCTTCAGATGCATGGAATTCAAGATTCGGATGGCAACATGCATCTCGAGATTATGATGCAATAATGAACATTTTCAAGATTTCCACACTTGAGATCAATGGATCAACTTACTTTCCATGTCTCACAGCGTACCACTCGATCGATCCTCTTTTTCGTATTTTTTTTTTCTTTTTGTAATTCTAATTAAATTTTTTTTGTTTTATTTTATTTAAAAGGTGTTATACCGTAAATAAATATATTATTATTATTATTATTATTATTAATAAAGCTCAAATCTAAACAAAACAACATAATAAAACAAAACAAAACAAAACAAACAAAAGCCGACAAGATAATTTAGTCATTGCCATTCTAGAAATTGAGTGTAAAAACGAAGTTTATATTTTTATTATCTCAAATAATTTAATAAAAACTAAATCAGACCTAACTTAAAAATCCATAAATCACATTAAATCTGTAGTTGTTGTGTTGCTTTTGCTCTCTTTTTACTAATTTTGAAGCTAAACAAATGATTCCAATGAACAATGTCAGTAGTGTCATATACTTCCGCCCCAAGTAAGAATGTATCAACATTTTTAATACCCACAATTTTAAAACGTGATAACTTCAAGCACATTTTTATCCTATGACGTTACGAATTTATTCCCTAATTTATCATCCCAGAAGATGGTCGCTATTATTAAAGAGTTATTTCTCTCACCAAATACTAATCCTGTAATAGTCTTAAATTTCCTCAATCTCCTTAATGAATGCGTACTGCTGAACTAGATACAATTCTTTATACTGAACAAAGAAAAAGCTATGGACAATCCCACAATCCCATTACTTGACGAAATATTTATAAAATAGACACTTAGAATTTTTCATCTATATGATCATTCAAATATAACAAAACTTATCATTAAATAATAAATATATATATAATGAAGTTATCTGATATATCGACGAAAATATTTTTAAACTTGCTTCAGGAAAAATACCTATTTATTTTATTTTGTATGCTCTCTCTCAATATATAGAACATTATAAAATACCGGATCGTGTGAATCATATAAATTTATGGCCACTTAAGACGTTTCAACTTTTTTTACACGCGTAGATATATAAACATTTTTCATCATTCATTGCGGCAAAAACTTTTCCTGCCGCTCCTCTCTAAGCGTCTTAATGAAAATATCGCACTTACGTTATGAAATAGTGTGTCGTAAATTCGCCCGGGCTTCCATGAATTTTTCGATTTCCAGCATAATGTAATGAAAATTATTAAATGCACTTTTACTCTATTTCTACAAACTATAATTCATAAGTTGTGAAATTAGAATATTCAATAAACCTTAAATTATGATTAAATTGAATATTTAAAAATATAAAGAAATGTTTGTATTATGAAGAGTATAGTTGTGATCGTTAGACGTGTAATCCATTTTTAAGGGTATTAGTATTGAAGGAGACCAAATTATGACGAGTCGTGCGTTATATTTTTATTATCCATTTATATTGCTTGCTTCATTTAACTTTATTCATAGAGTTTTTCTGTAGCATTAAAAATCCCTAGGAGTACAACTAATTACATTAAACATCTGACAATTTATTATAAATATATTTTTTTTAATATCATTTAACCAAATAACCTTTTCATACTCTATTCCTTAGTTTTATATATTAATTATAAACAAATGAAACTTAATAGACACTTTATTAAACATATTCAAACAAATATTGTACACAAATTTGTGCTTACATTTTGCTAAATTTCACTTTTCGTCACTGAACGTAAAAATTAATATTAAAATTAATACTTGTTACGCTACACTCTTAATGTAACGCTATGTATACATTAGGAAAATTTCCCTAATTTAAAATTAATATTATTTAATCCAATACGCTATCGGTAAGAATAATTAAAACCCAAAAATTAAAACCACGTTTCCTGTCCTAATTGGCAATTAAACTAATTGCAATTTTTAATTAAATAATGATGAATAAATAAATTAATAAAATCATATATTTTTGGTTAAATTTCAAATAAATCTCATTGAAATATGATCGTGCGCGTTAAATACCGGCCATAAATTTAATGGAACCATTATTTATTTCGTTGACGTCAGGTCCAATTATATCCTGTATGTTATTTAATAACATTTTTTAATAAATGCATGCATGCCAATTCGTTCATTTACGGAATATGAATTTTTCAAAACGTACATTTAATACAGTAGTTGGTTGCAATTTATATTGTTCGCATTTGTTGCAGGGAAATACAACCACCACCAGTAAATTGTCCAATAATAATTCCGAAAAAAACAGGTGAGTGCGATTTTTGTTTGTTGTAAAATTGATTTTGTGCTCGTATTTGCCGAATTAAAATTTTTCTGGCAATTTAACACTATTAAAATATATGAACGTTTCATGTTTTGTTTAATCTTGTAGTAAAAATGATTTTCAACTATTTTGAACAATAAAGCTGAAACAATGAACAAGCTTTTGCAATTAAATGAAACAGACAATAACCGGAGGACTATTATCAGTACAAATTATTTATATATTATAAATAGAGGGTTTATATTAATAGCTTTCTCGTAAAATGATTATTCTACTTGAAAATGTTAAGGATGTTTCTGTTTTGTCTGTATTTTTAATTGATGTAAATGACATCGGTGAAAGCCGTTTATGGATAATTTTAAAATTTTCATTCTTACATATACATCCTATAACTATTTTAAAAAATTGTTTAAATAAATTAATAATGTTCTAAGAAGATATGTTTTTATCAATAGGAGAGCAATATAATACAATAATCCTCTGATTTTATGAAAACTGGTAAATTGATTTTCTTCGTTGCTATTTCTTTTTGTATAATATTTAAGTGAATTTTAAATTTCTATGTTTAACACCAAAATTAAGACAATGTTTGTTTTGACATTCATTACTCAAAACAATTTTTTTTGGACAAACTATCAAAACTTGCCAGAATCAAAATAAAAACTACAAAACATTTACAAGTGTTTTATACGATTAAAATAAATATACACAAAATAAGCTTTGATTAAAATAGGACTAAGTCCTTAAAGTCAACTATAACGATGGAGGCGAATTTAATATATTATGGAAATCATACCTAAGAGTTTCGGGAAGGAGGTTTTCGAAAAAATGAGCAAAACTTCTAAATTCGGATGCATTATAAAATTGTAAGTCAATTGAGAAGTGAAAAATAAGAAAAAGTGAACTGTGTCTACGGTCAAAATCAACCGTGGCTGAATCGGAAGTGATGTGACAAATTACGTAAATATTCTTGGGGAAGGGTGATTCAAACAATATTACCACAGCTGTGAGAAACATTCAAACGATGAATAACTCCATTTTTGGAACCTAGTATCATACATCATACTTCATTCATAATATAAGAAAGATAGTAGAATCTTTAATGAATTGCTTACTTAACCCGTGGTGAAACATTTTTGAACTATTTTGATTAGAACTAAAAACACTTGGTTTGTTTCACAAAAATTCTATTATTTTTCCTCCGACTAGTTTCGACAATATGTCATTACACCTTGATAATGATATCTTGTCGAAACTAAATTTTTGTGAAACAAACCAAGTGTTTTTAGTTCTAATCAAAAAAGATAGTAGAAAGTATCATGGAAGCATCAGACTAAGTTATAACAAATTTATCTCTCTGCTATATGAACCTGGGAAAAAGATAAAATCCTAGGAGATTTTACTTGTCCATGTACTACTGATAAAAGATGTGAAGCATGAAAGGAGGAAACAGCAACTTTAATCTGCAAGTTGTGAGAGTTGACAGGTTTAAGTAATACTACCACTGATGATCTCATCTTATCTCATGCACAGGAAGCAGAACGGTTGCTTACATAAATAAAAGTCATTTGCCTTTATATGAAATGAATTTTAAAAATCGTAGATCATTTAGATTAAATCAATTTTAATATTAGGTGAGGAGTAACAATTGTTTTAAGAATAAAGAAAACACTTTTACTTGTTTATACCACTTTAAGTTTTATTTTTAGTGACTAGTTTCGACTACACGGTAATCATTATCAAACCGTGTAGCCGAAACTAGTCACTGAAAATAAAACTTAAAGTGGTATAAAAAAGTAAAAGTGTTTTCTTTATTCTTAATTTTGAAATGTACCACCAAGTGAACGCCGTTAAAATCCAAGAAACAATTGTTTTGTTCCATAATGTTTTCATATTCAGTTACCTGACACGTGTTTCGGTTTTCGCAAACCATTATCAAATAATTAAAATTAAGACATGTACAACTATAGCAAGCAGGTATTATGAATGGACGGCCAACCTCGGGATTAAATTGCTGTCGGCCTTGATTAGCAATTACTGGTTCTTAAAAATATTAATTTCCTTGTCGATGGCTCTCCTAAACACTAATTCCTCCAGGAGGTTAAGCTTATTCCCTTTTCTGCACATTTTAATCGCGTAATAGAACAGATATCTTCTATAGAATAATGTTCTTATGTGTAAGGTGGCATAATATATTGAAGATTGATACTTGTTTGGCTGTTGAAGTAAAAACACTTAAATTTTATTATTGCGTTTTTAAAACGCAACAATTGTTTCGCCACACTGTGGCTTCTTCCCCCGAAGTTTTAAAAAAAGCAAATAATATAGTGTTTTGAAAATTTAAATATTTTTACTTCAACAGCCAAACAAGTGTATGAATTTTCAATATATAACAATCTCATCAGTTAATATATAGAAGATAGATATCAACAGAGACGTTAGAGTAAGATATTTTTTCTCTTTGCTGCTAGGATTCAGAGAAATTTTGATATCTAAGAAAATTTTGTTTATTCAAAAACTTATAAAAGAAAAAGAATGAAGGCAATTAAAAGCAGCTCCGCTAGCCAACGAATTATATTGTTGACAATTTCAAATGAAAATATTACAGTATTGATCAAATATTTAGGAAGCCAGAACGACCTTTTACGAAAAAGTATGTAAGTGCAATTAAATATATATTCAGTTATTTTATACTAGGCTACTTCAGATTGGGTCAAATTATTAGCTTGGCAACTAAGTAATCATAGTTTTTGCGTATGAAATAAAACTACTTTTTTAATAATAAAAAATTAAGGTCTTCGTCATTTGTAAAAGTTTTACAATTTAAACATTTCTGCAAACTGCAGAATAAATAGTAGTTCGATGGTACCAGATCAGAACTATATGGGGGATGTAACATTTCTTTAAAACCAGGCTCCAATAATTTCCCACGAGTGGCTTAAGATATGTGAGGTCTCGCGTTGTCACTACTTCCTTCTGATTTAGCAATTCTGGTCGTTTTTATTTAATTTCTTCCTCTAGTTTTGTTAGTTGAGTTGTTGGCAGCACATATCTGAATTCATTGATGGTTTGAGATTTTTTCGATATGCTTCGAACTGGTTAGATTTTCTTACAACATTATCATTTTTGCATAATATTTCTATACAATACTCATTTTTCGTCACCGGTGGTCTTTTAAAAAAAGAATCGGTTTTATTAAGTATAATAAAATCTTGATTCTCTGTCTTAAGTGAACCTCTTACATTTCATAAACACCTACATGACTAGGTCGCCATTCATTAAAAGTGCTAAACTAAGAAACTATGCCCAGTATTAAGTTATGCATGGATTATGATGTACTTCCAAGTCGCCGAAATAGAGTCAGAAAGAGTTCGGGGAACTTTTACACCTGTGCTAGTATTGTTTGAAGCGTCCATCTCAAATAGTACTTACGTAAGGTGGTAACTTGCGTCGCCATTTCCGCTCCAGCGATGGCTAAAGGAGCATAGCCACAGACTGCTTGTCCTTAATTTTTATTTGCAACGTTCTATAAAATTTTAGCATAAGACGATATGGGCATGATAACTAACAAGAGGAAATTAATCTGAGATAATAATTATTCTTTCACAAAATTAGCAGGAAATAAATATTTTTACCAATTGTGTAACTCAATTCTTGCAATTGCGAGATAGAAAATAGTGACCACGTCAAGATTTCCAGTAAGGAGTGTCAAGATATTAAAATCTTAAACTAAAATGAAACAGAAAAGTGTACAGATATTGGCTACGAAGAAATAATTGAAATATCCAACCTAACATCAAACTGCTCCGAAAAATATTAGGGAACTGTTCTAAAAATTAATGAAACACGTTAAAATTCACTTTCTTCACAATTTATTTTGTATTTGCTAGATGTACATTTCGAGTACTATGTGCTCATTATCAACAGCCAACTAATTCATAATGAGCACTTAGTGCGCGAAATGTACATCTAGCAAATACAAAATAAATTGTGAAGAAAGTGAATTCTAAAGTATTTTATTAATTGGAATTTCTCTTCACGTAACTCTAAAATCAATAATATAAATGTTCTAAAAATGTTACTACATTTGCTCTCTTCAGGAAAACGTCTTTCGGATTCGCATATGTAGATTTTGCAATGAAGAAGATACAAGAATACTTAAACATTTGAGCATTGCAGTGTTACAGCTATAGTATATTAGGTGTACAAATGAATAAATCAAAATAAAGAAACTTATTATCAGTTAATTTTAGCTTTTGGAAAGGGGCAAAACTCATTTTACCAAGAAAAAAGAAATAGTTCAAGGTAAGATTACAGGTACACTTTAAATAATTACTTGTTTGATAATGACAAGCATAAGATGTGAAAACTATAGTAACAAGTGTAATAAAGTTAATTGTTTTATTTATCTTGAATTGTCAAAATGCATGATGAAGTGAAAGCCTCTGCAATTAGTTTGTTTTAACCGTGTTAGGTCACATTGGGCTCCAAATAATTAAAATTTACACCAGGATTAAGAATACTTACTATTTTAGTGGCCTTCGACCTTTTTTTTTTTTGGGGAAGGGGGAAAATCTGCTTGCCATCTAGGCTTCAGACGCCACGCCGCCAGGTTGGCGTGGTAGTGTGGGGATGGCCTGATGGTCTGGCCGACCCACTAAAAACCCCCTTCTGCCTGTTTATGGGCTACTCCGGAACCGCCTCTGAGCATTACTTCGGAGTAGCCAGGCTGCGGCATTTTGATAGCGAATGCCGCTGATGTTATCCTGGCCTCGTCGTGCGTCGTCGTGTTGTTAGACGTTCAGCTCTCGGAGCAGCGTCTCCTTCCTTAGGAGGGCGGCCCTCGCGTACGCAGTGACGGCCGCCCAGTGCTCTTCGCGTTGGAGCATTCGGTCGACGATGGGTTCAGGCTCGTCCGCCACTACGATGGCCTCCCACATCTGCGTCCTATCATCCTGCCATTCGGGGCACTCGAGCAGGGTATGGCGCGCAGTGTCACTCGGGCTAGGGCACCACTTGCACCCCTCACCTTCCGCCTTCCCAATCCGGCACAGGTACTCCATGAAGCACCCGTGCCCGGATAGCATCTGTGTCAGGTGGTAGTCCAGAGAACCGTGTTTCCTCGTCGTCCATGCTTCGACGTTCGGGATGAGGGTCCGCGTCCATATCCCCTTGGCCCCGTCCCGCTCATCTCATCTGGCCTGCCATCTTGCCATGAGTCGATCGCTTGCCTCCCTCTTGGCCGTGCTGCGACACCGACCCTCCTTCGTCTCAGCGTGCTGTTCGGCCCTCGATCTAAGTTCCAGATCGGCGGGCGCGACTCCTGCCAGGACCTCGGCCGCGTCTGGGGAGACCGTCCTGTAGGCCCTCGCGACGCGTAGGGCGCCCGATCTTAACGCGCCCCGGAGTCGATCGCAGTTGCGCTTAACGCCGACGCACTTGGCCCACGCGGGGGCGGCGTACATTAGTTTACACTTCGCGGCACACGCTGGTAGCCTGCGCTTAGCGTCCGAAGGTCCACAAATGTTCCGCATCAGCCCAGACACGGCTCTGCTGATGCGTGCCGCTTTGCGTGCCGCTTCCTCAACCTGCCTGCTGCGTCGCGGGTTGGTGTCGACGATGACCCCCAGGAATTTCAACCGGGGGGCCACATCAACTTCCTGGCCCAGGAGTGGGATCCTTTGCCCTCTGGTCCTGCCCGCGCGCCTTCTCCCCAGCCAGGTGGCGCCCGTCTTATGCTCAGCTATCGTCAGGCCCACCGACCTCATCCATGTCTCAACTCTTCGGGTTGCTTCATTTGCTGCGGCCAGTACGTCCCGCATCTCTCGCCTCCGCACTAGGACGAGGATGTCGTCAGCAAAGCCAATGACGTCCACCCCCTTCGGCATCACGACCCGGAACACGTCGTCGTAGACGAGATTCCACAGGAGGGGTCCCAGCACTGATCCCTGGGGAACGACGCCTTGGACCGGCCATCTGTCGACGCTTCCGTCTGTGTTCTCGAACAGCACTGCTCTGTCGTGGAGGTAGTTGACAATCAGTCGTGTGAGGTAGTGCGGAGCGCCCTTCTCTGCGAGTGCCCTCATTATCGATGGCCAGGGGATTGAGTTGAAGGCATTGCTGACGTCCAGCGCTATGGCCAGGTAATGGCTTCTTCCCCTCAGCGGCCCGCTGTTGGCCTCGTCCGCCAACCTCCTCACCTCCAGCAGTGCGTCCACCGTCGACCTGTCCCTTACGAATCCAAACTGCATTGGCGGTCGCGTATTAGACGCTCAGGACCTTGCCCTCGGCGTCCAGCAGGCAGAGTGGCCGGTACCCGCTCGGTGATGTGGGTAGGAGCACCAGCTTTGCGGTCTTATACTGCCGCGGGAATGTCCCCTCCGTGAGGCAGCGATTATAAAGGACCGCCGCCTGGCCGGGGTCGTGTGTCACCGCCATCTTGTAGGCCTCGTTCGGTATGCCAGCTGGGCCCGCCGCCTTGCGGTTTGGGAGGACGAGCGTGGCGGCCAGCACCTCGTCCTCGGTGAAGGGCCTTCGACGTTAACCTTATTAAACATAACTTAAAATAAGACTAACTTAGATTATTTTATATTGAGATTGAGGTTAGATCAGAATCTACCAGAGTAAGTTAGGTTAAGTCAAAATATGTTAGATTAAGTCCGTTAATTTTTGGTTAGGTTACATTAGGTTTGTACAGTATTATTCTGACTAGGTTTAATAAGGTTTGGTTCATAATATGACGATAAATTACCTCAGCATCTACGCTGGAATGTTCCGAAGCCTTGGAAGAATGACAATAAGGTGACCCTATACAGGGTGAAAGAATACAGCAACAGCAGAGGTAACAGAGTATCAGATGGTTTGGCAAGGAAGGCATCCACACGAACGATGTGTGGGCCGCAGACCTCCCGGTCACCCTTCCTCCAAGGCTTGATGCAAGACGCGATAATATCAACACAAAAAGTTGGCCCTTTGCAATATAAAACAATTATAAAGCAATAAGTTTAACGTATTGTATCTAAATAAAATAAATAACTTCTTCAGAAACATCAAATCCCAATATAAACATTAATTTACTAGTAAAAATCATTGTACAAGTTTAGGCGTAAATTATTTTTCTATAAGAAGAAGATGGTTTATGTAGGATGTTTGTAAATATATTTAAAGCTTTTGATTCTAATAGTAACATGATTTTGGCACTAAAAAAACAATATAATGCTGCATTAAAACAAGTACTAACTTTATTTTTTCCTCTATGGAAGAGGAGAATAATTTTATTCCATTGGTGCCGTGGCACTATGATTTTTCATCCATTGTAGGCCTGAGGCTCTGCAGACATAAGATGGGCTTCTTATGTAGAGATGAGTGATGTGAAAGTGTGTAAGTTTTTATGGGATTTACTAGGTAGTTCTGTGAGTTTGCGCGTTTCTGAGCTTAGGGGCGTAAGTATATGGTGGAGGCAAGTTTATCTCCAGAGTGGCCTTGACAAGTATGCATGGTACTTATGGTGTAAGGGAGTTTTTTCGGTGGTGTGTGGTGGGATATGGTATGAAGTTAATTAGTGGTTTGTTTATAGGGTTATGGGAGAACGTACGGATGGCGAAGTTGCTGATAAGTCAGGTTATTTTTGCTTTAAGAGACTACATATTGTTAATAAAATTAATTTTAGTAGGTGGTGTCTTTAAGAGACGGTGGAGGAAGTGAAGAAAACGTCGGAGAATTAAAGGACGGGTCTGATGAATGTTTTATTTGTGCTTGAGTTAAATGTTGTCCCTCGTAAAAATTCCTCTGATTTTTGCCGAGTGAATCTTCATTCATGCGAAGGTAGGAAATTTGGTTTTGTGAAAGAAAGGGGTGATTGTTGACTGGAAGAGTGAAAGAGGCTAGAGTTTACGATGGAAGTGAGGGTGGTGGAAGATGCTGTATTGGGACTTTGTGGGGTTCATTGGGAAGTGCCATATGTGGGGCCATTGAGTGAAGGAGTTCACGTATTTTTGTAGGTTTGAGATAGCTGAGCGATGGATTCTGTGATAGGTTCATAGAGCTGTGTCACCGGTGTAGGTCTGGATTAGAGAGAATAGGGTAGGCGGTGTCATATGTAAATAAAGAATAGAAGGAATGTGATAAATGGAACGGGGAATGAATGGGGAAGAATTTGCGAAGGAGTATGAGACTGAATGGGAGCGATTCTGTAGAAAGGATTTGATTATTCGAATTAGTAGGACAGGGATTCATTCGGTGAAGCTTAAGGGTAAGGCCTTCATATCAGACAGTGTAGAACGCTGTTGACGAAGTTAACTGAGAAGACCATAAGTGCAAAAAATGAGTCGTGAACGGAATGTCCGTGACGAAAGCCAATGTGCTCAAGAAGTTTGCTCATAGTATTGAGGAGAGAGGTTGGACGGTATAGGGCGGGATTAGAGGGGTTATTGGTCTTCTTGCAGAGCTTAATGACTTTAGAAGCTCTCCAGGGGGTGAAAAAGTATAGAGAAGCAATGCAGGAGTCTAATATGGGAATAGGGAATGCTTTCGGGGCCGGATGAGGAATTTTTGGAAGATTTAATTAGGGTTGTGATCCGTTCTGGTGTGATGTCATAATTGTCGTTGAAATGCGGGGTGAATTCAGGGGGTGGTTGAAGTAAGAATTGGCATCGAAGACGATAGGAGGTTGTCCGGGAGGTTGATGAAGTAGATTTCGCTAAGGTGAGAGGCAAAGCACTCGGCGACGTCAGTGAAGGAGCCACAGAAAGATGTTTGAGGATGATCTCCGAGAGAGGGGGGCGATAGACTACGAAAGGTTTTCCAGGACGAATGGAGCCATTTTTGCTTTTGAATTCATTAATTCGTAGTTTGATGAAGGCATTCAGTCTGTTTCACTCAGTTCGGTCATGTTTCTGGTTGTAACGCCTGATAAGTCTATATAACAGTCTTTTCTCGTGAATGTGAAAGGTTACTTCTATAGCATGTTCCTATATTTATATAAAAAGCCGAATATATGTTTTTTTCAAAATTTGACCTAGAAGGGTTTTAAAGGTTCAGTACTTAATATATGAAAATTTACCGTGTAAAAATTTAAAATAAAAGATGTTTCAGTGTAGAGTTTAAAATGTTTCACAGAAGAATATGTAAGGTTACTCTTAATAACAAGGCATAGTTTTAAAATATTAAATAAGCAAATAATATCAATATTAAGAGAGGATCAAAAATTAAGAATTGAGCAAGAAAACTACAGTTAATAAATAATTTTACTTGATTCCATGACATCGGCCTAATGGTACTTCCAAAATTAGGCAGAACTACTACAATGAACTTTAGGGTGGTTATATATCAATGGCTTAAACGTATCCCCGAAATTAGCATTAAAGCTTAATAACAGCAGTTTAATAAGAGGTCAGAAAAAAAAAACAGATTGTACCTTGTTAAAAAAAACTTATTATCACAGCACCCTAAAACGTACACTTAACGTTTATGCATTACAAGTAATTAATTATTTAGTATAAATAGGTTATAAAAAAATGAAATAATTATACTATTAAGTTTAGAACAAAATAACAAAGAAATACAAACTTCATTAGCCGTGCCTTTAAAGATAGTATTCATTTAGATGCTCTAAAGATGATTAATCAAGTAAAACATTCTTTGTGTTTGTTATCGTAATAATTTATCAATATATAATCCGGGGGAAAAAGTTAATTTCCTACATTTAACGGGCCATAAAATCTATTAAAGAATCTTTAGCGGCGGGAACAGGAGCAGGATTGGATGTCTATAGCTATTAGTCCTGTGTCAAGTATCAGCCGCTCCTCTTCGGGTCATATTTCACTTAACCTGCGATAAATTCCGGCGCCTTATCACGTTCCCGACAACCTAATGATCTTATAAAATACATTTATCCAGAGACCTCAAACAAAACAATGGACAGACATCGGGTAATAAAAGTTTAAAACCGATATGTTCACTACTATCTAAGAATATTACAAAACACGACTGTAATTTTCATTACTGTTATTTTACTTATATAATAATAACATATTAAGATATATGTTATTTTTATTATTTAATTATATTCATAAAAAACTTTAGTTTTTTTAATTTTATGTTTTGGCCTGTTTAAAATTAGTATTTTTACATAAATTTCATTTAACTATTATATAATGTCGCTTTTGATTACATGCGTTGCTAATAAATATAAATGACATGATGTATACGTGTGTTAAATTACATTTACGAGGGGAAATATGTAGAAAGCCTCTCGTATATATGTATGATGATTAGTGGTCACACGAATATGTCGGATTTGTATCAGATATACAAATTGGTTCTAGTGGCTACATTACTCATGTTCAGATATTGCGTTATTTCTCTACAACAAATACTATGTAATATATAAATTTATATAATAATAGTTGTATATTTTGGTAGCGTGAAATTAAGTTGTAACTATTATATTAGTATTCGTTATATCTTATTTTTTAAAATTATTTTACAGATTTAAAACCTTAACTTTATCTAGTTTTTTTACGTAGTTTTATTAGAAAAATATTAAAATTCTATTTTGTCGTAATAAAAATTTATTAAATAAAATTTAATCGTAAATATAAAAATAAATACACTTTCGTAGAAATATACGTTTCTATAAATTTATTCTTTTAAGTAATTGTTTAATAACGTTACCAGCTTTAAAATTAGCGCATGAAAATGAATGAAAATTTTCATTTGCGTAAAAAATGGAACGAAACGTTCTACCATTATTTAAAATGCTTTACCTATATTAATATGTTGGATACTTGAAGCCATAACTTTGTGATACATATTGAATCAGGAACTTTATCAAATCAATTTATCATTTGATAAAGTTCCTTGCCTATATTAAATTACATTTTAGAACAGTATATGCTGTAAAATAATTACAGTCATGAAATCGCCGAGCAATCCAAAATATTTTGAAAATAATCTGTTAATCATTATATTTGAAAAGAGAGAACATAAAATGTGAAAAAATAAATGTCAAACTACCAGAAGAATAATCTTTTAAGATATCAATGCCAGTGGAAAAATCCAACGAATGATTGAATCCAAACTTATGATTGTAAAATGTATATAATTTTTATTCCATCCCAAAAGACAAACTAAAATTCAAAGCTAATACTCGTTCATCAAAATGTATAAACAATTGGAAACTGATTAATCGAACAAAATTAATTGCAATATCGTGCGCATAACGGAAAATTGGAAAAATAAGGAAAATCTACAGTCTGTAACAATCGAAAATTTTGTAATCCGCGAATTACTGCCGAAATTACACTCAACTTGGTTGCGTTGCGATCTATACTAGCAAATAACTAGAAAGTGAAGAATTGTGACAAGTAATTAACATTAGTAAACCCTATATTTTTGGAAAACATAAATAGATGGTTGATAATCCGCTTATAATTGCCTCTTGTAGTTTTTACTTTGACCACCTTCATCAACCCATTTGCTGAGGATTCTAATTCAATTTTGACTCAAAACTAATTAATATATCCTTGGTTTTTAGCTTTTTTTTCAAAAATGTATCACAAAGTAATTGCTTCAAGCATCAAGTATTTGTTTCAACAAGATGCAGTTAGTACCTCTGCCAGCGCTTCCCAAAGTGCTAGCTCAACTACTGAATGTGCTGAATTCTGGTATCATTTCGTTAGGGTCATTCATTTAAGAGATAGAAGAGAATAAAAAATTCAATAATATAGAGTAATCCTCATACCTTTTTGCCAATTACTTCATTATTATATATGTTTTTAGAGGCATATTTTTGGGAAACATTGTTATCGATTTGGTTTCATTATGTTGGTAATCTTACAATCTCACGAAATCTTTAGAAAATTGGTATGTATTTAAATAATTTATATTCTTTCAAGTAATTCAAAAATAATACAGCCATTGTTTGGTATGTTAAAAACAAAATAAAAATAAACAAAACAACTTTAGATATTCTATGTACTAAGTAGTTTTAAACAAAAAACATCCGTAAATTTAGAATTTCCTTATACAAAATACTGTCCTATGAAATTTGGACCATCACAAATTTTATGTTGTTATTTTCGCTTTTACATAATTAAATAAATAGGAAAACATTCATGAAAGAACTACACGAATTCAAAGAAAAGTGACACATTAGTTACGGAAGTCTTTAGAAAAGTACATTGTAATGGAAGTAATACGATCGCTGAACTTTGTGATGTAGCGGAAGCATTTGCAGTGCATTTTTATAGTTAAAGTAATTCTTCCAATTACCAACCTAAATTCTTGCTTAGAATAGGTGAGCCAGTAGCCCTAGTAGACTTTTGCACAGAATCGAATCTTAATTATATTCATCAATTTACAATAGAAGATTTAATGTAGTTACTTGAGTACATGAAGATTAAATATCACTTAATTAAAAACACAGTTATATTACTTTCTTCACTTTTTATTTTTATTTTTTCACAGCTAAATGTACATTTCGTAGTTAGCTATTTATAATGGGTACATAGTGCCCGAAATGTACATTTACCTGTGAAAAAATAAAAAGTGAAGATAGGAATATAACCGTGTTTTTAATTAAGTGATACAATAGAAGAATTTGAGGAGCCAGTTAGGACTAGTAATCACTCCTCTCCTGGCCTGAATAATATTCCCTATAAAATGATTCAAAATATTCCATTCGCTTTTAAAGTCCAGATTCTGTCATGATTTAATTTGATATAAGATAAAAGGTAATATCAGGTTATGGAGAGTTATGGAGAAAAGCAATCTTTGTGACTTTTTTGAATGAGAAAAACATCCGGATCTCGCTTCTAGTTATCAACTATTGACCTGGTGTTTTTCGATCTGAAAAAGAATATGACATGACATGGTGCTATGGCATTCTCAAGTTGCATCGGTGGGGACTATAAGGACCTATGCCTTTATTCATTCAGTTTTTATATCGCGCTACAGTTTTCGAGTACGAGTAGGAGACACACTCTAGTCACCCTACTATTAGAGAAAAAAAATTTTCTATAGCGGATAATGATATAGCAACTTCTGTCCGTACACCCATTAAAACGTGCCTGTATGTTACCTCGTAATCTGCATGGCCAAAGATACCATCCTGGCTATATGTAGACATTTTCAGAGAGAAATATTTAGTTTGAGACGATTTTCAGAAAAAAAGATGACATGCGTTAATTTTTGTCATCTTAGAAGCCTACACAGGAAGACTAGTCTATAAATTAATGGTACTGTTACTCAATGTGTTGACAGTTATCGATTTCTAAGACTAATATTCGATAGGTCATTCTATCCAATTTTCTTTCAACAAGAGGGAAGAAGGTACTAAATCTAATTAGTTGCCTTTCTACCATAAATTGGGATACCAAAGAAGTTTTACAACGACTGTATAAGGCACTGGTTCTGTCCAGGCTTGACTTCGAGTGCACAGTATATTCCGCTGCTCGTAATTCGTAATTACAAATCCTAGATTCGATACATTATGCAAGTATAACGTTTACGCTACAGGAGCTTTTAGGACCATTCTAATTAATAGTATCTAGCTATGATGACGGGTTACTACCGCTAAAGTACAGGGGTATTTAGTTCGCTTTGTGATACAAAGCGGCTGTACGTAGTAAACCGAAGCATATAAACTACGAAGCTCTGAGTTTGCCAAGGGTGATCAAATCATTGACAAGAGCACTTAGGCCTAACTAGGCGGATGAGGCCGGTGTGTAAGAGTGAAGAGTTTCATTTACCCAAAATGCAGTCAGTTAGTGTGTGTGAAGTACCGGCAGCTGCAGATATAATCCTAGACTTGCTTCAATACAATAAAGAAAAAAATGTAAATCTTTTTTTCTTTATTGTATTGAAACAAGTCTAGTATTATATCTGCAGCTTGTGGTACTTCTTTTGGGTAAAAGTACAGCCAGACTGGATACCGATAAGAATATTCAACTTCACACTAAGGAAAATAAACCTAACACAGTTGGCCTTTTTTGTAGCCGGGAGGTGAAAAATGTTTATAAACGGAGTGTGGAACTACCCATAACACTCACTAAATACCACCTCTCGAAGTCACCCTGCCACCCCGCAGAACCGCCGTCTGGCATTACTTCACGGGTCGGTCAGCTTCATCGATGTGTGTGTGTATGATGTGATGTGATGTGTGATGTGATGTGTGATGTGATGTGTGATATGATGTGTGTGTGTGTGGATGGGTGTACGGGTATGTGTGTGTACGTGTATGATGTGCGTGTGTGTGAACGGCTCGGGTACGAGGGGTCGCTACTCTCAAATGGCTGTGCACGTCAACCGCCCCTGCGGGAAAATACAGTTGAGCCCTGGACGAAGGTATATAAACGGAACAGAAAACAAAGGAAACTTGAGTACTTCAGTGCTTATTTTGGTAAAATAGCAAATTGTATGCAAATAAATCATAACTATATGAGTATGAACTAAATTACCGATGACACAGTGCATTTCAGTTTCACCCAAGTCTCTCAAATACAAGTAAGGGAGGCAGTAAATTCCATCAACTTACAAAAAAAGGATAATAAATAGGGGTACCTCAAGGAGGAATACTTAGACCTATCATATTTTTAATATTTATTATGATGATTTGCCAACAGAAAATATTCAGTCGGAAATGATACTATGCAGACGAGAGCACTATTATTTATGGGGGAAACTGAATTTAAAACGTCACACCTAAGCATCTAAATAATGTAAATACTGTCAAAGAATGGTGTAATAATAACGAATTATTGCTTAGTTAAACAAAATCCAAGGATATGAAATTTTCCTTATGTAAATCAAATATACATGCGAATAGTACGAAATTTTTGAAAGTAACAATCGATAGTACATTGAAATGGGAAGAACACGGAAACAACTTATCGAAAATTATATCTAATAATTCATTCTGTTTTAGTTATGGCATACTCGTTTGGGGATGTGCGGCCATAAGTATTTTTGATTTACAGAGACGGCAGTTAGAATTGTTGCAGGGTTGGGCTCCAGAACAGATTGCAGAAATGCCTTTGGAGAACTCAAACTTCTAACGGTATCTTCCCTGTATATTCTGAATGTTTAGTTCATATTCGAAAGCACACAAATGACTATATTGAACAGAGTTTTCATATGCACAATACTAGAAACAAAGAAAAACTGCGTTTAAATCAAATTAGTCTAACAAAAGCACAAAATGGAACCAAATATTATGCAATAATCTGTTTCAATAAACTGCTACTTCCGACAAGGAGCCTTCCAGTGAAGCAATAAAAAAAATTAAATAAATCCTGATGGAAAAAAATTGTTACTCACTTGAAGACTTTTAAACACAGCGACTTCTTCAAAATCCTTAATAGTGTAAAAAATAATTTTCTTAATCCACATCGACATATCACTACATAATTCTGTTTATCATATTTGCACAATTTACCAGCTCTAATCTGAATATTCTTCCCGATATTTTTAATTAAATTTCGAACCACAATATTTTTAAATTGTAACGTTTTGTTATGTGTAATTTTTACTTTTTCATTTTAATATATATGTATAGTAAGTATTGTACATTTAAGTTTAATGTATCTATATTATTATCCTATGTATACATTCACTCCAAAATGAATATAATTGTATGTCTATCTATTTTTTTTACTTGTGTAAAGCTTTCGCTCAACAACACCAATAAATGATATTATTATTATTATTAACTACTTGATAAATACACGAACTCTTGCTTTATATATAGGAATGGATCTAAAACTGACAATGGAGTGGAGTCTACTCCTTACTCATGGTCGCTAGATTTACTTTCCTCCGTATATATTGTCGAACTATTATATACAGTTCAGCATTGGCAATGGCTCAACTACGGTGACATGTTTACCAATAGTACAATCCTCAACATATCTGATTCATACTTTTCCTTATAAAGCATAGACAATAACCAAAATAATAATTCTCTCGCACAGAACATTAAATCTGTTCTGTGCAATCTGCATCTCACTGGTAAAATTTTTATCTTCATATGGGTGCCATCACATATTAGTAATAAAGACAACGAGGTTTTAGATAGTGGATCTCGTTGACCATAACTTGATAATATCGAGGTCGGTGACAAGACTTTTGCTCACCGTAAATTGCAAAAGAAATCCCAGATTATCGAAAGTATGCCAAAAGCTTACTTCGTCTTCATTTGTATTGTTTTCTTTGTCGGGCTTTTTACAGCTGACAACGGTTTTATTGTGCAGATTGTCTCATTTGTTAACTTATTTTACTTGTTAATTTATTTTGTGGTTGTCCGCCTTTCCTACCTGGCTTCTTACAACAACAAGGAAGAGTTATCTTATTCTCGTTTCTTCTTACTTCTTATTATCGGGATTTATACATCCGGCGACAGTTTTGTCGATTTTATTTAGTTTTAAATTTTATCTGTATATATAGTCATAAGTTTTTATCTGTTTGTCGTCCCTCCACCATTTTGGCCTTTTACACCAACATGGCGGAGTTGCATTTTATCTTTAATGTCTGGGTCCTGTGAGTCTCGCCTTGTTGGTCGTTTACACCAACTATGTCGATTGATTTTATCAATTTTGTTTGCCTTGTGTCCTGTTGTCGAAGCTTTTGCACCCGACAACGGTTTTATTTGTGCAAATCCTCTAATATCTTAATTTTATCATAATAGTTAATTTATTCTGTGAACGTCCATCTCGACTAGTTAGCCGTTTACCATCAACTAGGTCAAGAGATTTTAACATTTTCATTTGTCCCATTTCTTTGTTGTCAGGTCTATTACACCCAACCACGGTTTTCTTTGTAAATATTGTCTCTTATTTTTAATTTATTATTTTTGTTTAGTTATTATGAGAAAATCTATCTCGCCTAGTTTATACACCAACTAGGTTCTGTGATTTTTCTATTTTTGTTTGAGATGTTCTTTAGTTGTTGAGCATTCAAAAAAGTACCAGTTAATGACCCTAGAAGTCAATGCCACTAAAAAATAATCTAAGCTTCGACTAAAATTTGCAAAATAAATTCAACGTTTTGGAAAATTGTCATTCAAACTATTAGAATGATAGAATTGGCGCCAAGGGCTCAATTTTATTTAATGATAAAATATAGGTGCATAGAGTATCCTACACAAGCAATTGGATAATTTAAAGAAATAAGCAAACTAAATTTTGATTGGATTTCTAAAAAAAATATTAAACTATTTGGAAAATTGCCAAAAGAAATACAGATGAAGAAATTAATTCTAAAACTCAATTTTATTTATAATTTGCAGTAAAAACAATTTAATAATTTAAACAATTACTCATTGTAGGAAATAAGCCAACCAAAGTAGTTCAATCGTGGACTGAAATTTTAGAAGCTTCATTCTCCGTTTTGGAAAACTGTTACTAAATAAGAGCAAAGTAATTGACGCTAAAAAAATAGTATAAATATAATTTTCTGTTAGGATAATTGCCTCATTTGAGCAAATAAACTAACCTTAACAGTCTAAACTTTGACTGGGATTTTAAAAACAACAATCAGCGGTTTGGAAAACATTAGGTACCTAGAAGCACAATTTTTATAACATGATAAAATTTGTATAATCTTTTTAAAAACAGTTGCCGTACTTTAGGAAATTAGAAAACCAGAATAATGTACTAATTTTGCGTTCCATATTAATCTCATAGTTCTTATGAGCATCAAAAGTTTTAATTGTATTAAAGCATGTAGTTAATTAATTATTTGTACATTATGACCATACTTTACGCTCAATCAAACTACTTCTATTTAATAGACAGTTTGTAAAACAAGTTAGTTATGTCTATCAAAACAAAAAGCTAAATTATCAGTTTGAACATATTAATTGATTATAGACCAAAAGATGCTGAATCTAAATTTACCAAAAGAACTGACGATCTATTAACACAAAATATTGTAGCGAACTATGTAGAATCTAACCCATATTTTATTCAATCGACTTAAACAGTTTTTTATTAATTTACTCCTTTTATATAAATAAAAATAAATATGTATTCATATTTAAGAATACAACAGGGTAATTTATATTGGGTACTCTTCACGAAACCTTGGTCACATATACTGATATTTTTATCTTATCTCTGTCTACTTTTAAATTATTTTGACTTCATTTGTAAATCGTTAAACGATTAAGAAAATAAAGCTCTATTCCCTT
Organism: Ontholestes murinus; assembly: GCA_963969525.1. Classification (NCBI taxonomy): domain Eukaryota; kingdom Metazoa; phylum Arthropoda; class Insecta; order Coleoptera; family Staphylinidae; genus Ontholestes; species Ontholestes murinus. The sequence goes on from OZ018395.1 coordinate 51,333,207, forward strand.
TATTTTAATTTGCGTTATCTAAACCACAATTATAATAATTGCATAGAAATTTTACCAGTTTAATTAACCTCTAATTAATATTAAAATGTTTCACCACGGGTTAAGTGAGAATTTATTTTATCATACATTTTACGATTCCTAAAATACTTACCATAAAGAAACATTTAAAAAATCAAACAATAATTGCTTAACTTCTATTCTATTATTAAAATAATGTTGTAAATTCATTAATATAATAATTTTGCTATATTTCAATTTTAGTAAATGTGTCCGTCAATTTTAATCTATTCAATAAAATATTACTCAGTACACGTAATGCAGGAACTTTATTTGACTGCACTACCACGTGCATTTATATTGTGATTATTAATGCGAGCAGTATTTATTAAATGGAATATTTCTGGGTGTTTAATGATGGTCGTAGAGTGTGTAATTGCTCGGCATTAAGCACGATATGATAATTTCGGTTATTGTATCGATCAAACCGACGACGGTCGTTTGTCAAAACCTTGGAAGGTAATTTTGTATATCAAGCGTTTGAATTAATCAAGCCACTCAACGTTTAATGGAGCAAACAAAAGTTTCAGTTTAAGTTTCGCCGTTCGTGACTACTGCCACCCCCTATAACAATGGCAGTGTAAATATGAACCGGCCATTAACTGTAATTATTGAAAAAAATATACATATATATATATATATATATATATATATATATATATATATATAAACACTTTCGAAGCGCACTTAATTTACTGGTATTATTAATTAATTTTAAATATTTCACGTCATTCAAATCAAGTTTTAATATTAAATACGTTTTAATATTTATTTAGTGTGTGTTAATTAAATAATATTAAGTATTTCATTACAAACTTTTGCTTATGTTGCCTTATTAATAATTTCAGAATGATCAAAAATAGATTTCCTGTAACTGTTATTATATATCTTATATAAAATCATACATTATATAAATAACTTTTAGGTGGAGCGTGTATTCTATTGTAAAAAGTAATTTTAACACGCTAACATTAATATTTATGTATTAAATTAATTTAGATAAATAATTCCATATTCAAACATGCATACCATTCCATTTAGACCGTTTATTTGCTCCTAGATTATTTCAAAATCAGAACTACGTCTCGTCGTTTGAGTAATAACATTGATTATTCATGATATTTATTTGATATCTCACTTCATCGATGTTTTTAGACATATGTTTTATGTAATTTTGGTTCTTTTAGTTTTTTCCTCGAGTTTAATTATGATTTTTTCACATGTCGTTTATAGTACTAGTGACACTTTAGGTACCTTCTTCAATGTATTATCACTTCCTTAATAATACACATTTTTATTGACAAACTATACATATTTACATTAAAATAATAAATAATGGATGATGTGTTAGTGAGTTAGTTCGTCAAAAGGCTATCGACCAGAGGTCTTCCTGCCTTGTTTTGTCCAGTCATATGGCGTCAGTCGTTAATGCGTAGATGAGATGAAATTAAATATGGTTGAATTATGATTTTTAAATTTGGGGTTTACACTAAGATTTCTAGGATTACAATGTGAAAGTTGAAAGGATTTTTGGAGAATTTTTCTGATAGGAATCGAAGACGTTCTAGGATGGGGATAACTAAAGTGGTATCATAGATGAGCTGGTTAGAAGGATTGTGTAAGGGATTAAGAGGATGACGGATCACTTCCTTATATTATTGCATTTTTAATGTCTTTCCAGATAAAAATCACATCTACAGCTTCTATATCCTTATACCTGGTTTAAATACTACTACTTAATTACTTTATTTTTAGATCTTACGATCCGCGGTCTCCCTTAGGACTCATGGCATCCGTCAAGCAGAATCGGACCATCCTGTTGTAACCAGCGCTTTTTTAACAGATGCGTGTTTTCTTGGAAATATTTTTCTTTATCGCCCTACTTGATGCTTCATGGTGTGGAAACCTTACCGATTTTTGTAAATACCTGATATTCTCGTTGTATTTTTGAAGGGAACAGTCGTCACTAATATATTGCATTATTCTTAAACTTTACTCTCGTTGATTAATTAATTTCCTCTTACGAAGGTATTTCCGATATCTTACAATGATCAGGTATAATTTATGAAACAATTCATACCAGAAGAATACATACAAGTTAGGATTTTCGAAATGTCCATGTGTTCTGATTGAGAAATACCAAATTTAAATATGTTTTTTTTTGGAAATTTCTATTCGAATAGGATTTTTATATTACGTTCAAAACAGTACATCTTTACATATTTAATGTTAGACAAGGACATAGGCAGATGTCAGCAGTAACTACTTTTAGGTTATTTTGTTTAAGAGACTATTAAAAGAGTCGATCGAATAACTTGTACATTTTAGTTATTGTGTTAACTGAGATAGTATGATTTGTGAATTAACCTTGATTTCTATGTCAACTGAAATGCCTTGATTCCGGTAGGTTAATCCTCTAAACTGTCATGTTTTTGCTTAAATTTTAGACACTACTGATTGTATATAGGATTTTAAGGATAATTTAGTATCTCATTGGAATCCTAGATAAGTGCAGGTTAAGAATTTTAATTACTGTTATCAAAAATAAGAAGTATTTCTATGAAATTGAATACAAAGTTGCGTTTTTTGGATTTATGAGAATTTTCCATTTCTATGTGTGTAATGACTATTCATATGCTGTGTGTAAACTATAGAGCTTAAAGTAAGGAATCAAAATAGTCTAAGTAAGAATCTTGTAATAAAACCGTTCAGTTAAAAAGCTTCATTTGATAGTGATTTATTCGACTTGGCTTGAAACGTTTTATTGAAAAGATATATTTATATAAATTAAATAATGACTATAGAATATCAAGCTTAGAACATGTAAAAAGGATCTCTCTGTTCAGAATAATAATTTTGGAGGTGCTATTTTGAAAGTTTGAAGAAAGGATTGTAGGTAGGATAATTGTAAATTTTTAGGAAATGCATTAGACGCTCTTGGATCTCATGCGGACTGGTAGCATCCCAAAGTCTACCATTTTATTTGTTGATGTACTCATTCATCCAAAAATGGGACTTACCGCAGAAGATGATTTTTGATGAAAATACCGCGATTAGTTCTCTTGGTATGACGATTATGGCGAATCGCGCAGAACCTTTCCCGAAGATAACACCCATTTCCATAAAAGCATTTGCACATTTTGTTGAATGCTACATCCATTCATGGTAATTTAGCAAAACCAAAAAACATAATTCGATACATATAGCTTTTAAAATAATGCCGTTAGTGTTACGCTAGATTACAGCAATCTCAAAACCAAACACCATTGGGTAGAAGCTAGAGTAGACAAGATTAAAACCTACAAGGTAAGCGTTGCTCAATAGATGAATACATCTATCTGATGAAGCCACTCTGTGATGAAACATGTTGCAATCTTCAGCAGTAAATGTGAAACCCTCTTTACTGTATTGTTTTTTTTATTAATCTAAAGGTATACTTTGCATTAGATAAAAGAAGTATTGAAGGACCAAGGGTATGTAAAAGGAATAAATACTAAGAGGAAAAAAAACACATTATAATTGGAAATTATAACCTACGTTAACCTAGCAGAAATGAATAACATAACATAAGAATACACAAATTTACTAAAAGAAGAAGGCTACAAAATAATCAATAAAACAGGGAAGAAATATTATAGAATACAGAGTACATAAGGAAATAATTCAATAATACAACAGGTGATGACAAAACAATAACAAATCATTGAAGAAATATCAACAGAAAGTTCATGTTTGTCAGATCACTCTGTTGTCACTAAGATTCGTGAACATGAGAAACAAAAAGGAAACTATCAGAAACATAAATTCATTACAACAAATTATTGTGAAATAGCGAAAGACGTTACTATTACTGATCATAGTCACATAAATATATTTGAAGAACTATCAACAAAATTGCAAGATATAATTGAAAAAAGCCAAGAAACACGAAAATTAAAACCAAGTGAAAATAATCCTTGGATAAATGTTGAAATAATAAGCAAATAAAATTAAGAAGCAAACTATATAAAAAAATAAATATGAAGTACGATTTATTAACCTTCAATTTATATAAAAAATATCAACGTTTTTTTAAATTCAAATATACCTTTAACAAAAGAAAAGAACAAAATAAATCATGTTGGAGACAATAAAATACTACGGGAGTAAATTTACTGAAAATAAAAATAATAAAATAAAGTATGGAAAATTATAAATCATCAATTAGGAAGAAAAACAGAAGAAGAAAATCACATACATGAAATCCAATAGATCAGTAACCAAAGATGAGCTGTAAATTGCAGAAGAAATAAACAATTACTTTTCACATACAAAAATTAACAATGCAACAATAAACAAACTATAAAATGACACCACAAATAACAACTGAAAAATTACCATGAAGCCAACAAATCACGAAGAACTCGAAAAAATAATATTTCAACTAAAAGATACAAAAGCAAATGGATTTGACAACATATCAGCAAGAATAATCCAAGAAAATAAAAATACATCAATACCTATTATAGGGAGATTGACAAACAACGCAATACAACAGATATTCTATCCAAGTTACTTGTAAAAACATTAATAGTTCTTATCTATAAGAAGGGTGACAGGACGAACGCTGGTAATTGTAGATCTATTTCATTAGAGTAAAATGGATTGTTGCAGTCGTTATATTTATGGATATGAAGAAAGAGATCGAGATAATATGAAGAACTAAATTATTAGACAAACTGGGGGCCATGGGAATAACTGACAGGGAACTAAACTTAAATGCAAGTTATCTATCGGATAGACCCTAAGCAACACTAATAGGAAACTTCAAAAGCAAGCCAACATTTACGAACTATGGATTACCTCAAGGAGCGAACTTACCGCCACTCCTATAAATACTATACACCAATAACCTAGCGGAACTTAACATAAATGGAAATATATTTGTGTATACCGAATATACTTGCATTGTATATTCGGATAGTAATACTACAAATATCCAAATCAAAACTGATGAAGATTCCAATAAAGTAGAATTATTGTTCTTCAACAACCTTCTAACAAAAAATGTGAACAAAATCAAATACGCCTCAGTCAGTGATAAAAATAAACGGACATGAAATAAATTAAACCAGGGAGATGGATTATCTAGGCCTAAGATTATAGGATGACCTCAAATGGGACGCATAAGTAAATAAATGATTAGGTAAATATGCATAAACTTTGGCGACGGTAATAAAAATACGCAATTTTATACCCCATGAAATAAAAAATGTCATCTATCATGCAATATTCACGCCTACTAACAACTGCTTAAGTGTATGGGGGGAGTACCTGAAAGAAAAATCTATCTGCACTGCAAATACAACAAATTACAATTCTAAAATTGTTATACTCGATGGACAAAAGAATTCACACCCACAGCATATACCAAGCACTGCACCTCCACTACGAAACACAAATACATCTATAACCAAAGAAAACACATCACTACAAAACATTGCTATACAGTTTAAGGTAGTAGAAGAAAAACGATAAAGAGATTTAAAATCAACGATTAGCTTACCTCTATCACAAGCTCCTAATATATCAACCATAGTAAAAAACCAGAACCTGGATGAAAAAGGCACACACCAAAAGAACATTTAAAAAAAATTAAGCAGAAAAGATAAAGAATCTAATATTGTAGTTATACCAGCTGATGACGATGCTGCATTAAGACTGTCGTGAATGATAAATAGAATTTAAAAACGACAAAAAACAGCCGCCTATAATCGTTTATTTCTTTATTATCATTTTAACATTTTATTTATTATTTATATATTTATATAAAATATCATTCTACGATTTAAAAATCCAAATTTTAAAGAGCTAATCACAACAAATTTCATGGAACTGCAATGAATTTGCAAATCATTATTTGCTTTTAGTCAAAAATATCCCATTATATGTATGTCAAATTCGTACTAGAGAATACAAGTTTTCCAAATATCGCACCGAACAAGAGTACACATTTTAGACATGCCAAAATAAGCTGATATATTAACACTAAACAAACTTATGCTAGTATCACATGCAGATTTACGGCATCTAAAAACAATTAACGTATGCCTAATACAGTATGACGAATCCTCAAGTAGGGAAGTTTCTCGACAGACCGCAACTAGAAACAACATAGAAATAATATGAACCGATAGTTTTTATACATGAAGGGGTTGCTACTTTCCTTAGAGAATTACCAATTTTATCTAAATGGGTTGATTCTGAATATTAATATTCAGTCGGTGGCTGTGAGTATAATACACCCAATAAAAGTCATTTATGAGCTGAAGAGTATAAATACACAACTGCCTAAACCTGCCTTAAAAATAAGATACTTTGATGCTTATAACTTTTTGTGGGAATCTAATACTTTAGTTATGATAGATAGAAGAGTAGATGAAGTGTTCGATTATAATAATCATATCCTACTGAATGATAATAGCAATACTGGAATAACATTCTGAAGAATGAAGTCCACCTGTGATTTCTGTGCTTAAAATTTAGTGTATTTTTTATGTCTGTGTCTATTAATGTATTTTGTTAACAGGTAATCCAAAGCATTATAATAAATAAATAAATAATTACCACAAAAAGACATTTCACTGCAATATTCTTGTATACTCCAGAGGATATTTGTCTTATACCCTTCCTCTCGCAGGAGGCCTCTTAAGGCATAAGTATAAATGGTGATAGGGTGTTTGTAAAAAGAGTGTTTCAATCAAATTATTTCTTGAGCTACGCGAAGAGATAGATTAAATAATGACAGTTAGAGTTCACTTTCTCCAATGTGAAGTGTAACCTTTATTATTCAATACGTATTTATTTATTATTAACATTCTCCAATATGAAAAATCCCATTCTATCCGTATTGAGACTTTAAAACAAATCACCTATGCCCGTGACAGAAGACTTTTAATAATTGAATGCAAAGCAAAACGCGAAACCAATTTACAGGTGCGATTTTTCTTGTCTGCCACGAGAGGAAAGGGAAAGAAATAGAATTCATACGTGTGAATCTATTACGTTCCTTCCGCGGCGGCGGGAAGGGAGGGAACGATGAGGTGGGCGACGGGCGAAGGTGGCGGTGGGGGGGTGAGCGAGTATATTATATAAGTGGGTGGCTGAGGCAGGAAGGAAAAGTGTTTAGGACTTTGAAATATCGTTTTTGTGTGCGGGAGATGGTAAATTCGGCGTCTCCCAATGGATGCCCGAGGTGAGGTGAGCTAGCTGTGAAACAGAGACGGCATGATTAATAGTACACCCCGGAGGAAGACAGATATCCTATGAGCAAATGTATACTGCTTGCTGCGATGTCTCCCCGCCGTTTACCACTCATATTTCCTTCGGTTTTCTTTTTTTTTGACATCGCCGTCATCCCTTTTGTTATTAAGGAATAACTAATTCAAGCAATATACATGGTTGATATTTTAGTCAAAAAAATATGTGCTACTTTGCATTAATTAAAAATGTTGATAAAACACATAAGTAGAGTTTTTACATATATATTTTTATTAGTTGTTTTTGTACTTAAAAATAAAATTATAAGTGCAAATATGGATATGATCTCTAAAAAGTCAATTCTATCATTTTTGTTATTTTTGTAACTTGAATAATAATGAAAAATATTTAAGTAGTTTGAATGAAAATGGTTATACTTAGCGAAACTCCATACATATAAATAAATGTTAAATATTTCAATGGTACTCCTTGGGAAAAAAAAAATAATATTGAAAATAGACATTATGCATTGTATATATCAATTTAAACTGCTTCTCAAATAATCTGCCATGTCCAGTACAAAAGGATAAAAGTCAATATTGCGATTCAAAATGATTTTAAGAAGTAAAAAAGAAAATTGTCACAGTTGAAATCTATTATATACAGTATGTAAAGTATTTACGTCAGCGACCAACTGAACTCAATATGAGTCATACATTACTGCAAACAATTTATAAAGCGAATAAAATTCATCCATATAAACCTAGATTGGGGCATACATTAGAAATTGCAGATCACGCTTTTAGACTCGATTTCTGCTTGTGGCTTGGTGAAAACATTAGGGAATATTTTATCAGAATTTAGTGTTTAGTAACGAAGCAACGTTTTCGATAAATGGTACCGTTTATTCACAAAATTGTAGATATTGGTTAAAGGATAACCCAAATTTTAAAAGTTGTTGCGATTTTATAACTATCGCAATCCGACCCTATTTCGTTACGGTGGTCTTTTTTTGTATTTTCTCCCAATGGTCAAGTACGTGAGTGACAATATGTGTTTTCGACATCTGGCTGCCAGGCATATGGTCCTGGCTAGCTAAGAAGTTCGTGGAATGTTAACGCGGTGCGCGGGGGGTGATAATTTCGCCACCTTGTAATTTGTAAATTTTGTAATTAGTGTTCAATATACGAGTCAAACTCAATTTATTATTTCATTATATCTTAAACAGATATAATTGGTCCTTCGAAATTAATTACTGCACAAGTCTCAACAAAATTAATGCCAGAAATCCAGAATTGGACCCTATTTTTTAATAGAATTTTAAATCAACACACTAACTTGAAAAGGCTTCAAAATTTTTTATTGCCATCACTTGAGCAAGAGAAATTGCGATGCATCTAGTTCCAACAAAATTGGTGTCCAGCTCACGGTACCTTGATTGTTAGAGAATTTTTAAATTTACATTTTAATGGTAGATGGATTAGGTGACATAGACCAATACATTGGCCAGCTCGATCACCGCATTTAACCCCCACGGTTTTTTCTTTTGGGGTTACTTAAAGCAAAAAGTGTACAAATAACCAATAGAAAACGATACAAATTGTCTAAAAATGCGGATTGAAGTGGCTATTCGAGAAATTAATGTTGAAATGTTAAACAACGTTTACAAACAATTTAGAAATAGAGTTGAAGATTGCGCTGGAGATGGAGCAGAGTATGTGAAATAACTGTAGAATTAAGAATAAAATAAGATAAATGTAAATGATTGTAAATAACTTTTATACTTCACCCACTTTTATCTTTATTGTGACTATAGTTTCGACAGAATTTCTGTCATTTTCAAACTATACTTTTTTATTTTTACAAACAACTTTATAAAACAATTTTATAAACAATTTAGATGACGTTAAATAGAGGGATATATATTAGGTCAGTTTGATCATTTATTAGTAGAATTTCAGGGTTACGTTTAATTTTATAAAGTTCAAGAGACTCGAGTAAATCCATTTTTAAGCGCTTTTCAGCGAAACGAATTATCCGAGTACTCCTGTGTAATCAAAATTGTGATTATTGTTTAGTAAATGATTAGCAAAAGTTGATTCTTCGTTTCTATTATTATATGAACTTATATGTTTTTTAGTCTCATTTTAAAATTGCGACGTGACTGACCAATATATACTCCTTTACAAGAGTTACAAGTTAATTTATATATGCCTGACTTATTTATTTTATTTATCGGAGTTTTATTATTATATATAACATTCAATAATTTATTTGGAGATTTTAGAAAAACGATAATGTTGTGTTTTCCAACGATGTTTTTGATTATACTGCTAATTTTACAAAAAATGTCAATGATTTAAATATTGGGGAGACTTTCTTATTATCGGCATATAAATATTTTTTAACTGAATTTAGTTCTTGTTTCTTAATAAGATTGTCTATAATGTTATCTTGGTAACCGTTATTACCTGCTAGTGATTTAATTATTTTTATTTCAGTTTTATACCCTATGTCAGTTAGTGGGATCGATCTGGCTCGGAAAATCATTGCACTAAATGCAGAAAGTTTATGTTTTAATGGATGTCGTGATTGTGCTGGAATTAGTGTATCTGTAAATGTAGGTTTTCTGTAAATTTCAATGTTAAACTTATTATCTATGGTTTTTGTAATTGACAAATCTAAAAATTTTATATTGTTGTTAACTTCTTGTTCTAATGTAAATTTAATATTAGGGTGTATGTTATTGATATCAGTTAGATATTGTTGTAATTGTCGGTCTGTGCCTTTAAAGGCTGAAATAATGTCTTTCATCTTAACGGCGTTCACTTGGTGGTACATTTCAATATTAAGAATAAAGAAAACACTTTTACTTTTTTATACCACTTTAAGTTTTATTTTCAGTGGCTAGTTTCGACTACATGGTAATCATTATCAAACTAACTTTGAAATTTACATTATAAACAATCAAACTGTATACATTAACTTTCTGGCCACATACAGGATATGTTTTTTCCATCTTAAATGTTGATCTTAATCATTCCTGAGTAATTTATTTCTTTACTAGTACATACTTCAGTTATTATCTATTAATTGCTATGGCAAAGGTGGTAAGGTGTTGATTTTTTTTACTCACAATTAAAGATAGAAAGTTCACCTCAAATATTCAGAAATACTTTTAATGTCTTCGTCTAAATTTTTATTTAAATCGTCCTGGTTAGTACCTTCATAACCATTTACTGCGTGTGTCGAACAGAAATAAGATTGTTTCAAAAAAGGTTTCTTGGGGCCCACCGCATTTTAGCGGACACTCCATGCTACGATAATCTAATTCTACATACTTGGTATTTGGTAGTCCTAGATTTTGGCCAAACTGGATATAAGAGAGATTCGTCTGTTGATAAATTCTTCCCTCTTTTTTTAAATACCTTGGCATTTTGGATGATTGTGAAAATAATTAGCATATTGTATCTTTATATAGACGATTAATAGTGTTGAATTAGCATAGAAATTACTTCCTATAAAGATTAGAATTTATGATACAATAAGACAAAATCATGGGTACCTTCAAGATCTAAAAAAAATAAGTTGACAAAGGAACGACATGATTTCTATAGAAAAGGCAAAGTTTTAATACACATCTAAAGAGACACATGTGGCGTAAGAATGATCTCAACTATATATCAGGCGCTTCCCGAACCATCGACGACTAAGAGACGCTTCCTGGACTCTGGACGACCACATCTAAGGAGAAGAAGTACTTCGTAAAGAAGGAGGTGTTGTCTGCTGCCCGAGCACTGGGGGGAGGAAGGCGGTTGGAACGAGGGGGGAACACAGGCCAACACTCAAGGTCACGGTGTTGGACGATCTTCGCACGCTCACCTGAATATTTAATCAATGCTTACGCGAGAAAATCGTATCGGCCCCGTTAAAAGGCCAAAACAAAAGGAAGCCAGGTGGATATCTCCTGGTCTGCCTGCACGGATTCAGTTAGGAGCGACGGCAACGGGGGGCCGGAAAAGGTACCCGAAAAATGCAATCAACGCTATCCTGTGGCCGTTAATAATGTAGGCGCTGGTAGGCAAGAAGATACCAGAGCACCTGCTTCATATGATGAGGAATTGCCAATTGGACAGGACTCCGATACGACGGCGATAAGGTTGACACGGGGGAATTCCGCAGGGACCGGGCCTCGGCACACTCCTCTGGAATGTGGCATTTGGCGGATTGTGGGCCAGCTACTTCAGGAGAGAGTATAACTAGTAGTAGGTTTAGCGACAGGATTAATGTGGCCTGGCTGTTAAGATTGAGCATGGGCCATCGAGATGGACCCTAGTATACCCAACATATCAGGGAAGCAGCCGTGGAAGCGGCGAGAGTAACAAGGGCAGAAGGAAGACTTCTGTTTAACGTTAAGGGGCCTATGAAAACTAGCGGGAGACTCCTTGTGTCCGGGGTATAGGATGGTGTCGACTGATCCAATCGATGTATTGGCATTGTCCACCGCTGCCGATCTGATAATTGCAGCCAGGGCAACTAGAACATGGCTTTGAGAAGGGGCGCTCCCAAAGGCGAAACCAGACAGGAGACCACGCAGCTGTACAGATGATCCACCAGCAAAAAAGACGATGAACTTTGAAACTGGTACTACCCATAAATGTGTGAGTTGATAGAAAGCACGGGTAAGTGGACTACAAGCTGATGCAGGTCCTGTCCGGACATGTGTATTTTATGGAATACCTGTTCCGGATAGGAAGACGACCAAACCGTTCGACACCAGAATCAGTTAAGAAAATAGGTAAGCTACGATGCGCCGACATTATCCCTCAGATGATTAAGGTGTAATAGTGCTGGTGGATGGTAGCAGCACTGTTGGTCGTGTCAGCCAAATACGTCCCAGGAAAAAAAGCGCGAATGATAAAAACCCATAAAATAAATTAAAAAACCATCAAGCTTATAACGGAACCTGAACTAATTTTGGACTATAATGAAGAGTGTTGATTTGACAGACCAATATCTTGCTTATATATTATCCAATTACAAAAACAGTGAAATGAACAAGGATACAAGATTTATATCACATTTTTTCTTTCGTAAAAGTCTAGATTGAAAATATATACAGTGTTCAGAAAGACTTATTTTTTTTTAATAAATAAAATATTAATGGAAAATATAAGAGTAGCAATTTGTTTCACTATTTGAAAAATATTATTTCCAAATATCTTCCAATGAGTCGAGAGTTTTGCATAACCCCTTTCAGCACATTAACAGGTATTGCGTTGTTGGAATTGTCCTGGGTGGATCAATTTAGAACACTTCTGTTTTTAACTATCTCCATAAAAAGAAGTCGAAGACTATTAGGTTGGGAGGCAATGGATATCCCCGTTTCAAGAAGGCACGCGCCCCGAGAGCAAAGCAGTCACAACATTCATTGAGATTTGGGCAGTGTGTCTTATTGCCTTGTCTTGCATTTTAGTCATCATCCTGGAAAAAATTAAAACCTATATTTCATGAAGTAAATGAGCGTTTGCACTACACTCCCGCCATTTTGATAATACGCTTTAACTGCTTAGCCTTGTTCGTTGGTCTAACGTTTGAAATTGAAAACTAAATGGCAGACCATGCAGGTTGTGACAGATCGGCAACCAACATTTCCACTATTTCACCACAACCCTGCTAAACACACCTTAATTCTTCCCATTTAACTGGCGGACCCTGCATATGCATTTAGAAAGTTTTACTCTAAGCAGTCTTTCATCACATATGAGACAACATGGGATTGTAAAAAATATTAGTTTAAACAGAATGAAGCTTCCTCAAAACATGCTTTATTTACTCGTAATACAAAATTCCTTTTCATGTCAACAGTATATAATTAATTGGGGTAGGTCAAATTAAAGCTAGATCAATGTATTATTTATTTATATTGGTGTTAATTCCTATTACTTTTGATTTCACTTTGAAACCTATCCGAGGGCTACCTATTTGTGTATTAGTCACCCTGATCGCGCCCTGGGTGTGAAGACTATTTACCCCCGTCTTCAGTTTCTCTAGCTTTTGATAAATTCTTACAATGATGCAACAAACATGAGGCTCTTGCAGTAGAAACATTAGTCCGCGCTCAATATGATTAAGTGTAATAACTGCCGTAAATGGTATCACGATAACTGTGCTGATTTGGATGCTATGAAATATGCGTACTACACTAGTGAATACAAGAAAGAGGACGGCGACCGGTGGATTTGTCCCACTTGTAATGCCGGCGATTCACTCGATGGCGCTTCTAAAGAAGTGGATTTCAATGGCGGGTCACATATCACAAATGCTTCCCTTGAATTAACTATTGCTTCGATTTTAAAACAACAATTTAATACATTAAAAACCGATTTAATATATTCGGTTAACTCTGAAATAAAAAAATTATCGCTTAAAGTTGACAATATCGAAGCGAAGAATAAACTGTTGCGCAAAGAAATTGAAGCATTAAAATCGGAAAAAATCAAATATTATATGGACACATTCTACGAATTGGAAGATAGGAATCAACGATCTCATAATGTAATAATTTTTAATTTGCCAGAATCAAATAAAACCACACTGCAAGAAGAAATTAATCATGATACGGAAAAAGTTACTGAAATAATTTCTTCAAACGGATTAGAAATATTGCCCTATAAAGTAATTAGACTAGGAAAAATATCAGAAAAAATTCGCCTAACAAAAGTTATATTTAAAACAAGACGCTCTGAAGGTATTGAAAGTTGATAGATCTAAATTAGATAACATCAAGATACAAGCGGATATGACAGAAATGCAAAGGTCTCACCTGAAGTCATTTAGAGATGAGTTACAGCAGCGTAATAGTCATGGTGAGAAGTTAACGATAAGATATCTGAACGGAGTTCCAAAAATTGTCAAAGCATTTTCCCCTAAGCATTCAAAAAACAGTCGACAATAAATATATACTTCCAGAACGTTGGAGGTATGAAAACAAAACTAGAAGAATTTTCAAGAAACGTAGTTTTAAACAAATGCGATATATTTATAATTATTGAAACATAGCTCACAGATGATATTACGAATTAAAATTAAACATGTTCGATATCTTCCTTACGGATAGGTCTCACTTAAACTGCACTAAGAATTTAGGAGGCGGCGTAATGATTGGTGTTAAGAAAAACTTTAATGCAGTTATGGTCCCATCTGGGCATACCGATGTGGAACATGTTTTCGTCAAATTTATATCAAATAGTAAAAGCTACATTCTATGTGCTGTCTACTTTCCACCTTCATGCCCAATTCTGAAATTCCAATCACACTGTGCCGCTATCGAAGATATTATGGAAAACTTTACCTTCGATGGAATACTCTTATGTGGGGACTACAACTTACCGTTGGACAGGTGGAAGAATGGAGATTTTGGTGTAGAAATAACGGAAAATCAAAGTGAAAGAGGTCAGCTACTAGCAGATACATTAGGTTTCTTAAACTTAAGTCAATTGAACAGCATCCCAAATAAAAATGGAATATTTTTGGACTTAGTGTTCGGTTACTCGGACTTTGTCAGTGTTTCAATTACGGTGGACCCGCTGTTAAAAACATGTCGGCACCATAATGCTTATGATTTTTATATTAAAAGTGATAGCGTCTGTTATAATTTGTTTAAAATTAAGTACTACGATTTTAAAAATGCAAACTATGATTTAATTAATAATTTTATTGCGTCTATTGATTGGTTGATGTTATTTAGTGGGTGTACTGATTTTAATGGAGTTTTAACTGTTTTTTTTTATGAAGCTCTACAACATATAGTTAATTTATTTGTATGTACCCGTAAAAACACATTACCCAAGTAAATACCCAAAATGGTTCGATAAGGAGTTGAAGAATTTGATTAGGGTAAAGAAAACTGCTCATTCTAACTACAAAGCGTCAAACTTGTATTCGGATTATTTAATATTTCAAGAGCTGCGCAAGCAATGTAAAAATTTAAGCAATAAACTTTACAAAGAATATTTGACTAGAGTAGAATATGCTGTTAAACAAAACTCGAAAACTTTTTGGCGATTTGTGGGCGAATTCAGTGAGTTCCTGTACAGGTCATTCTTAACAATGGCCAAGAGTGCGTTAATATTTTTGCGGATTATTTTTCCAGTGATTATTATAACGACATGAATGATATTGCTAACGCTTATTATGAAGGAAATATAGATTGATCTTTCAGTTTTAAAATAAATTCGGCGATGATTTTAGTGAAATTAGTAAGTTAGAGCCTTCTTCAGTTTGTGGATCAGATGGAATACCAAATTTGTTTTTACGTGAATGTATATATACTATAACACATGTACGTGACTATTTGTTTAACCAATCAATTACCGAACAATCTCTTTCAGAAATATGGAAAACGAGCTATGTCACACCCATTTTTAAGGCAGGAAATAGGAATGAAGTAATTATCTACAGGGGTGTAAGTTTACAATCTACAATAACCAATTTACTTATTTATGAGAAATACGTGTCTGATGCCCTAGAGAATGGCGACCAAGTTGATTCAGTTAATTTAGATTTTGCTAAGGCGTTCGACACAGTTGATAAAAATGCTCTTTTGCACAAACTGAACAAATGTGGTTTCAATAACAGTGTTATTAATTGGTTGGCAGAATTCTTACGTGGACGAAAACAATTTGTAAAAATTGAAAATTCTGTGTCGCACTGTATAAACGTAACATCTGGTATGCCACAGGGGCCATATCTGGGCCCGATCCTGTTTAGTCTGTTTGTTAATGATGTTGTGGCCAATTTAAGTTGTAATGTATTACTTTATACAGACGACATGAAGCTATTCAGACGCATAACACATCAGGATGACTGTAGTCATATTCAAAACGATCTAAATATAATCAATGATTGGTGTGTACAGAACAGCCTAAAACTAAATACCACCAAGTGTAAAATAATATCATTTTCAAGATGCTTGGATAAAGTTAGATGCGATTATAATATTAACAGCTGCATTCTAGATAATTCGACGAAAAATTATGTTTTAAATCACATATTGATGTAACGGTGAACAGATGTTTGAGAATGCTGGGTTTTATTGGGAGAATAGGAAAGGATTTGTCCATTGCAACGATAAAAACACAGTATTGTAGTCTTGTCCGTTCAATTTTAGAATATGGCTCCGTAATTTGGCTGCCACACCAATTATATTTAAGCAAATCACTGAATAAGGTGCAAAATAAATTTTTAAGAATGGCTGCTTATAAACTACACATACCCATACCAACTTTGAATTACGAACAACTTCGGATACAATTACACCTGGAACAATTAAGTACCAGAAGGGATGTTGCTGATTTGACAGTGCTTTTCAACATAGTTAATGGTAAGACTAATTGCCCCGAGCTTTTAAATAATTTGTCATTTTATACACAGTGCAATGGACCACAAACACAAAGCGTGATGGCGTTTAAATTACCATTTCATAAAACAAATTATGGTTTTAAAGAACCCTTAACCCTAATGATGCGTTTAGCCAATATTTTGCAGAGCAATCCTGATTTTTCGTTGTACTCGCATAATATCAATTCATTTAAGTATTCTCTACGATTGAGAATATTTAATATGTAGTCATCGTGTTGTTAATTTTATATTATGTATTTATATGGTTAATGCTGATATGTGTTTTTATGCTGTGTTGTCTTGTTTATTCCTGTATATATATATAGAGGTATACTGTAATATTTATGTATGTTATTTGGATAACTTTTTTGTAATTGATTATTAATTTACTATCGTAAAATATGTTGTATCAATGGAAATTTCCCGTCAAATAAATTATTATTCTTATTATTAAGAAGACAAGAAGTTAAGATGAAATACATCGAGAGTACGTTACATCAATTTATACCTGATTTAGGCTAATCGATAGTTTATTGAGGTAGGTCAAGAGTACGCTTACCTAATGCGTTATTGATTGAGACCGGTTTTCTTATACACAAAGACTTTTGCTAAAATGTATTACACTTTTTCTATAACAAAATTCAATAAAAAAGTTTTTAAAAAAGACTGTAATTAACATAAGAAATAGATGGAATTATAAATAAAAGAAATAAAAATGTCCAAAGCAAAACGTTTTAGGAACTAAATTTAATATATTTATTTAATTGCTCACTTAACTCATGGTGAAACATTTTTGAATTACCTTGATTAGAAACTAGAACTAAAACACACTTTTTTGTTTGACAGAAAATTTTCTGTCAATCAAACCAAGTGTTTTTTAATTCTAATGAGCGTGTTCGTAAATATTTTATAATAAAAGTTGAAAAAACAATTAAATTAATTTTTTTAAATAAAAAATAGAGAGAACACCTTAAATTTATCAGAAACAATCGAGATATTACCAAAAACAATTGGAAATTGATTAGAAAACTTTCTAAAACACTGTTATTAAAATAGTTAAAATGTTATTAAAACAATAATTAATTTGCAATAAACATTTTTTAAACAAACAGTTCAAAACAATATAAAATAATAAACAAAAAATATCCCCAACAAAAAAAGTTTTAAATGAAAACAATTAATATTTATATATAGTTAAAAAAAACATTTGCGATAATATTTTAACAGTTTAATAGTTAGCATTTAATGAAAAACAGTTTGGAAATAGGTAAAAATACGTTTTATTTTCATCACTCAGTGATTTAATCAGATAATAAAACATGTAATAAAAATCTTTAATGTAACAAAACTTAATTTGTGTAGTTATATCTTGCACCTACAACAACTTTATTTAAAGATTTTTTAAAGTAAATGCTTGTTGCACTCTTGCTGGAAACAGATATTAATATTAGGTGAAGAGTAGCACTTGTTTTATTCCATAATGTTTTTATTTTTAGTTGGAACAAGACAAGACTTAAGAACTAATTCAATCATACTAATCAGTAACGTAAACTTTAGCCTTAGGTAGACAAATAGGGGTAGGATTTAAATTTAATTTTACATTTTTAATAGATTGAGAAATAATTCTAATTGGCATTACCGGAAAAGTGTATTTTACAGAAGTAATTTCGATCTCCCGGCATTTTTTTGCTACAGCAATTTAATTCCTGCAGCTCTATTGGTTAAAGCATCCACAGGTTGTAAATCCCCGGCGTCGATATTTAACTCGCGTCCAATTTCAATGGATCCTTCTCACAATGTTTCTCGTGCCGTTCAGCTTTGGGCTTTATACTTGACCGATAGAGAGAAGTCGCTGCGTTTTTTACGGAAACTCCTGGGAAATCTGCCGATCACAAAGCACACCAAATTACCTCCCCCTAATACTTTCCTCGGGGCGCTCGTTTATTTACCAGCAAATTCTGTTCGGCGTTCTGTGGCTTCCTCTGTCCTTAAAACGGGAATTGAACACGCTAATATCGACGCTTAAGTGCGATAAAAAGACGCCACTCGTGCCGTCGAGTTTTACATATTTGTCGTTGTTTATGTCCGTCGCCCGTTTCTCCTTCGAGCTTTCGAATAGGAAGCGCCTTGTGCCGAGCTTTAGTCTGGGGGTGTAGAAGACAATGAGCACAGGAACCAATTAAGGTGTACAGCCCAGTGTAAACACAGGAAGGAAGGACCGTCGACCGTTCTGAAACATTAATGTATCACGCTAACTTTGCCTCCATTGTCATCTGCACTTAGACCCGAACCGATATATTTTCGAATGTACTTACCTATCTTAACATATCCGTTACATTCTAGTATGTTTATGTATTAGGGTAAATGGTAAATAGACTTCCTGCAAATTTTATTATTTAAAAAATAATAATTTCTATATTTAATAGTTATATTATTAAACTTTAAATAAATCATTGATTTATTTTATATTTTAATTAATCATATAATATATTTAAATTAAACATAGAATATATATTTCAATAAGTTATCTACTAACCAACGTTCTGTCTCTGCCCTGTAAAATATTCTTATACATTTCTAGTTGTAACTTCTGGAAAATCAGTCCCCTCCTTAATTGAATTAGTAATAATAATAATATTATAAAAGCATATTTATTTTATGGTTTATGTAACGAGCTCAATTATTTAATCTCTTCTCTTTTCTAACAAAATAATTCATTTAAAATTCGTGATTTGTATAATTCACTCGAGTGGAAATTTAACTCTGGTGAAGTTAATGGTATTTATGAACTTAATATAAATTATATCATATAATATATTACCCTTTGTTTACTTTACAGTATTAAATAATTTGGGGTTGAGTTTTGTTGATACAGTCTTTTATAATACCTTAAACAAATAACATAGGTGAACAGTTTAAATAACATACAAAATATATACAAAGAGAGAATATTTGATTTTAAATTATACTTTTATTAGAAAATATATAATTAAGGGTAAAAGAGGTGTAATGATTTAAATTCACAATACAAAACCGTACATAGACCTTACTTTAAGTGGAAATAATGGCTGTGCCATTGAATATTGTGGCATAACTATTACTTTTGATAAAAAATACATACATATTATATCAGTATACAATCCTCCCAATATACATACATCCGCACCGGAATGTTCTACTCTCCTTAACTCGGTGAAAGGTAACTGCATATTCGGTGGAGACTTTAAGGCTCACCACCAACTCAGCAGCTCTGCAAGAACAACTAATCAGGGCACTAATCTAGTAGAGGCAATAAATAATTTAAATTTAGTTGTGCTAAACACTGGATGAACTAATATTTATATATAGATAAGAAACCATTTGCGATATTATTTAAAGAGTTAATAGTTGTGAAGCAATTCTTCAAATTTCTTAAAAATTATATAATTAAAATAAAAATGTAAATGTAAGTTGACGGATGGCCTCTAACCCACCTTTCAATCAGTAAAACTATACTATAGGTTTACTGAATGATTCGTATTAAGTGAAAAAAAAATAATTTAAAGCATCAACATTTAGGCTCAGCAGTTTATGGAATGAAATCAAAGTTTATTTGTAGTGTCATTTTTGGAAATCACTGATAGTCGTTAAGTTAAAAAATGTAAATGTAGGGCGGACAAGTGGCGTTTCTTTCACCTTCCAATTAGTATAACATTATGTAAAAATTTTAACGCTGAGATTTATTCAGATGATATTTGTATAGACAAGAACAGGCAATAAATAACTTAAATGTAGTTGTGCTAAACAATGGAGGTAATTCAAGAATATCAGCACCCAATCAAAACCCATCAGCAATCCACGTCACAATTTCCTCTACAAACCTAGCAACTGGGAAGTATTTGAAGATACATTGGGCTCTGATAATGTTTTAATAATAATTATGAAAAACAAAGACTTCCATCATTAGCCAAAAAGAAAAACTACAACAAAGTGGCAGACAAATATAGCTAATTGGTCACAGTTCACGTCTCAACACGATCATCTTGACCCCAGCTTTTTAATATCTGCCATAAACAGAAGTGCGGATAATAATATACCCAAACCCAATACATCAAAGAAAAACATTCTAAAGTCCCCACTCTGGTGGGATACTGAGTGTACAAATACAGTAAACCAAAGGAAAGGGGCGTTATGAATCTACAAACAAAACATGACATCAGAAAATGTTCTGCCCGTGAACAAAAAGGCTGCATCTACCAAGAGGTTATTAAAACTAAAGGCAAAACAAACATGAAAGACTTTCCGCACCAATATTAATAAACGCACCCCTACATTAATGGCAGTACTATTAGGAATCAAATAATACCTCTAGATATTTCAGCACCCATCTTAGAATTATTCGTCCCTCAATATCTTCCTCCTGCAGAAACCCTACATATTTCTAATGAAACATATTTCTTTTCCTCCCCCTTCCTTCCATGGTTCTCAAAAACGACATTTCCACATCCCGTGGTTTGGATTGAATTACCTACAGTATAATTTCTCACTTACCGGAAATTGCCAAAGAGTACCTACTAGGTATCTATAATCAGTGGTGAACGAACATGGAACATTTTGAAGAGTTTAAAAACGTTATCCTAATTTCCACATAAAAATCTAACAAAAACAAACAAGCCCCAGCTCTTACATACCAATATCACTGGTATCATGCCTTACAATTTTTTTAAAAGAATTTTTAAGTTAAGATTGAAGTGATGGTTAGAAAGTAACAACAAGTTGCAACACAAATTTTTGAAAGAATTATTAAGTTAAGATTGGAGTGGTAGTAAGAAAATAACAACAAGTTATCAATTAGACAATATGGTTTTAGACGTGAACTTGGGACTTTTGATACCTTGCACGATTTGGTAACTAATATTCAATGCTCCCTTTCTAAAAATCCTTACTACCTATGTTTTTTGTTGACATTTAGGGTGCATACGATTCTGTACTTTTAAAAATTTTGGAAGAAACATGATAAAATTGGGTATCCTCAAAAAAGTAGCTTATAATATTGGAACATTGTATACATGGAGGAAAGTAAACTTAACCGCACATCCAATCGGACCGCGTATTTCTTAAACAGGGCTCCCCCAAGGATCAATTCTTGCCCCGTTATTTTTTAATATTTATACTTTTGATATCCCTTCATATATACATTACATCCTATATGTAGATGACTTTGCTCTACATACCGCCATGAAGGACTCAACTCAAAATATTTAAATCTATATTTCCAGTTGTCAGAGAGACAAAATACTTGGGAGTTATTCTAGACATAAAACTCCAATAGAATTCACATATTCAACACGTATGCAACAAATGTGAAAAAGGAATTAATATAATTAAAACTGTGTGCAATAATTGGTGGGGTGCAGAACCGTACATAAGAATTCTCTTTTATAGAGCAATTCTGGATGTACTATCTATGGATCGACAAGTAACATTGAAAAAGATTGATACCATCCCAAATTATTAAAAATTGATGATCCCTATCTCATTAGCTGAATCTCAGACAAAAATAAATAGCTAGAAAAGTAATAAGCAAGTATAATTCTTTACAGAAAGAGCATATTTCCATTCCTATCTCTAATTTGAATACAGAGGTGTTAACCGGAGATTAGAGTAAGAAGAATATGCCTTCTCTAATTGGTGCATTCGTGGATTATTAATCATATATTTTTTGAGTGCACTTCCAATATAATCGAAACAAAAGAATTACTCGGGAATATTAATCAAATTACCAGCCTCCCGGTCGATATGATACATTTATTATCCTTAAGTGAAAGACCTATTTATTCGGAAATCTTTAAGTTCTTAAGGAACACTAACATAAAAATATAGCTCGCCCAAATAAACTTAACATTCGTATGTTAGTCTTTAGTTCTAAGCGCATTTCATTTTAACATCCTCGAATCTCTACTGTTATATGTTACCATGGGCTCACTCCTGTGCGTCTTTCCAAAATATGTCATGACAGCCCTTATCTATAACCTTTATCCTTGTATGTATTCCTGTTGATATTGCATTAATCATAACTTGATAACTAAATAATATAAATGATGGGGCTGAATGGCATGTGCCTAAGTCAAAAAATTTAATAAAAATAAGCTGTTATTGGCTCTTCTCCTTACCACACTACCATCCATTAATCACTCCTCTTCTCAGGTATTCTAGCAAATTATCTCTAGGCACTGTATCATAAGCTGCTTTTAAGTCTGAGAACACTGCATACACACATCACTCTCTCTTCCATCACTTTCTATACTATCCTTACCAGAGTAAAGATCTGGTCTCTTGTCCATCTTTCTTTTCTAAAACCCTATTGAATTTCTGGTAACAAACCACTATGCTCTACGTCTTTCTCTAGCCGGTTTTCCACACATCTGTGTGTTTCTATGCTTATATGCTTTTCGGCCTCAAGCCCCCTCTCTTTGCATACCCACTATTATTACTGGCGACTCCGCCGGTCAGGGAACCCATTCCACTAAACCTAGCTCTAAAATTAGAAGGGGTTACTGACCTGTTAAGCCCCTTTTTTATTCGTCTACACCCCTTCTTCTGTTTCAACTCTCAGCACTTTCTCGGCGTATTCATTAACTGCCGACCATATATCTTAAGCTGTACTTTCTCTTGTTCTTATCGGCAATTCTACTCCTAGTCCTTCCGCTTTGTCTTTCAGTCGTTGCCTTGCATCTCTCCTGTATTCTCCGTACTCGCACATTTTACCTCCCTCTCTCAGCCTAAACATCTTGTAGTAGTGGGCCAGTCTGGAGATTTACCGTTTTCCTACTCACTTATATTTTGTTCTGTGGCATGATGGAGTGGAGAGGCCTGCCGGTATTGTCGTTGTTCCATTTATACTTCCATTCCTGATCTTCCTACACCTTCCTTTCTTTCTTGAATTGCTCTTTTGATTTCCTCCTGTATTCCTTCGCTTTCTGTTGCGGCTCTGACGGTCGTATCTGCCCTCTTGTTGTCATCTGTTCTGTTGAGGCCATTGGACATATTTTATGACCTGCTGCTCTGGTTTTCTGTATATATTTCTCTGGCCATTGCGTCCTTGTAACGGGTGTCCAACAATTATTGCAGTCCCGGGTGGCGTTGGATTCAAATACGTAGGTCGATTCTTACATGTGCCAAATAAATGAACTGACATTTTAATTGTCAAACATAACCTAAACGTGCATTTAAACAACACTTTAAATGCACGTTTAGGTTATGTTTGACAATTAAAATGTCAGTTCATTTATTTGGCACATGTAAGAATCGACCTACGTTTTTGATTCCAACGCCACCCGGGACTGCAATAATTGTTGGACACCCGTTATATTACTCTGCTTATTGCTTTCAGTGAAGCTTTGGTAATGATTTGCGACTCGCCACCTCTTTTTCTGGCTTCGTTTACCGCTGCCCTGATTGTGGCCATTTCTGCTTGGATGTTGTTCGCGTAATTTGATAATCTGCGGTTGTGTCCGTCTTCCTATTCGTCTTTTTATCTCCTGAATCACGTTTGAATATTCTGCTTTGTGTTCATCTGCTCTGCCGTTCGTGTAAACTTCTCTATTGGCCTTTTTTCCTATTACTTCTTCCCATGTGCGGTATCCTATTTGACCTCTCTTAATTTGTATATTAAAGTTGTAAATAACTAAGATTTTCAAATCTTAGTTATTTACAACTTTAATATACAAATGAATATGGATTTTCAACATCTCAACGTCTTATCTATCAACCAACTGACCTCTCTTCGCTGGATGTATCATGTCTCTGGCTTCTTCCCTTGCTTGGTATCCTGTCTATAGTTCCTTATGCTCTTAGGCTATTCCCCTTATCATCAGGCTTAGCGGTTTTGTGCCATTGATTAGTTGTAACGCTACTATAGAGGCCATCCTATATTGCCATTACCAGTAGAAAGGGTCTCTGAACTGCCTCTAGATGTTTGATTATCCTTTAATCCGTTCCTCTTTCGCCCCATACTTCCGCTCCATATAGTAGTATGGGCTCTATTGCCAATTTAAGATGTCATTTCAGCAAGCCAATCAAATCTTGCAACTTGTTATATTGTGTATTTCATGGTTTGCGCGAAAAGGATTTCTCTAAAAGATTTTTGAACATTTGGAGATTTGGAGGTTTTCGCATGGCTCTCTTTTTACACATGATAAATAGTATACCGAATATAGCAATAAGAATAGATTTCAAATATTTCTTACTTCGATAAGTCACCAAAGAGTTTTTAAGGCATTCGTCATGCTACATGTATATCTATTAATCTCCACTCCATTACAAATACAACACCGATTCTTTTACAAAAAAAAAAATGAACTGCGAGTTTTAACAAAGTGAAAATTGAAGACCATTTCAGATCATATCTCCTAGAGGAATACAGCAATATGTGGCCAAATGTTGAGGTCTTCTGCATCGCAATACCTCTCTCTAATTCAACATCATGCATCTCCATACAGGAAACCAATGTAGCACAACCCTACGAAAAATTACAGTTTGCCATGTTGAAAGAGGCAGATATAAAATGCCCCTTATTAAGCATACTTCAAACAGAGGGTATCAGAGACTGATGATATTAGTATTACCTTCAGAAATATGATAATGAAGAAAATGTGGATTCGTTTAAGTATTGGAGCTACAATACGTCAAGTCATATAATGGCTGAAAGAATTGCAATATACCATGTACTTCCAGTTGTACACTTCTTAACTGGGTCAAATTACACTAGAAAAGTAGAAACAAAAAGAGCTGGAATGACAAGTTCACATACAGCATGCCGTACAAATTTCGAAATTGATGCGAGTGAAGCAATTATGGAGCAATCGATACAATTAGCAGAAGAATATCTTGTACAGGTTTTGAAAAACAATGAACGAATTACGAGTGTTTCTTTACACACAGGGGAAAACATTTTCATAGAGGATCTTCCACCAACCAGTGTATCAGTTAGATTACATATTTTAAAGGCATACTATAACGCACATCTATATGTATCATACTTAAATGAAAACATCATACAACTTGATGCTGTGCAGTTTGGTTATGAAGATGACAGTGATTCCTTACAACCCTCACCTATAAGTCCGCTTTTTCCTCCCAGCAATAATTAATGTGCCTAGTTGCTCATGTCTAAAGTGTGCAAGAGACTCATGTAGATGATTTTCATAACTTTTGGTGACGTGCCCCAGTTCTTTCCCGCCACTGTGAATAGCTTGTTAGCCATTTCTACAGTTTTGCCACGAATAGTTCTGACGTGTCCTATCCAGTTTGTAGCTCTATTCACTGTCACTTCCAGGTACTTGACGGTCCTCTCGATTTCCATTTTGTTTCTTTCTACCGTTTTTAGCTCGGGTCATCTTTTTACTCTCCTCCAAGGCATAAGGATTGCCCTAATTTTTTCAATGCTTTAGCTCAGACCCGCTCTTTCGGCCAATCTCTCATATTCCTTAAACGTTCTGGTCCAAACTTCTTCAATAAATGTCCTTCACTGCGTATGCTTGGTTATAGAACCCGCTCTCGATCTGCTTCATTTTTCTGAACCAGCTTTCCATTCCCACTAATTCCCACTACCCACAGTCATGACAATATTATTTTATTTTTGATACTCATTGTTGTTATTTCTCAATGGTTGTCTACATCAGCAATATCTTCTCCCTTATGTACTGGACACGTAATCTCTACTCCCTATGATGC
Source organism: Ontholestes murinus (assembly GCA_963969525.1). Classification (NCBI taxonomy): domain Eukaryota; kingdom Metazoa; phylum Arthropoda; class Insecta; order Coleoptera; family Staphylinidae; genus Ontholestes; species Ontholestes murinus. The sequence continues at coordinate 51,359,619 of OZ018395.1, forward strand.
CGGTATTTTAGTTTTTGCTTATCCTAGTTTTATTTTACTAAGTTTTTTACTCCTTCCTCTATAAAATCTTCAACCACTAACCTTAGAAATCCTTTTTCTATCTCACCTGAGAGTCTATTTTCTCTCTCATTGTAATGACGCCCCTATTCGTCCCATTCTTTTCCCTTTCTTAATAATACTCCACATTTCTTCTTTACTTCTATACATAATTTATTTTTCACACGTTTATCCTGAAGCCTTAATCTGTTGTTTTTTAAATATACTATTATACCTATTTTTAAATGGTCCCATTCCATTACCTCTTCCACTTCAATTCTTCTCACTTCTTTATATGAAAAGCCTCTGATAACTATGTAATCAATCATTGCCTATTCCGGGAGCCCAGTGTATATTTTTCGATCATCTTCTCAGCATCTATTTAATATCTTCCAATTCTTTTCTATCACCCACGCCTTCATCTTTTTCCCTCATTGCTTATATACTTATCTTGAGATCTTCTTTTAATCATCCATCTTCCTAGTTCGCTGGAGATATAATCTATTTCCTTTCTTATTTTAATCCAGTTTTTCTTTATTATGCAATACTCAAATTTATCTAGTACTCTGTCGGCGGATATTTAACCCATGCCTTACCTTCACCCTCGATGAACTTCGCCTTATCCACTTACATAGTCTCTGTTATTTCCAGTATAATTCCAGCTTCGCACATCCTCTTGCTTCAGACTTTGATGCCTTCTCTATTGACCACCTTAAATCCCCTGGTAGCTAGCCTTTTATTTCCTCCAACTCTTCCTTCATCATCCTCGTTTCTACCACTCTCACAATGTCATTTCGAATTACTCAATCCTCGAAATCCTTTATGTAATCTTGTCAAGATATTAGAAAATTGGTTTTCTATTCTATCAGATAAAATATTCCTAAAAACAACAAGCATATCTTCTTCAACCATTGTCGGTCTTAATTACATTTATGCTGAAAAAACATTTTTTATTTAATAACAGTATTCTGTAAAATAAACCAGAACTCCACCTTTTTTACATGTCATGCGCTCATTTTGAAATATATTATTTCAGCTATTTAATAACATAAATTTGATATTTCATGAATGATTTTTACATTTACCTCGTGGTGAAACATTGTGGAATAATAGGTAATTATTTTAAAACACTTGGTTTGTTTCACTAAATTTTATATTCACTCAACCAGTTTCGCTTTTTACAACGAAACTAGTCGAATGAATATAAAATTTAGTGAAACAAACCAAGTGTTTTTAATTAATTACCTATTAACATAAATTTGAACTGTAACAATTAATAGAAATATTAATTTAATATAAATCATAATTAATGTATTGAATGAAAGAATATTCAATAAATAAGAAAATACTTGACGCTTGATTTGCCTTGTGAACTTTAAAGTAAGAACTTAAGAAGTAGTTTCAGCACTATAACAGTACTTAACAACTCTGTCAAATCAATCAGCTTTTGGCGCAACCATATGAGTACGTGGTACATCTTTCTAACTTTTAATAACTTTACACTTATGATATAATATTTTATACATTTTTATTATCTTGTGAGTAGAATCCCACTTACGGGCGCCGGAGTGGCAAGTTCGAATCCCAGTTGGACGAACTACTTTTCTGAAGTAGGAAAATTTACTGTGCGGGTTGAGGGATAGTGTTTGTCTATCGTGTTTGAAAGTATTAGTATTATTATAAATTATTGGCCAAATGCCCTATATAGCTATGCTACTTTCTATATTATCCGAGATCCTTCATATCGAATACGTTTATCTGAATTTAATTTTAAAATATATTTAAGGGATATCTATTTACTAATAATTAGAAAAAACACGAACATATTTTCGTAAAATCTACAACAAATGAGTCTTATTAAGACTACAAGAACAAATCACTTTTGAAACAACTACTTCTCTAGCTAATACCGCGACAGACATTTAATCTGTAGATATCTATTTAATTATAAAGTGCATAATTTACTTCCCCTCTCTTATTATTATAATTAATGATATATTCTGTATGTACATACTTGATAATTATTTAAAAAGGACAAAACTGTTTAGCAATGTATTTTATTGTATAGTTGATTATTTTTTGTAATGTTTCTTCAATTAAATACATTTTTTTTGTCTTACAATAACTGTTAATTTTGATTTATTATTATTTATAATACTGTAAATAATGATAGTACAGTAGAAAATAAATATAATATTAAATCAAATCTTATACTTTCTAAAATTATTTATTTACTACTACTACTACTACTACTATTTGTATAATATAAATATACTATAATATCATTAAATTCTATTCTATATAAACGCAGGTTTGTGAACGTGGCATATATTAAATTGTTTTAAATGGAACCACCTTGGATATCCCATTTGATTTATACCTCGCTGACAGTTACAGTTTCTTTTTTATTATATTAAGTCGCCGGCGTGTAAATTTCTCGAAAACGGCAATAACTCAACCCAGATATTTTTCACAAATATTGCGCCTTTTAAATCCATTGCCAATTTAATATTTTGTTATATCGTAAATATATTTATTTCGCTTATGTTTCGATTTAAACTAATAGAAGTGCAAAATTATGAAACATAAAATATAAACGTAATATATCTGATTTCATTTTTTAAAATATGTATAAAAATATGACTGAATTAAACCTTTTAAGATAGTTAATAAGCACTAAAACCTTTCTTCACAATATTATTTAAATTCACAGATATATATTTCGGACATAATATGACCATTATCAAAGTTTTAATACTAAATACAAAACTAAAATTATTCAGCTTATATACTAAACAAATATATCTGTGAATTTAAATAAAATTGGGAACTGGCGTGTTTTTTTTTTAATTAATTTAAAATTAACTTTATATGTTTCATAATAAGTTAAATAAAACAAAACAGAAAAAAATATCCTAAAGGGGTAAAAAAAATTAATAAAATTTAAAAATTTAAAGTTGGCTCGAAATTGCCAGAATGCAGATGGCGGGTTTGTGATGCATTTGTTCACGTTGTGATCTGTTACAAACTTTTATATCAGTTCATTGAGCATTAAAAGACTCGTTGTAGCTACAGTTGAGAATAAAATAAGTGTATTTTGTGACTACATTTATTATTGATCCTAATTTATATACAATGGAAGACATAGGTCCCAGCACTTCGACTTACTATAAATATTGTTTAGTGCCACGCTGTGTAAATACTACCTTTCAAACACCGAACAAAATATTCATATCGTTACCAAATGCAGCTAATAATAAACAGCTTAAAAGAAGAAAAATGTGGTTAAAAGCAATGAGGCGAAATGATAAAGATATCTCAAACAAATCAAATGGTTTCGTTTGTGAGGATCATTTTAATGTAAGTATTAAATCGGTTACGAACTGACTGAGTGGTGCTAAATTTAGAATCAAATTAATTAATTTGCTATAACAATTAATTTTATTTGATGATAAATTTAGTTCTGCTTTTTGAAACCGTGCATAATAAACATTAATTCAATATGTATAGTTAGAAGAAGACATGGATAACTACATAAAATGGAAGTTGGTTGGTGGATATACAAAAATGAAGGAAAATATTGTTCCACATATCTTCCAATGTCAGGCTGACAGAAAACGATCTTTGCCACTAACACAAAGAAAAGGCTCAAGCAAGAGGGCTCGAACGGAAATAATTGGACAATTATTAAAAAATGCAGAATTTCAGGATTCCATTCAAGAGCAAGAAAAGACTCAGGATAATCAAATAAGTGAAGAAGTGGCAATTAAAGTTTCTTCACCTCATAATGATATCCAAGAAACATCTGATATTAGTGCGTCGGTATGTGAGAAAAGTTGTCAAACAGATGTAATTGGTATTCAAACTAGACCAATAAACTTTAAAAATCGATATATTCAAACAGACAATGTCGGTGATTTAAAGAAGGTAACAAGTGTAGCTTGCTCACCTATTAAAATAAAACCGATAAAGAAATTTACAAGTACAAGCATGTCTCTTTTATTAAATAGTGGATCCTCTTCTAGCATTACAAGTGTTTCTGAATATTGTCAGTGCAGTGGTTCATCATCGAGCCCTAGTCGTGATTTGATTTAAAATAGAATTAGTTCGATTTGTATTGAACGTAGTTTGTATTTATATAAAAAAAGTGTAGAATTTATTTAGGAATACCAACTGACTGTTATTTTATAATTTTATTATTAGTAAAAACTACAAAACGGCAGCTACAAAACATTTACATAACTTTTAGAAAAATTAGAAATAACCTCCCTTTAGATGAAATAGCTGATGAATCGGAAAGTCCCCCAAATTAGTTTTTGTTTGAATGCATATATTTTTTGGCCAGAAGGACAAAAAATTAAACAACGTCTGCCATTAGCATTTCGTGCAAATTATTATAATGTTCAAAGTATGATTGACTGTTTTGAAATTGAAATTGAAAAGCCTAATGATCCCATAAAGCAAGCACCTACTTGGTCAGAATACAAAAAGGCAAATACTTTTAAATACTTAATATCGATTACAACAAGTGGTTTTATTAACTTTATTTCAAAAGGTTTTGGAGGGCGTACAACTGATGTTACAGCCGTTTAAAGATCGGATTACTTAGAAACATTAATACCAAATTGTTCAGTGATGGCAGATCGTGGTTTTAAACAAATCGATGCAATATTACATCAGAAAAATTGCATTTTAATCAGACCGCCATCTGTAAAAGCAGGTGTAAAGAGTTCTAAGGCAGAGGTGTTGAAAACCAAGAGAATTGCATCATTACGTATTCATGTAGAAAGGGTTATCAGAAGAGTACGGGAATACAAAATATTAAAACCTCATGCTTGTGTAAATAATAAACTTATAAAATATCTAGACTACATGGTGATTATTGCATGTGGTTTAATAAATTTACAATCAAAAATAATAGAATTATAAATATGTTTATTGTTAATTTTAATACATTTAATAAAGTAAAATTAAAAATTATGAAACAGTTTCTAATAATCTAAAAAAAATCATTGCTTCCCAAAATATCTTTGTCTTTGCTAATATATCCATGAAATAATTTTCATCGAAATTAATTTTAATTATTGTTAATTTGTTGTTGGTTTCGAATGAAGGATCTGCAACGCATAAATAACCAACTTTGAAATTTAACATTAACTTTTGTAAATGTAACCGTTTTTTAACAAATAATGATTTACAGTTTTTAAAGACGATGGACATTTAATTTCAAACACTGCATTATTTCATATACCATCGGGTGAAGCACCAAATTCTAGATGCTGGTTATTTAATATTAATCCGCACTTTTTTATTTTAATATTTAATTGTTTTCTCACTTGTTTTCGAATATTATCTTCCAAATATAATCCTTTCTTCATTGCCTTTGTCTGAAACATTTTGGAAACACTAATTACACTTTTCACTAAAACACCATCACTAGTTTTACGGAATGCTGCGGAATATATTTTTGAAGCTGTAATCCTTCCATAACGAAGTTCAAACCACAGTTTAGTTGAACTTTGATCAATTGTTGCATTTGCAGCATTTTTACAGGATTGCTCAATTATTGTAGTCTCGCAAAATTTTAAAAATTCCTTGCAACTATGTTCCCCATGAGTATTTATGAAACGATGCAATAATAAATGCATACTTAAATTATTAGGTTCATCTCCAGTTTCGGTATCATCAAAATAATTTAAAATTTGTGCCGAGCATTTTAAATATCTCCCACTTTTAATCGTTTCTTCAAAAAATTGTTTCATCTGCTGGTCGGTTATATATGATTTAGGTACAACACCAAAATGTTCTGTCGTAACAGTTTCATTTGCAGCACCTGTTAATTTTGGTTTTTTCCAGTAGCATTCAATTTAAGTTGGTGCTGGCTGGGTACTTTTACGATGTGCCCACATTAAAAATGCAAGTGCGTGTTTACATCCTCCTTCAGAAGCCGAACAATCCAAACATTTCACTTCCAGAATTTTTTCCTCTTTTTCACAAACCACTAACTTAACTTTATAATTAGAGGCCCTAATTCTATGTTCGAGGCAAATTTGTCCAAGAATTTGTACATGTATTTCCTGTTCTTTTAATTTGCACATAACCAATTGCAGTATTGATGTAGGAGTCCCTCATTGATCTAAAATTTATTAAATTAGGCACACCTTCAATGTTATATTGTCGCAGAAGAAACAGTTTTAATTGTTTGTTTTTAAATTTTTAGGTTAACTATTAGGAATGGGGACAATATAATTGTATATATTCTCTTCGTTTATCATAATTAATATCAATTAAAATATATTATGTAAATGTTAAATATATATATACTTATAAACCTGCTTTTAATCCACGAATTTCTGCGGCATTAAAACAATCATTATGATTGATAAATTCCATTAACATATATGCGTCAATATTGGGCAAGTTATCACTGTATGCTTTAAAAAACTCGGTATCTTCAATTATTTTAAAATAACACAAGGATTTAACAAATAAAATGTGAATACTGCGTATAAATCGTATCATAAACAATGACGTCACGCGATCTTCGGTCAACTTCGTAGCGAGGTCGGAAAATTTAAAAATATTATAATTTTAAAGTGCATTTGTTAAATAAATAAAGAAGTATTTATAAAGAAAAATATATAAACTGAGATAAATCATTATTAGCAATCATAATAACATAAATTTATTGATATAAAAATTGTATGCGTGTACCCAATTGTGAAGAAGGGTTTTTAGTGCTTATTAATTAATCAAGTTTATCTTCACGTAACTCAAAACAAAAATCAAACTTTTAAGTTAGGTAGAAGAGAGAATGTATTAGATAATTATGCTACTGACAAATCATAATAAATTCTACAAAAAACTGCGGCAACCATTTTTTTCTGTATGGAGCATCTGAAATTCTTGGTTAAATATGTGGTGTTTAGACAGCAGGTGATTCAAGTTCATGGATTATTTTTCTTTTATGTTCTGCAATTCTTTTTTCAGAAGATCGTACGGTTTGCCCGATCGATATACATTTTTGAACACAATAAATTATTTATTATCCATTATTTTTGCATGAAATTGAAGGTGTTAATTACCATAGAATGATGCGATTTAGATCAAATATGCGCCGTTTTGTTCGATAACTTGTTGCCATTTTGAAGATAATATCAATACACCTCTCTCATAGAAACCCTTATCCCTATTGGCAAAAAAATAAGTCAGTCGATTTTCACAAGCTTTTCTTGAAGCGAATTTTTCAGCAAAATTGTTGATGGTAACCACTTGGTGCCAAGTTCTGGATATAAGGTGAATGGATGAGACCCTTCAATCCAAACTCCCGAAACTTCTGGCGAGTCACTATCCATGTGTGTGATCTGGCATTGTACTAATGGAACACAATTTCTCTCCTATTGTCTAAAGCTGGCCTCTTCTGGTCGATTGTTTCCTTCAGACGATCCAATTATTGACAGTATATTCCCGAGTTAAGAGTATTGCCAAACAAAAGGATCTCATAGTGGATAACTCCGTGCTAATCCCACAAAACAGGCAGCAACACCTTCCTAGCCATCAATCCTGGCTTTGCCACTGTTTCCCCCAACTTGCCGCGATTTGACCACGTCCATTTTCGCTTGACGTTGTCGTATTGTCGTAAGTGATCCACTTTTCATCACCAGTCCCCAACTGCTTCATAAATGGGTCGATTTTGTTACGATTCAGCAATGAAAATTCAGCCCACGAGATTTTTTTTGCGTTAACTCGTGTGGAGCTTCTTTGTGTATCCAACCTTATTCATATAATATCAAACGGTTTTTTTATGAAATCTTCGACTCATAGGCAATTGAAACAGTACTTATATGACGGTCGGATTCTACAATGTCCATGATTTTATCGATATTTTCGTCAATTGACCTTCCAGTGCGGGGTGCATTTTCAACATCCAAATTAACAGAACGGAATCAATGAAAGCAAAATTGCGTCTGATTAGCTGTTGCAGTATTAGGGCCATAAACACTATTCACATGTTCAGCCGCTTGGATTGCGGTTTCGCCTTTATCGAGAAAAACTATTAAAAATAGCGTTTTTTCTCTTTGCTAGTATCTCGCTCAAACACAAATTATTTACAAAACTGTCAGAAAACTTTTTTAGCACGAAATCTCATCTTTCTAACGCCATCTAGTGAAAACCAATACAATAATATACAACGCAAGATACAGATAACTGAATAATGGATTTCATTTTACTACATTTATTATTAATATTTTGTATACGTGAACTACTGCAAAAAAGTAAGTAACTTAGATGAGAAGTATTATAGAATAAAAAAGTTTATGATAGTAGGAAAAATGTTAAATAATCTTTACATTTGTTTATATGAATCATTTAATTGAAAATACTACAACTTCAATTCTTATTTCATTCTAAAGATTAAAAGAACTTAATACAAATTTCTAAACTGCTGTAGATTCTTAAATATATTAGTTGATAAATATGTTACATTCAGAAGCTGGTAATTATTGATTTCCAATGGAAGCAGGCATATAATATAAGTTTCTATAAAACAATTGTTTTATAATTAAATTACATGAGGTTAACAGGTACAGAATGTAATTGTATTCAGTTTTATCCCCATGCCTGCTCATTTACTATTTACAGAATACAAAGAACACAGAAAACTATTTGTACTCCTGCATACTTGATTCGTTTACCGTCTGAATTCAATTTATAAATAATTCATCTGAACGCCTAACTATTATTCCATACCAGTTTTCGATATTCCACGAGCATGAGTTGATATTTTAAACTTTTTACTTTGAATGTTTAAAGCTGATTTAATTATTTTATTATATATAAGCATAAGTAAATATGAACAAAATAAATATAGAATAATATTTAAAAAATAATAATTATTGAACTAATTAATTAAATAAATAAAATATAGATAAAATGAATAAATATTAACATAATTAAAATATAAACGATAGCATGACGCGAACATAAAAAAAATGTACCATATAAATCGATCAAATAAATAAGTATTAAAAAGTCAACGATACATGATAACACAGATTCTTTATAGATAAATGAACATATCCAGAAGGAGTATAATATTATTATATTATTGATATTTCTCTACAGAAACCTGCTAATTGAATAAAAAGAGTTTTCAATGTTTCCAAAAATTTAGAAATTTATTTAAAAAATTTATTGCAAAATAATTTCTGCTGTTTTGAGATTTTTAATCATTTTCTTTTGTGCAATATCGCGTTGTTGCCTTGTATTATGACAATGCTGGAGACTTGAAAACTTGTGTGGATATTTATACACATAAACAACGCACTAAAGAATGTACAGCGATGGGAATCGACAATCATCTCTATATTTTATCTTCCAAAATATACGAACTGCCTTACGTTGCAATCTAAATATTCTGTGTCGGTAAGACGCGTGACCTTAAGTCCGTATCTCAATCTTAATTCGATAAGACTGTAGTAGGCTACTACTGTTAATTGAATCATCAATCAACCAGGTTTCTTAAATTGTAATTTTTTTTTTTTTAAAGAGATCTTGATAGACATGTCCCTTGATGCTCCCAAGTTAGATGAGAATCAGCATGAAAGCCCAGAAAACAGTTTTTGCTAATTTTTTAAGCTAAAAATTATTGTAGGGATTTTATTTTCGTTTAACAATAGTTTATTTTTAGCAGTCCAAGTCTTCACTGTGACTCTGTTAGCTAATTTTGCAACTTGTGTAGTTACTAGTTCGCTAATTAGAGTGGAGTTATCAGCGAAGAGAATGACATTACTTATATTTTGTTGATTTGGGAGATCGTTTATGTAAATTAAAAATAACAAATAAGATAGATCCTTGAGGTAGATCATACTTTATATGATTAGATTCTGAGATTTGATTGTTAAAAAAATGTTGTCTGTTGCTTAGATAGGAAATAATTAGTCTCATACTACTACGGTCAAAATTGTATCCATTAAGCTTCTTTATCAGAAGATCATCAGATCATGTGAGATACAGTCAAGCGCTTTGGTCAAATCATTAAATGACATAACAGATACTTTCTTTTTTTCAAAGTATCCATGATCTGTTTCCACAGAGCAATTACAGCGCCCGTTTTTCACATTCCAGATCTGAAACCAAACTACTTTTGCTAAAAAGGGCCGTTTCATTATAATTCAATTCAATTATTTTCTAGAGTATGGGTAGAAGAGAGATTGATATTATGTATATCCTGTGTATCGCCCTTTTTAAAAATAGGTAACACTTTGGCCAATTTTAGAGCGCCCGGAAAAGTATCACTTTCTAGTGATCCATTAATGAATTTAGTTAATAATAAATAAATTAATTAAATATTTGTTATATAAAACTTTTTTCATTAGATTTTTGTTAAAGTTAAAAAATTTTAAGCAAATAGAAATTATTTTCTTAAAATTATTATTATTATTATTAGTTTTTAAACATACTTATTATTTTAATATTTACAAGTGTACAAACATATTTAGGATAAAAGAAAATCAGTGAATTTTAATCTAAGCCCACGAACCAATCACACTCAAATAAAAGTTTTTATGGCTTTTTATACTTCTTCTTTTAAATAAACTATTTAAATAAATTATATTTTAAATCGTATCCTTTATCAAAGTGCATCGCCAAGTAAATGTCGCATTCTTTTGTTAAGAATATAATAATAATAATAATAATCTTTATCTGGACAAAACATGATACATAATAACAATAACAATAAATATGAAAACAAATAAATGGTGTTAGTCCGCTGGGCTATAGACCTGCGGTCTATCTGGCCTGTCTTGAATTTAATAGTAAGAGAGAAAAAAGTATCTTTGTTAGCTAGCTGAACTGACCTGATGATTCGCACAAATGAATTGATGAATTGTGAGGGGAGGATATTGATATTTAGAAAGGATATTTGGATTTCGGGAGATACAGAATTTGGTTAACAAGGGTTGGTTGGTTCTTGGCAAATTTAACGCTAAGGCTTAATATACGTTGGGAAATGGGCGGGATTTGGGTGGTTTCGTACAGAAGATCATTGTTAAGAAAATTTTGTTATTTTGAAAATTTTCAATAGAATCTTTCTATTTTTCAGTTAACCACTGCTTTTTCTTTATGACTTTTGATTGTTTTTATTTGTAAATAAATGTTTGCAGTAATTGCATGCTTTAAAAAATATTTATAAAAGTAACATGACAATCACATCAAATTTCTAATGTTTTTAGTCAAGTTCTCATCTTAAATGGCATGATACTGATATTTTTATGTATTCAACTATTTTTTCCAACAAATTTGCAATTGTGTTGCGGTAAAACTTTAACTATTTTTAATCAAAGCTTTAAAGGTTTTGTACGAAAAAATTAACTGCTGTAAAATACCAACAAGTTTTAAGAAAATTATATATTTTTTATAATTATAATTCGTTTACAACCAACTTTTCAAATTTCACTTAATCTACCTATTTTTCTAGAAAAATACTTTGCACTGTTTTTTTTCTTTTAGTAAATATTATTTTAAACAATGGTTTCTCTTCTGAAAAAAAATACAACTAGTTTTAAATAACATTTTCAACTTTTCTTAATTTAGAAAAATATGTTATTTTTCAAATTTTGATTAGTTGAATTACTATTTTTCAGCTTTCTCCTGTTCTAACCTTAAATGAGTAATACATTCACCTTTATTAAAATAAAAGTATTGAACTGTTTTTCTCCACCAATTTGAAAGTATTAATAACATTTTTCCAACTTTCAATTGTTTCTTGCAAATTTTCATTTGTTATTTTTTTGTGTCTATTCTCTGAAAAATTTCTTACCGTTTTAATAATTTTAAATTTATATTTCACAAATATTCAAAGCATCAGGAATAAAACAAATGAGTTCGAATCATTTTTAAAAAGTAGTAATAATATATTTGATATGATTTATTTTTGCAATAATTGGTTGAAAATAGAAGAAGTTAAATACCTACGAATTGAATACTTCACACTAGTTTCACACATATTGGTGAAGGGGTCTTGCAGTTATTTAAGGAAAATATTGTATTTATAATTTATCAATGCACATCACAAGAAATGGACTTCGAATTAACGACTGCATTTTTACCAGAACAAGAATTAATTTTAGTTTCTGAGTATCGTTCGGTATCTGGTAATTTTATTAATCTTATCATAGCTTTGGGAAATCTATTAGACAGTTTATGTATTGAAAAAAACTTAATTGTTGCACGATATTTTAATGTAAAATTTCACAGAAATTATTATCGAGCTACTTACTTGTGTGATTTTATTTTATCTTCATATAGTTTACCTATATAGTATTGTTACTTTTAATACTAGAAACAATAATGGTTTGGATAAGATGTTTTCAACCATAGAATAGTTGTCGGGTAACCCATCATATTCCGGAATATCCGATTTCATTGGATTATACGCTAAAATTAAAACTGAATTAAATGTAAATATAGTCAAAACTAGTATAATAAGTCCATTTAGAGAGCTAGGAAAATTCAAGTTAAATAATTCACTAGATAGAACGGGCTCTTATTTCATTAATTTTACATATATCAATATAGATAAAAAATTGATAGTTTTTAACAATTATTCAAAAATGTATTCTCCAATGTTTTTCCGAGAAGACACTAAAATCGCAAAAATAGTTATTTAAGGTACAAGTGTAAAAAGTGATGCTTTATTGCACGAACTGGCGTTTAAAAACACGAGCGAGGAACGAGCGAGTTTTTTTAAAGCCAGGAGTGCAATAAAGAAACTTTTTACACGTGTGCCTTACAAAATTTTATCTTCGATCGTAAAGGATTTCAAAGAATATATTCTTATGAGAAATATTTTAATGTCATTTCAATAATTCAATTAATGAAAACATATTTTACCTACAGTTCACTAATGAAAGCGTTGCTTAGCAACCAGTAAACAAGTTGCACAAATGTCGGCCGCCATTATTATTTATGGAAAAAATGTTCGCTTTATTGTAATCGCTACGACTTGCATTAAATGAAAACTTCAGAGTTCTTAAATCTGCCATTTGGTTTGTATTATATATTGTATTTATAGTTTATTAGTTATTTGTATCAATTAATAAAAAATTAAGTTTTTCGTCGAAATATATTCATCTGTCAAATTTGACAATTCTGTGCAATAAAAACAGTTTGACATTACCGTGCAATAAAAACGTAAAAAAGCACTAGTGCTTTAAAAAGCCACTTTTACAATGAAAAATGATGCAAAAAGCATCTACTTTCTGTACGATCGTAGATAATAGTTATTTAAGGTACAAGTGTAAAAAGTGATGCTTTATTGCACGAACTGGCGTTTAAAAATACGAACGAGGAACGAGCGAGTTTTTTTAAAGCCAGGAGTGCAATAAAGAAACTTTTTACACGTGTGCCTTACAAAATTTTATCTTCGATCGTAAAGGGTTTCAAAGAATATATTCTTATGAGTAATATATTAATGTCATTTCAATAATTCAATTAATGAAAACATATTTTAGCCGCAGTGCACTAATGAAAGCGTTACTTAGCAACCAGTAAACAAGTTACACAAATGTCGGCCGCCATTATTATTTATGGAAAAAATGTTCGCTTTATTGTAATCGCTTCGACTTGCATTAAATGAAATCTTCAGAGTTCTTAAATCTGCCATTTCGTTTGTATTATATATTTTATTTATAGTTTATTAGTTATTTGTATCAATTAATAAAAAAATAGGTTTTTCGTCGAAAATTTGTGCTATAATATTCATCTGTCAAATTTGACAATTCTGTGCAATAAAAACAGTTTGACATTACCGTGCAATAAAAACGTAAAAAAGCACTAGTGCTTTAAAAAGCCACTTTTACAATGAAAAATGATGCAAAAAGCATCTACTTTCTGTACGATCGTAGATAATAGTTATTTAAGGTACAAGTGTAAAAAGTGATGCTTTATTGCACGAACTGGCGTTTAAAAATACGAGCGAGGAACGAGCGAGTTTTTTTAAAGCCAGGAGTGCAATAAAGAAACTTTTTACACGTGTGCCTTACAAAATTTTATCTTCGATCGTAAAGGGTTTCAAAGAATATATTCTTATGAGTAATATATTAATGTCATTTCAATAATTCAATTAATGAAAACATATTTTAGCCGCAGTGCACTAATGAAAGCGTTACTTAGCAACCAGTAAACAAGTTACACAAATGTCGGCCGCCATTATTATTTATGGAAAAAATGTTCGCTTTATTGTAATCGCTTCGACTTGCATTAAATGAAATCTTCAGAGTTCTTAAATCTGCCATTTCGTTTGTATTATATATTTTATTTATAGTTTATTAGTTATTTGTATCAATTAATAAAAAAATAGGTTTTTCGTCGAAAATTTGTGCTATAATATTCATCTGTCAAATTTGACAATTCTGTGCAATAAAAACAGTTTGACATTACCGTGCAATAAAAACGTAAAAAAGCACTAGTGCTTTAAAAAGCCACTTTCACAATGAAAAATGATGCAAAAAGCGTCTACTTTCTGTACGATCGTAGATAATAGTTATTTAAGGTACAAGTGTAAAAAGTGATGCCTTATTGCACGAACTGGCGTTTAAAAAAACGAGCGAGGAACGAGCGAGTTTTTTTAAAGCCAGGAGTGCAATAAAGAAACTTTTTACACGTGTGCCTTACAAAATTTTATCTTCGATCGTAAAAGATTTCAAAGAATATATTCTTATGAGTAATATTTTAATGTCATTTCAATAATTCAATTAATGACAACATATTTTACCCGCAGTGCACTAATGAAAGCGTTACTTAGCAACCAGTAAACAAGTTGCACAAATGTCGGCCACCATTATTATTTATGGAAAAAATGTTTGCTTTATTGTAATCGCTATGACTTGCATTAAATGAAATCTTCAGAGTTCTTAAATCTGCCATTTGGTTTGTATTATATATTTTATTCATAGTTTATTAGTTATTTGTTTCAATTAATAAAAAATTAATTTTTTCGTCGAAATATATTCATCTGTCAAATTTGACAATTCGGTGCAATAAAAACAGTTTGACATAACCGTGCAATAAAAACGTAAAAAAGCACTAGTGCTTTAAAAAGCCACTTTTACAATGAAAAATGATGCAAAAAGCGTCTACTTTCTGTACGATCGTAGATAAATAATATTTAGTTTGGTGTAATAATTCTTTAAGAATATGAGAACAACAACCCTTGCCAAACCAAACTATATTGAATATAAAAAGCAATAAAATATGTCGGAATAGCTGCAATTGAAGATTTTAATAACGGGTTCAATAATAATCCGAAGTCATCGTGGTCTTTAAAGAAAAAATATTAAATGTGATACTGATTCCATTACATTAAATCCACATTAATTCTTACTTCTAATTTGATTTTATTTAATTCGGTTAGAGTACGCAATATAGTAAAATCCCCAAACTGATGACGTTCTTGTTAATTTTTTGTATGTTAACAAGCTTACTAAAAAGTATAATTGATATAATTATTCCACCTCTCACAATATAAATTAAATTAATATGTGTTTAAAGTCGGCTATATGCCGTCTGTCTGTTTTAAATTTTAATGTATTATATCAATTTTTAATAAATGTGATACGTTAGACTTAAATAATTATCGACCTATATCTATATTACCGATCATTTAAATGATAATAGCAATAATACACTCGACACCAAATTGCAATCCACACCCAAAACCTTAAAGCGAATGTTAAGAATAAGCCCAGATAATTTAGAACATTAGCTTAAATTAAGATATAACCATCAAAACAGCAGCACATGTTAAAAAATGATTGGTCGGCCCTTACTTGACTATGCAGCTATCCTTTTTCACAAACCACAGTTTTAAAGAATTTACAAGTATGCGAACTATCAGCCCTTAGAGTGCTTACCAAGCTGAGACACCCGAACAATCCTCTACATAGTCCCTCTAACAAACTCCTTTATCAAAAAACTAAAATAATTCCCATTAAACATGCCTATTACACCTCTCAAAAAAAATTGCAAATAATACCCATATCCTTGACATCATTAATCTCTTATGTATTTTTCACAATCCTAATATTATTCCAAAAAATCTCCATCATTACTATTCATCAATTCATCTCATCTTTTCACTAACAATAATGAAGTGCATTCGAGCGACAAAAAATGACAAACTAGGCTGAAATACCCCAGGTTGTTTCGTTTTATTGTTACTTTACTACATAAAATTGTCTGCAATAAAGATGTTTGTATATATAGAAATAATATGTTGGAACAAATAATTAAATATATTGCATTGTAGTCAATTTTGTTTCCGCAAAGGACTCTCAACTAGCGACGCAGTTAATGTATTGTCTTTTTTTCATTCTTAGTAAGACTCCATGATGTACTTTTACTTCCATCGTAAGGCTTGCAAACTTAGAACAGAAAACATAGGAAGACAAATATTAACTGCGGTGATCCTCAAAGGTCTATACTTGGATCCTTGCTATTTTTGCTGTATATAAACATCTTCTTCTACGAGTTGAAAATGCAAAAGTACTATTATATACTGACGATACTAACTAGGCAAGAAAATCGAAGAATATATACTCAACGATGATAAACAGTGATGTCCCCTTGAAAATTAAGGAGTATACAAAATCCCATGTGGCATCGGACAAACAAAAAGACGCATAAATGCCCGGTAAGATGAACACATCATGGCAGTCGGAAAAAAATCTACCAATCTACCTTCTTCATTTCTGGACGAACATTCAAAATTCACGAGACACGAGATAAATTTTGAAAACCCAACTTCCATCGCAGTATTGTGTCTTTTCACCAAGAGAATTATCTGCGAAGCAATCAAAATAGGAAAGACCTACCGATAATCCCAACAAATGCAACGACACCCAACGAGGCAGCCACTTTATGCAACAAGCACAGGTAACACGTTGCACACGCGCCGCCAAACGTCAACTATCAATACTGTAGGTATAAATAGTGCTTTCCAACAAAATACCCTCTTATTTGGTTGACATGTAAAGAATAATAAATAAATAAATAAGATGGTTTACTTCAAATAAATTAACAAAAAATTTAAAGCAACTGTTCATATTCTGTTTATATTAGAATCAACAGCAAATGTCAGACGTTTCCCACTATAATCTTAGATTTGATGCACAAAGATAGTAACCCTATTAGACCAGTTGTTTGCTACATAAATTCCCATTCTACAAAAATAGCTAAAATTCTTAATAAAGTGTTTATTTAATACTCAAATTTCACCTCAACCTTTTCCGTCAAAAACAACTAAGAATTAATCAATAAAATCAAAAATATGAAACTACCGTCAAATTGCAAATTTGTATAATTCGACGTTAAAAATATATTTACCAATGTACCGCCCTTAGAAGTTCTAAAAATTGTCGAAGGATTACTCACAGATAATCAGTGATAAAAAGTGCATATATTGGTACAGATATGTGGACGTTATAATAGTGGCATTTACAGGTACTAATAGACAACTTGCATTATTTCTGAAAGAAATTTATAATGGAAATAGAAACAAATAATTCAATAAACTTTCTTGATTTAACAATAACAAGAATAAATAATAAACTCGATTTTTGGAAATTAAAAAAAACTAACTCATACAGACACAACTATTCACAACAACTCCTTTCACCCAACACCTCATAAAATGGCTGCTTATAATAGTATGGTACATTGATTGATTAACGTTCCGATTAATAAACATAATTATGATAAATAATTAAATATTATTCACCAAATTTCGTATTCTAATGGATTCTTTAAAAAATTAATTGAAAATATTTTAAATAAAGAGAAAAAACAACAAATATTAATTAATAATTAAAGAAAAACAAAATAATTTTACTTCTATAACATATTTAGGACCAGCATCACTAAAAGTAGTAAACATTTAAAAAAAAAATCTGCAGACATCATTTAAAACAAATAATAATTTAGGCAATTTTATAAAAAAACAATAAAGATACTAATATCAAAACAAAACGTAGTTGAGTATATATGTTGACTTGCGGAGACTGTCCCAAAACATACGTCGGTCAAACAGGACGAGCATTCATTGACAGAACAAAAGAACATTGTGCCGCATATATCAACAATAAAAGGACTTCCACATATGCCAACAACCTACTAGACGAAGGGCATTCTTTCAATAAAGAATTCAAAATTCAAAAAACCAAGAAGAAAAAGCAATAAATTAGACTTACTAGAAAACTTAGAAATTAATAAAAGAAAAAAACACATGCCTTCTGTTAAATGGTCAAACGGACATTAATCGGTCACCACTATCAAATATTAATCTTTAAAAGAATAACACCCAACCCCTTTACCCCCACAGTACTATATAAACCTGCAACAAACTTTTATTTTTACCATTTCTTCGCCTGAAGAATTTAGTGTTTTCTACTGAAAATTTGTGTGCCAGTCGCATATCACACTTTCTCCACGGGATACAAATTTTCAGTAGAAAACACTAAATTATTAAAACAACCGATAATAGATTAAATATGATGGAAGCAATTGAGATGAAGAAACATAAAAATTGTTTATTGAATTTTGATCTCAGTCCTTTAGATAACCCATTCCTTGAAATTATTCCAATTTTAAATTTTCTCAAAACATAACTTTTAAACTCAACCCGATTTTTTTAATTATTTTTATTTAGTTAATAATAATTAAGTCGCCCAACTTTTTTGACTTTTTTTGACTTTTGTATTTATTTTTATGTCAAGTAACTATTGGTAATGAACACATCGTGTTTAAAATATATACATATAGGGTAAAATAAAAACAGTAAAGAAAGGATATATTTTTTCAAATACTATTGATTAGTACTCTTCACGTACTCAATTATATAATCAGAAATACCAATAAGACTTGTTTGAAATGTTACAAATCGGTTCCTTTTCTAAACATTAAAACTTGTGAGTCCATCTGGGCTATAGACCTGGTCTTTTTGCCTTGTTTTAACATGGATGAAAAAGTATCTTTACTAATTAACTTAATTATCCTAACGATTTGCACAAATGAATTCATTAATTATAAGAGGAGCATATTGATATTTATGTGGAATATTTGGGTTACGGAGAATACAGATTTAGTTAGGAGTAGTTGGTTCTTATTATTGTTAGCAAATTTAATGCTAAGGCTTATTATACGTTAAGAAATGGCTAAAATTTGGGTAGTTTTATATAGAAGTACCACAGGTATCACAAAATTCAGTTATTTTGCATCATTTCCCTTGTTTTTGTCTATTTTGACAAAGAATACAGTCCCGTGTTTTCCCTTTACGCATTATATGCAGCTTTTTATAAAGCCTGAAAAACATTTTTCACCACCACTTGAGTGATTTCCTCAAAAAAATTTATTGTAACAAATTTAGCCCAATCATGCTTGCTCAATAACGTGATAATTCTTTAGTACTTCCAAGACAATTAAGTAGTCTGTCCTCTATTACAAGCAAAATATTTATTTTAGGAAAATTGAATCTGGTAATCCTTTTATTTTGATTTTGATTGCCCCCATTAAATGAGATATTATTTTTAACATTTTATCTCCAAATGATATACTAGGATAGTATATATATGTAATCATATGATAGCCTTTTGCATTAGGGATGATGATTAACATCTTTTAATGTAGATGTAGAGGAATTCTGATGTTAACGGGTTGTTCCGGTTTTATGAAGTTTATCAAATGCAAAACTTCAGTAGTAAAGATGGATATTATATGCAGTTTTAGAATCCGGCAAAACAGAAATTCTTATGCCCCACATTGTCGGCTTGCTTGGATTGTAGGTTGAATTTGAGTTATACCACTGACTCATCTACATATATGATTCTCCTGGGTATAAATTATTTGGAAAATTTTGAACTAATGTATTCCAGAAAATTGGTAATACATTAAATTCGTGATTTTATGTCTCTTTTTTCTATCTATTATTTTTGAACGCAACATTCAAACTATTTCGATAAATCATCGGCCTACTAAATATATTAGAAAAATATGGAATTCTAGAATTATCCTTACTTAACCAGTACTTCTGTATTTATTTATCGAAGACATCATGTCCATATTCAGGACGACAACCAAAAAGGTGGAGAATTCTTGCTTACCCATGTGTTCATAGAATTCTTGCTAAGAATTCTACCCTTCAATCGGCTAGTTAGTGGTTTCTAATATGATCTCGTCCACAATTTAATCTGTAAAATACAATTTGAAATATTAAACAGTTTGATCGATGTTTTCAATTAACGGCTCTGGTAAATTTTGCCCCGTTCGATTCGAATAAAGCTATGTTCTGCCCTATCTTGTTAATATGTACGATAAAAGACAGAAAATTATTGTCTAAGGTGAAGGTCGTCTTTACTTGATGTTAACCTTGAAAAATTTAAGTCAACTTTTCTGCTTTGTAAATTATCTATACATATTACATTTCTAGTGGTAAAAATATAATTAATACTATTTTTTTTCATAAATTACTACCATTCAATGGTCGCAAACATTATTATTATTAAGTTTTATACTAATAATTTATTGTTGTATTAACCATGTATAAGAAAATATATCCATATAGAAATAAATATTAGATATTATTTTAAATCTAATCTCTTCAACTATTCAACTATTCAACATATTTTTATTGCTAATTTTTCATCATTAGCTAGTTTTAATTGAAACCCCAAAGTGTTAAACATCCTTAGTGTAATATTAAGAAAAGACGACTGTCAGTTTATTTTAAACATAAAATATGTTTCTACAGGTGAAATAAATGAAGTAATGGAAAATATATTTAATATTTGTTTAAAACATAATATAATTAATAATAATGTAGATTACAACGTTGATACATACACTTTTTAAATTCCGCAATGTAGAATAATTGTAATGTTTTGATGATATTTCTACTTGGTGTAATGAAAATTGCGCACAGGGCAATAAGCAATTAAAATACCCTCATGCATAAAGGTAATAAAAGGGAAGCGACTAATATATGCGGGAACAAATAGTGTTGTTTGTGCTGAAATTAGTTTACCTTGCATATAAATAACTCTGTGCTCTCAACTTTGATGCTCTCTCTTCACTAGACAGTAGGCACATAGCATAGATACACATGTCTAATGGAATTAGTTTTATTACAACAAGTAATGAAATAATTTGAATACGAAAGCAGTACACAACAAATAAACCCTAATTGTAAATAAACTGACTTACCACAGTGCCGTTTCGAGGATGAAATGTTTATTTTGTAAGTTTGGTTGAACTAAGACCAGTTGTACAAATAACACCAATCGAGCATCTATTTTTTTTTCTTCTTCAAGTTTTACTCGAATCATCCAGAAAGATAGCTTAGAAGACGGAAAATCGTCGAATGTCCTCGGGAGCTTGTTAGGGGCTAATGATTATTGCCGTCATTTGTAAACTGCGAGGGGTTAGTTAACATTTCATCCTAACCGGCGGAAACTCTTGGGGCAATTTGCGTCGCAAAAAAAAGGAAATTCCTATTCGGAATCCGGGACCGTCAAATATTAATTCATGAGCGTTATTTCTTTAATTTCCACTGCTCAAGTACTGAAGGCAGTTTATATGTAAAATTTATAAATGCTTTGTATTAAACCGACATTCTGACTTAAATTGTTGAATAATATATTTTCAAAATTTAAACAAAAACTTTATTTCATTTCTAACTTAAAATAATTTCTTTGTAGCTTATACAACATATGACTTAAGGTACTAGCCAGAGAAGTAGTTGTTTCAAATTAATTTGTTTTGTAGTTTTAGTAAGACTCACTCTTGTAGATTCACGAAATGTTTTCGTATTTTAAATTTATATGACTTAAGGTTACTAAAATCTAATGATTTTTGTATCACATATATACATACAATTTCTAATGTAGTTTTTAATTATTTGCAGTTTTGTGTCCTCATAAACTAACCTTACCTAATCATTCTTATAAGGAAAGTTTATATATTTGTAAGAAAAAATATCAAAACTTTTATAAATAAATAAATGATATTATTTTAAGGAGGTTAAAGTCACTTATTTTATTTATTTGATTATATTAATTTATTAAATATATTATAAATAATAAAACAAGAAAAAATATTGATATTGATTATAAAACAAAACCATTGAAATAAACAATTTAACATTTCCCTATCTTTAACCTTTAACTTACAAATCATTATTTTATTACATACTAAAATTTAAAATTAAAATATTAGACTGAAAACAGTGTATATATCTCTTGTGAAAATGGTGGATGCGCCGGGCACACGTTAAAGTTAAAACAGCCCTTTACATTTCGCTATCTTCATTTTATTTTTATTATAATATAAATGAAGTAAATTGGCGAAAGCTCATCCCGCGGAACTTAGAAAACAGTTTATAATGCGCTCGTCGGGGAAGAACTGAGGAATAATTTAACAGCGGCGCCGTCGTGTAGCTGATGCGAAAAATTAATAGCTGTTTACGATATTAGTTGGGGCAACTTTAATATTAAAATCTGCCAGATTATAAAACTACCGGAGAGTAATAAATTTCGGAGTATTATAAACTGTATGTGTACGAGAACCATTTAATTAATTCTAGTTTAGATATATCAGAGTCGGCGGAGCCGAATTTGCATAGTTTTATTCTAATTTCGTTAGTGCAGATAATATCGGCAAATTGCTTCCAGTAATATTCATACTTTTCTAATTAATCCTACCTAATTAATTAATATCAGGCGGTCGTATTGTTGTGCAATGTTAAAACCCGGCTTTAACGTGAGTGTACAGAAACTAAATATTATTTCATCCTTTACACTATCAGATACTCTTTAGAACCTTAATTCGACTGATTATCACTAAAATATTTTATCTTATTATTTAAATACAAAAATATACTGAAAAAATAGTATATCAGGGTACAAAAAATATTACCAGCTCTAGTTATACAAGTTATAGTATAACTAAGTAATGTTAAAAAGCTATTCTTCAATTAATAGTTTCAAAATCTTTGTTACAATTATTGAAATTCACTCTTAAAGCATTTTCAAGAAGTTATCAAAAATTAAAATTACACATCTAGTATAAACAACGCGTCATGCTTTATACTAAATTTAAGGTAATTAATACTTTCTCAAAAACTATTTTCTTTGACTTATTGTATATTTATAAACTCAATTATTTAAAAGTTAAAAAGTTCTTTATATTTTAATTACTTAAGTTTTTACCTGAAAGCAGATAAAAAACTATTATTTAAAGTCTAATTGAATGCACATTTAATTGGTGTTGGGTGGTTTTCAGTATTATTAAATGATCAAAGTATTTATAATGAAATATTTCCACTTACTGATTATTGATAATAAAAATACAATCTGCAATTTTAAATGTTTCAATTGTTATTACCAAATCTTCTCAATGCTTTTCATACAAAGTAAAGCATTTTTAAATGTGGTAACTATAAATTAAATACATATTTTACTTCTGTTGTTTATAACTGAATTTAGTATTACAAACTAAGTAAAAATTGTGTTTATGTTATGATTAATGATATATTATCATCTAGAGCCATCCATAGTAAACGAGTATGGCAATTATAGTTAGATTAAATTGTACCTACTGAAATGTTTTTTTTTTATAAATATACGATTATTTAAAATATATGTTTGTTTCAGAATGAAGAAAAATGAAAATTCCGCTTCGGACCCGCCAGATGCGGGAGGATCGTCGCAAAGCCAGCACAGTTCTTGTGATTCTAGGTATAACTTCAAAATAGGCATTTACGGTTGGAGGAAGAGATGTCTTTATGTGCTAATATTAGGACTACTAGTTATGGTTATAGTGAATTTGGCTTTAACACTGTGGGTGCTTAAAGTTATGGAATTTTCATCGGTAAGTAACAAATAAATTCCAATATCTATTTAAAATAATTTATAATGAATATCCCAATCAAAAGGTTATTTTCCAAAATCAGTTTCCAAGATAAATGTTCTGACTCTTTACTGATTCAATTCATCCTAAGATCATAAGTTATAGAAAATACGTATAAAAGTGAATCATTTAAACTTCTTGAAAACCTAATAGATGATATGATTGTAGGATAAATTTGTTTAAAGTAGTGAATTTAATTGATTACTAATATTATTTATGGCACAAACATATCAATATCAATACTCACTTACGTAATGATTAAATAAATATCTTTGATCTTTGCATATATGAATATAATAATAATTTAATTGTTATACAAATTTTAACAAATATAATGAATTGTAATAATAGGATCATAAATAAAGGTAATTGAATTATAATTAAATGTTTTCACTTTATTGTTGTTAAAATTGTCGCTGTTAATAATTACCTAAGATTGTTGATGGTTATTCACCCGACTAGGGAATCATAGTGCAACGCTTAGACAATAGATGGCACCTTAATGATATTATCTTGTATTAAATCAACTCTTAAAGTAAGCGACAATTCTCCTTTAAGTTATTCTTATACTTTTATACCTCCATTAACAATGTAGTAAAGAAGTATGGGATAAAATATCTTGGACCAGCATAGAATCCATTACTTTAAGCGTTAACAATATTTAAAACAAATAAAATAAGGACGGCTACAGATTATTTATTTTTCCTCGCACAATATCCCAACGGGATTGGTATTCAGTCTGTCTAACGAGAAGGCCACAGAAGCAGATCAACATAATTTATAATTTTATTTATAAGCTCCATTACCACTTTTACCATAAACAATCATCAATTAACTTAGTAAAAAATATATTTTGTGTCGTTTTGCAGAAAAAAACAGTAATGTTGGTTTAAGCCAAATGTTAATAAATCGATGTCCTTTATATTCCCTAAAAACTACATTGCAGGTAGTGCACTATACAATTGAGATCAATGTGTAATATTGTACAGAAAACTTTAAAATGGTTTTCTTAACTACAACTAATCTGCGAGTTTTATGAACCTGTAAACAAAAGCGAGATTCTTAACTAAAAATGGCATCACTTAATTGTATATTCCAGTGCAACCTCTCGTTATATTATTGCCTGCGTGGTGTGAAAAGATTTTTGAATACATCAATTGTAATAGGATTTACAAATTAATCTACCCTCGTCATCTTTTTTTAACTTTTTTCTGTTAATATAAAAGATATTGAATAGATTCAAGTCGAAAAGCCAAGTTTTTACTTACGTAGTACGTCTTAGATGCAAAACGTTATTGTTTCCCATAATTTTCAGACAATCTTTGGCAACATAGGGAAATTGAGGCAACACTGCAAATTAATAATACTGTTTCTTGTAAAAAATATTTTAACATTAAGTTGTTTGTTCATTAAACTTAAATATAATTTTAGGCTAATACTTTAGGTATGCCAAAGAAACAATCGTTTTTTGCTCTCCCCTTCACCTTATTACTCCTGCTACAACTCACTAAGGCTTCCTACCACTCTTCCATTAATCCAACTTCCTCTCATTTAACCACTTTCAGTTCTCCAGCCTCTTCTCTTCCTGACCTTTCCCTCCTCGCTCCTTATCCCAATCCTTATTTCTACCTTCAGTGGCTAATAGTCTGAGCCCCCGCATCCTCCACCTTCAACCTCTTCATTTCTAACCTATCACACCCCTTTACCGCCATGTGGTCTATCACCGATTTACCCTTCGGCCTTATGCTCCCGTCAGAATCTCCCGCCGCACAACCATTTAGTAACTGCCATTCCTCTTTCATCGCCCACTCTTGCTTCCTATCATCCTCTCTGTTCACATATTTATCTTAAGACTTCCTCTTTATCTCTTCTCTCTTTGTATTTATCCCTCCATCTAATTCTCATATCCTTGCATTGAAGTCTATCCCCACTACACACCTTCCTCCTTTGCGCGTCTTTTTCTATCTCCTCTCTTATCTCCCTCCTATTCTTATGCAAATACACCACACCCACAAGTAAGTAAGTCCCACAGTACTCTCCTCCTCTTCTGTTCGCATCTCATCCAACCCACGTCTCAAGCTTTATTCAACTTCACCTTCTTTGATTGCCTGCTCTTCTTTATTCACACTGTCATCCTCCCCCATTCACTCACCCTTTCGTCGCACTATTTCTAGCCTCCATTCTTACAACTTTCCATTCCTGTCTCTAATCGCTTTTTGTTTCTTCTATTAATCTCCCTTGTCACATCACGATCTCCACACCTTTCCCATTATTATTACCTTCTGATAACCTACTCTCCTCGAGCGAGCCCTGTCCTATTCCTTATTTGCCCTCTCCCTTTTGCCCTTTTGTACATCTCTCTTATCTTTTCAGGTCGTGTCATCAATATACGGTACATACTTTGTTCACTGTACTCTTGATGAAAAGTAGTAGCAATTCCTTTGAAAATGATCGTTGCTGATAGAAATATGTATCAGAAAAATTAATATAAAATGTATTAAAATCCTTTAATTCGTTGTAGAAAGTTAAATAATAATTTAAAAATACATAAACATTTCGTGAATCTACAACAATGAGTCTTAATAAGACTACAAAACAAATTAATTTTGTAGTATTCAATGTCTGTCGAAATATTAGACAGAGAAGTAGTTGTTTCAAAATTAATTTGTTTTGTAGTCAAAATTTACGAAATGTTTTCGTATTTTTAAAATTAATATAATAATATGAAACACAATTAATTTAAAACTAACTAATTAAAGTCATCAATATTCTCCCGTTTTGTTGATTTGTTTTTTGTCCCCATTGTCCTTATCATAATCTTTTTCCTTCTTTTCTTTTTCTCTATATTCTCCTTTAACTCCCTTATCTTTTCCCTTAAAATATCCTTCTCTTCTCTTCATATCCCTTTTATCTCCCTTACCTCCTTTACTAATATCCCTCATTATTTTCTCTACCAACTCCCTACAGTTTCCATTGTTCCCTACTCTCCTTGCTCTTCCCTCTTCCTATTTGAAGGGCTCGCTCTCCTCAGAAGAATTTCGTTACGACATCCTTGCGCCGAAAGCCGTTCATTATCCGTGTTCCTCTTCCCTTCTTTCCCACTTATCTATTATTATTATTTTCTTTCTTTCTACTTGCTTTTATTAACTGTTTTGTATCCGGTTCCGATTCTATGGTATTTTCCTGTAATGGCGTATTGTAGGCAACCCGTTTTACCGTAATCGACTCGAAATAACACGTGGCGAACTTTTGTTAACTCCAAAATTTTGGACCGACACTGATCGCAACCCGATATTGTTACTTTCAACAAACGATACCCACAATAGGTGAAATTAACGTTCAACTACTGTCTTGTGAAGATAATTACAGCAATTAGTAATGCATTTTCCTCTCACCAGTGCCTGCGCTCACGTATACCTGGCTAACCTCAAATACTTAATAGTAACAAGTAATTTCAGTATGAAAGGGTCTCTACAAGAGTGAAGCCAAACTTAAATATTTGCAAAAATCTTAAAATTGGATGAAACAAAACTCTAGTTTCAGTATTAATTACGTGACACCTGCTTCGATATGTTACAATTATTAAATTTTTTTTTATTTTTTATAATATTTTAATTTACCCAATTAGAAAACATAATACATGATTTCATCAAAAAAGTATCAAATAAAATATTTTAGCGTCTGTTTTATTTTTTAATTACTTTGTGAGAAATGCATTACATCAAAAATTCATAATTGTAATAAAGACATTTTTAAATGTAATTGTAATTACTAAAATTAGCGACGGAAATTTTAATATTTTAAAACATAAAGAATTAATAGCAGTCGACTTCATTTGTCAGTGGTTATCGACCCAAACAGGGATCTAGTGCATTGCTTAGACAATATTTGGTACCTTTATCTCAAACATGAATAATTGTAAAATATTCTACTCAGGTAGTAAATTAAACATTCTCAACTACCAGGTAGGCCTAGAGATTAATAAAGCCAGAGCATCTGGCAAAAACGTGGTCAACGACAATGGAGAGCTCTGTGTTTTCCCGTTATCAAACGCGCTTATTACCTGAACCGAATATTTCACATTTAAACTTTAAACCGCAAGAAGTTCTTGTTTGATAGATAAAATAAGAAAATAATTCGTGAAAACTTAAAACTTAATTTTAAGGGAAAACTGTGGATATTGTACGATGACTGAAAAATTTCTTTGAGTAAAATAAAGTAAGAAACCATAAGTTCCAGTATAGATGAGTTGTACAAATGGTTTGTGGATGGCGACTAGATGGTCGCATAACTTAGATCATTTATTGGTCTCTTGTGTCACCTTCTCAGCCCTACTCCTCAAGCAAACCAAAACTTCTTATAAAGTCGAGTATTGTGGAATGTTGCGCAGCTTTGACCAATCTGGCCACTCTTCTTCGAATACGGACGACTATAGATGTTTGAGTGACTCGCATTCACACAGGATGTGTCTTAGGGACTCCTCTTCTTGCTCGCATTTCCGACATATGAGATCTTTTACCACCCTTATGTTGTGAAGGTGCTTTTTTAGTTTTTGGTGCCCAGTAAGGGTACCGATTAGCATCCACAAACTGTATCTTGGTAGTTCAATCAATTTTCTGCTCAGCTGCGGTATTAGTAAGTGGTTCATTTTTTTGGTGACCGCCTACTTGTCAGTTTGTAGCCATTCCTTTTTCTATTCCTCAAGGGAGATTCCTCTGTTCCTTAAGGGAGTTTCTGCAAGGAAAATTTAGATACAATTAAAGAAGAATCGCTGGATAAATCTATTAATGTATAACAAAAAATAGTAATTATTTAATAACAATCTGGAGCAATTCTAGAAAACTAATTGTCGTAATTCATAAGAAATTTAATTACTGGAAAACACTAGAAAAGTTTCTGGAAATTTGTCAAAATAAAAGAAAATATGACAGAGAATTCATAAAACTTAGAAGAGACACTGTAGAAAAAATCAAGATCACTTTGTGAACCTTATTTATTTTGTGTAAAATAAAGGTAAAAATTAATTGAAATACCTTTAAGATAAATTTCCATAAGATCAGATACAATAAAAAATTAAATAAATTAATTGAATTAGTTTTCTTCTTAACGGCAGCCACGGGCCGGTTTCGACTATTTTGTATCACATCAGTTGAATAAACCAAGAATGGTTCTCTGAAGAATACTTAAAATATGGAATAAAAGATGCTAAAAATGAGTAACTATTATTTTCAAAAAATTTCAATTTCTATAAAATGCTTTCATACCTTTTCTCCTACTTCTTATTTCACAATTTCATGTCTCTTACTTTGTTAGAAAAATAAAATTGGGATATTTTAATAAGTATTTAAATTTAGAAATATACAATTTTCCAAAATCCGGAAAGAATTTTTTTTAAATATGCAAAAAAAAAGATGAAAAATTTAAATAAAATTAGAAAAGGATTGGAGAAGAAGAACATGCAAGAAAATTCTAGACCACTTTATTTAAATTTTCGTTCTCCTAAAAGAAATTACTAGAAAATGTAAAATAAGTAGTAGAAACCTAAAATTTTATGTACAAAAAATAATTACAAAAACACTTTTAAATGTCCTTTATGATGCAATTTATAAAGCAAAATATTTGCACCATACGCACATATTGTTGTTGTTAACACTGTTAGATATCAACAATGTCCTATTTTCTAAAATACATTAAAAGATAATGATTATATCCTATATACGTAATGGGCGAAAATATGGCAAAGAGTAGTAATATTCTATTTTTTAAGATGTTAAAGATGTTAAGATAAATTAATTTCATAATTTTCCCATTGATAAAAACTTGTTTAATAACTCTTTATCATGCTATACAAATCTTTTATGACAATTATTTTTATTTCAGACATGCATTGCACACTTATAAATATAAATGGAACTAACAGTAAGGAATAAATGATTGTAAATACCTTTTACATATCACACTTTTATCTGTCGAAACTATAGTCACATTAAGGGTAAAAGTGTGTGATATGTAAAAGGTATTTACAATCATTTATTAATAAGAATGCATCACAAAGTAGAGGCTTCCACAATTACCTATTTAACAGTAAGGAAACGTTTTTGGGATGAAAAATACACTTTTTGGATTATCGCTATCCCATGCAATTGTAGAGTAAAGAGTATACTAATGCGTAGTATATATTAGTTATTGTTACTTTTGAAAATTTATTATTTAATTTCTTATTATGGAAATAAGCACTGTTTATTTTGCTATATATATATTATCAATTTTCCCAGCTAACGATAACCTACTATCTACAATACTCCCCAAAAATTTGGTGTTAACTGAGATGCTATTTATCTGATAGATACAAGATGGCGCAAAAGTAATGTCATAATTTGAATTATCTGCCATTTTGTTATAAATGAAAAAAAAAGAACTCTGTTTTCATCAAAAGTTTATTTGAAAGTGTATTATGGCTCCAAATTAGCGATTTCTTCTACAATGTTGGCTTTCAAGTCTTGCAAGATTCGTGGTTTGTTGTGGTAAACGCGAGATTTAAAAAAAACCCAAAGGAAGAAGTCTGGTGTTACATTTGGTGATCTGTACAGCCAGTTAAAATCTCCAAAACGGGAGATCACTCGAACTGGAAATTAGTGTCTCATAATCTCCATAGTTACCCGAGCTTTGTGAGTATGATTTGTTTGCAACTATATATCTACATTATACAGGGTGAGTTTTTTTCGATGTTCTCTATGGGGATCTCGGAAACTATAAGAGATAGAGAAACGGTTAAATGGGGAAAGAAGTGTAGATTTACGAGACGAATAAAATTCCACGTTCAAAGTTTTAAAAAAAGTCAAGGGTAACTAGATATTTTGAAAAAAGTAAAAAGTGTCAATTTTTTCAAATCAATATATCTCGGTTATTATAACAGATAGAAAAAAACTGTAAAGGACAAAGATTTGGATAATTTTATGTAGATTAATAAGAAATTATCAGAAAATTTTTATCGCTATTATTTTACGAGATATGATGCAAACTTACATTTTTTTAAATGAAAACCATAGTTGACTATGGCCTCATTCAAAAGGTAATTTTTTTCTCTTAAATCCAATATGACATACAACATAGTTATTTCTAAAAATAAGTGAGTTATAGTCATTTTAAATTTTATTATAAATAAAAAATGGGTAGCCATGAAAAAGATGAAAGTAAAACAATTGCAGTTGTTTATAATAATAGCAATATTGTAATTATTAGTTCTACAAAGTTAAATAAAAATAAAAAACCAGCATAAGAATAATAATTTTGTAATTATCAAATGGCCTTCTGTATGTGGTATAAACCCATTTGTCAAGAGGATAATACTTTCTTACAAAAATATTATGAACAGATGAATCGCGATTAACTAATTGTGGTATTTTTAATCGCCACAATGAACATAAATGAACTTAAGAGAATCCACGAGAAGTTTCACAGAGAAAACTACAAATTAAATTTGGGTTTAATCCATGGTGTGTTTGGATTAATAATTTTCGGTCCATATATTTTTGAAAGCTCACTAAGTGAAACTGATTCCTTTCATTTTCTTCAGTAAACATTTGAAGATACGCTCGATTGTTTAAATTTATCATTACAAGCAAGATTAAAATGGTTCCAATATGACGGTGTACTACCTCATAATATGTTGGCTTTACAAAATATTTAAATGATGCTTTTCCTAACTCATAAGTGGGAAGTAATAAACCAATCCCAGGGCCACCTAGATTTCCCGATCTGCGCGTTTTAGAATTGTTTCTGTGGGGTTATGTAAAAAACAAAGTATATGACAAATCATATCAATCTGTGGAGGATCATAAACTAGCTGTTATTGAAACATTTAATTCAATTTACATGAGAATAGTCAAAAAGCCATAAATTCAATTTTAAAAAGATATAATTTATGTCATAATAGTATTAATAGTGGACTCTTTGACCATATTTTTTTAATATTCAAATTTCTCTCCCATTGATATATTGATAATTACAGAATTACTTTATGCAGTTGTTTCATGTTGGTTTATCTCTGTAAAACTAATAATTACAATACTGCTAATATTATAAACAACTGCAATTGTTTTACTTTCATCTCTTTCATGGCTACCCATTTTTTATTTATAATGAAATTTAAAATAACTATAACTCACTCATTTTTAGAAATAACTATGTCGTATACCATATTGGATTAAAGAGAAAAAAATTACCTTTTGAATGAGGTCACAGCCAACTATGGTTTCCATTTAAAAAAATGTAAGTTTGCGTCATATCTCGGAAAATAATGGCGATAAAAATTTTCTGATTATTTTTTAGTAATCTGCATAAAATTATCTCAAACTTTGTCCTTAACAGTTTTTTCTATCTGTTATAATAACCGAGATATATTGATTTGAAAAAATTGACACTTTTTACTTTTTTCAAAATATCTAGTTACCCATGACTTTTTTGAAAACTTTGAAAGTGGAATTTTATTCATCTTGTAAATATACACTTCTTTCCCCATTTAACCATTTCTCTATCTCTTATAGTTTCCGAGATCCCCATAGAGAACATCGAAAAAAACTCACCCTGTATATGACATTTGAAACCATTTGCAAAAATGGCGGCCATTTCAAACTATGGCATTACTTTTGCGCCACCTTGTAGATACATATATTTATTGACAAATTTTACATAATTTACAATAACATAGTGAATAATGAATGAGTTGTTAGTGAGTTAATCTGTCAAAAGACTATCGACCAGAGGTCTTTCTGCCTTATTTATCTGATATTTGGGATTTAATCTGAACTGTTTTTTTGCCCTTAAAATTTATATGTTTGTAAAGCACCATCTTGCGATTTCATCGTTAGTTTTCCTAATTTTATATTCCAATTATTGACGTTTCATCTGCAAAGTTGACTAGGTGCTTTTAGGTAATGAACTCTTGCATGTAATTTATGGATAGAATAAAAAGCTGTGGTTGATCTCTGAACTATGCCTTTGGAGAAGCTGTAGCTCTTCACAGAGACGTATAGGTATCGCTCCAAAAGAAAGGATACAATTAACTGAAGCATATATCCGCTAATACTACGCTAGAACTTCGATAGTTGCAGTTTAGGTTGACATTTTTTCTCTAAAATCATGTTGATGTTTCGTAATTAAATATTATATTTCTTGATGTAACTCCACAGACTTTTTATAATAATCTTTTCAAATATTTTTGAAAAGCAATTTAGGACAAAGTTGGGCCGATAATTTTCCTTTTCTATTTTAAATACTATTTTAAATATAGGTGATTATTTTGAACAGTTCAATTTGTTTGGAAACGTACCAGTTTCTGTCACCTTTTTAAATATCTTCAGTGAAATATCATCTTGTCCAGCATTCTTTTTTTTTAGTTTTTTTAATAATTTGTATAACTTCTTCTTCTTCTTCCAAAAACATATTAGTCTGTTAGGTACTATATGTCAAAACCTCTAGATAATTTTAAGTCAAACTTTAAACTTAAGTTTAACTTTGTTAAAAGACCTAAACATCTTTTCGAGATATTTTTATTCCCATATTTTTACCTTTCCTGTTTTGTGATTGTGAAAATTTGTTACAAAAATGTTTATGGAAATATCCGTTTTTCGTTCCCATTTTAACAATTTTTAGAAAGTCTATTGACACAATATTTCAAAAGACTTAAACATAAGGTTTAATTCCTTTTTTAAAGATCTGTGCAACTTTTGAAACAATTTCATCCATAGGTTTACTACTTCCTTTTAATTGTAATTTCCATTAAAACAAACTTTTTAAGAAAAAATAATGTTTTTTGTGTTCTGAATTCACCTAATAGACCTTGAAACAAGATATATTGCAGCTCTCCCCCGATTTACATGTTTCTTTTCAACAAAATTCTATATTTCTAAAATCTGTATATGACTATGAAGGATTTTAAAACAAGAATCTTTTTAAATAAGTAATTGTGGAGCCTCTTATTTCGTGATACATTTTAATATTTCAAAATAAATAAAACAATTATGTTTGTTGGCGACACCTACAAAGTTAATTGTTTTATTTATTTTGAAGAATCGAATTATCTAAATAGAGGGGAAGTACTACGATGGCCACATTGGGATTTTTTAAATATAAACCTACTTTCTACAAAACTAATAAGCCACATAACTTACAAACGCACTGAATCTTTCAGTTTCAACCAACACAAAAATAAGGGAAACGATAATGAAAATATATGCGTATGTAAACGTGTACCATTAATTCTATTTCTGGTCTGTTCCTGTATGTACATTCCATTATTGTAGATGTATGTGTATGTGTGTGTCAGGTGAAGTGATCAGATATCCCATTTAGTGTGTCAATCAATATATGTACAAATGTAATCCGAAAGCTCTTCCTGATACACACCTTCCTGGATTAGAACCGTGAATGTCTCCTTTGTTACACATAAATACCAATATAAGTGACATATTTAGTGCAAGACATGAAAGAAATCGACACGAGAAACACGTTGGCCGTAATACGAGCATTTGAGTCGAGAAGACACATGTTTTAATAAACGGCCGGAACAAATAATAATAAGAGTTTTATACTTATATACAAATCTCTTTTATAATAAAAATTGATTGGGTTGAGTTGAATGATTAACAATATCATTAGGTAGGTCTATACAAAAGAAGAGTTTTAGTGTTTATATTAAATCGCAAATTTTGTTACTTGTTGAAACTCTATGATCGAACCTAATAAAGTACATATTTTGTGATTAATAATAACAGAGTTTTAAATGTAATTATAGTAAAACCACTATATTGTAACGAGGCAAATCAATCACTGATGGACAAATAAAATCAATTATCGTCATTCTGTGGCGTAAACCATTTATTATAACAAATATATAGCTTTAATGGATGCACTGAAATGATAATATTATTTTAAAAATATATATTTAATACACTGATAACAACTATAAATAATTCACATTCACAGACTATTGGTTATTTTTAAGTCACACCTTTTTAATAAGATAGTTAGAAACTTCGAAATTAGTTCAAAGTTATATTCGATTAAGGACACAAATAAATGAATAATGCGACAAAGTAAAAAGACAGAAAGGGAACATAAAGAGAGATGTTAAAGAGGTATCTCAACACAACAACAAAAAATAAGACAAGATATATTAGAAACTATTTACAACAGCTAGTATACATTGTATTTATTTCTCAATAAATATGTAACAATTAAAAGTCACCCTAATTTCTAGGAGGATTATAATAATTCATGTACGTAAATTATAAATTAGAACACTATATTTGGATTAATTGAGTGAAGATGATAATAACTTGATTAAAACAATATTTTCAGGGAAGAAGGGTTTCTATGTGTTAGAATTAACTTAAATACTGGCACGTGAGTCAATAGCCATGTTTCCTATTTCGGTCATGCAGGCGACAAATTCGTTGCATAGTTATACCGATAAAAAAGCATCCAATTAATAAGATAACTCGCAAACTCGTAAACAACCGATCTCCTCTCACTAATTATATACCTCTTCACCCAGAAAAAAAATCCTATCGCTGAAATCCTCTCTCGCCGCTTCCATCGTGCAAAATTCCTTTCAAATGCGCTGCCCTATGAATACATTATATAGTTAAATCAAAGAAACGCCGAGACAACTGTTGCATCGTCCCTCAATTAAAGAAGTTTTAATTATGAAAAATTCATAAAGGTTCTTTCGGCCTCGACGCTCACTGTTTTGTATTTTATATTTTCAAAACCCTCCTCTTCCCTGTTCGGCGCAACAAAAACCTCGAGGATATAATTACCAGAATAATTTCACAGGAGATTTTATAGGACAACTCATTATCCGGATGATTCCCGCGAGCGCCAAAGCCCTTTTATCATATTTTCTTAATACCCGCCGAGCGAGTGAGTAAATCATTTCCTCTAAGGGGCCCATTGTCTTTGAACTATTTTTGCATCGGCAACAGAAGCCTCAAAAGATTTTATTTCTTATATAATTAACAATCTATTTGGAAAATAAACAAACGATTTCCATCTCTTTCTAATAAAGGCTTTCAGCGACGCTTTATATTCATATTAGATATAATAGAGTCAATTGACTTGTAGATAATAAAAGTAAAATTTAATGAGACTACGTGCTATAATTACGTTGTATACATACAATATATCGCGAATGAGAACCAAATAGTTGGTGACATAGTAGTAAACACTTTAATTTATGGCAATGCATTATAATAAACCATTTTATGATTTCTTATCAAAATTTCTATCTAAGAGGGACAAAAAGTGTTTTTAACAGTAAATGTAACTTAATAGTAATAAATACAGTTGAAAGTAACGTATAATTGTACTAGTTTTAAATGAATCTAAAAATCTAAAAAAATGTCAAAAAATTTAAAAATAATACTGATATGACCATCGTAGTATTATATTTTCCGCATTTTTCAATAATATTAGAATCATTAACGTTTCGACTGACAAAAAAATAGTTCAAAATGGTTGATAAAATTGAAAAAAGTGTAAATATTGCTTAAAATAGTTTATTGCTAAAAACATTTTAATCTAGCAGAAGTTGTAAATAAAGATAAACCATAATAATATCACGTATTCATAACATAGGCCAATGCATAGTTTATTGAGGTAGGTCGGGAATACGATAGATCATTCTATTGATTATTGTGATAGAGTAAGAGTATGTTGAAGTAAATTTATGATAGGACTATTTAATAAAAATATTCAGTCTATTGTAGTTTAAAGCAACGATTAATATAATATATAAAGTACATTAGTTTAAATGTATTTTCTGTGAAATAAACAAAAAATTATTAAATATACGTAAAATAGTTTGTGAGTGACTATGGTATGGCAATTTTAGAACAAGAAATTAATTTACGTTGATGTAATTAATAATAAAATAGCAAAGTTAATTAAATAATTTAACACTCAACTTTTAACTTATTAAATTAATTCACGACAAATGGCATTTGGTCTTCTATTACAAGTTACCCTTATACTCATTCACTGCACAATATATTATTATAATTAATGCAATCCAATATTCTGTTAGAGATTACTCTCTCAACCATAAAATGAGAAAACAAGAAGTGTTGAGATAAGCCGGTAGTTGCCCATTTCGTCTATGTCTCTCTTTTCTTTATATTAGCACAAATCTACCTATTTTTAAAATTGATAAGAAGACACCCTCACTCATTGACATATTTATGGAATTTTTTTAGTGGATGAATGATTAAATCTATTGTGCGTTAGATCACTACTATAGTTAGGTCATCAATATCTTTGGTTGAGGGAGATTTCATATTGTACACATTTGTTTTTATTTTCTGGTTCAGTTGTGAGTTTGAGCTAAATCGATCCCATTACTATGCTTCCTTGATCATAATTTAGAGCGCTAGTAGATGATTTCTTTCATCATATCTACCATATTTTGAGGATTTTCTATTTTTAAGTTATTTGAACTCAGTATGTATTTTATGAGTTTTTTACTATTTTTGTCTTGCGTTGTACCCCTAAGTGTACTCCATAACACATTTATGTTATTGTTCGCATTTAGTATTTAGTATCCGATTTGTAGTAAAAAAGACCTTTATTGGCATATAAACTCAACTTAAAACTTAATATTCCTTTTCGATACAATTAATTATAGTACACCATTTTTTTCTTTCTTCTGCTTTTCTTCCCTCTACCCGTCATTCGTCTTCCCTTCTCTTCTCCCTTTCCCACCCCAGTCTTCTCAGCACCCTTACCCTGGCCCCATCATCTCTCATCCATTCTACTACATTTTTACATCCTTCCGCCCATCCCACATTAACTCCCTTACATTCCTCAGCTAAGTGCACCCACGTATTCTTCCCTTCCTTGCAGAACACACATTCCCCATAACCTTCATTCATCCATCTCTTTCTTCCTCGCTCGTCCGACCCGCATCTCGCTCTCGCCATGATCATTTTCTCCTCTGTCCTCAGATTGACCCCCTCAAGATATCTTGGTCTGCTCCCATGCACCTGCCACCTCTCATACCCCTCATTGTACTCACTGTATCCTATCTGTCTCTCCTGTCTCTCCACCTCTTTCACTTTCTCGTGCTCCCATCCTACCACATTTACCCCTTTCTCCAACTATTCTCTTACAATCACCCCAGAAAAGCCCACTCTTTCATACATCCCCTTCCTCGCTATCCTCCATCTACCCTGACTTGCATTCATCCCTTCCCTCCATACCTCCTTCACTTACTCTCATATCATACCCAGCCACTCTCTTTATCGCCTCACACCACACACTTTCTCTATTCATTTCCTGAAGCAGTATGTAACCCGGGATCGATTTCTCTACCCCTAACATCTGCCTCAGGAACCACCGCTGCTCACTCTCAATCATATCTTGCTTCCTGACCCCCCACACTTCCACTCCGTACAACAAAATAGATCTCACGCGCACATCCCACAAACCACACGTCACACTCACATTTTCTTTAAACCAACCTCCCCATTTCTCCCTCACCACGCCCCACGCCTTCCTTGCCTTTCCTTGCACCCACCTTGCATGTTCCTCATATCCTCCCGTCCCCTTAAACATAAAGCCCTAATATTTGAACACTTTCACTCTCTCTATCGTTTCACCCTTCCCCTCTAATCCTTTTATCCTTTCCTCTCTTCCCTTATTCCTAAATCTCATCCATTTCGTTTTCTTAACATTCACTTGCAAACCTCTCCTGTCCATATACCCTTCCACTATCTTTAGCATCCCTTTCATTTCTTCCCATTAGGACCATGTCGTCCGCGTACCATAGTGTCCATACCTTTCTCTTCCCCATTAACATTCCACCATCCTGTCCTTTTCTTAGAACCTCTTCCAAATACCCTATGTACAAATTGAAGAGCACCGGGCTCAACGGGCAACCCTGCTTTAGACTCTAAACCTATCCGCGCACGTCCCTCCCACCTTCGCAAGACACCACGTTTCCTCATACATTTTCCTTATGAACTCAACCATACCTCCACTCACCTCCCCTTTTCTCAGTCGATTTATCATCCATTTTCTCGATACCGAATCATACGCCGCTTTAAGATCCAAAAACACCACAAACATACTCCCTTTCTCTTCCAACACTCGTTCCACTGACCTGGCCAGGGTAAATAACTGGTCACTTGTTCCCCTTCCTTTCCTAAACCCTCCCTGCATTTCGTCAATAATTTTTTTCTCCTCCGTTTCCTCCTCGAGCCTCCTCTTAACTAACAGCATCGCTAACTTGCATCCTATGTCTATTATCGTTATTTCTCGGTAATTATCTATTTCGTTAATATCAACGCCTTTTCCATGAATCTGGAATATTCTCCTCCCCTTTCCAGATTTGGTTCATGATGGTTCTAAACCTATCCATTCCTTCCCTTCCTATTTCTCTCCACATTTCCGCTTTTAGTCCGCCCGGTCCCGCCGCTTTTCCTTTTTTTAGTTCCTCAAAGGCTCTCTCCACCTCCTCCTCCGAGAATTCTGCTACTTCCCACCGTACTCCTTCGCCCGCTAGCTCCACTGGATCTCCACTTTCTTTTCTGCATTTATCCGCCCAGTCTTTTATCTCTATCCACGTTTGCTTTGCCCCTTCCCCCCTCTTTAGTATCCTCCACATCTCTGCCTCGTTCTTACATGACCTTAGTTCTTCTATCTTTTTTTCTATCACCCTTCCCTTCTTCTCTTCACACATCTTTTCGTACTTTTTATTTGTTTCCCATACTTTTCCCTCTTCGCCGTTTCCTTCATTGTATTTGTTTCTCAATCTCCTCATCTCTGCCTTTGCCATTCTGCCCTCCTCATCAAATCACTCCTCCTTTACTCCCCTCTTACTTTCTTACTCCGACCGCAACTCTTTATTACTTCCTCCATTGCTTCCATTTACTCAACTTTCTCCTACTCGATCACCTTCAACCTCTCCCTCATCCTTCTTATCGCCGTTTCCCCGCTCTCAAGCCTCGTCACTTCTTGTTGCACTCCCTTTTCCTTTTTGGTTTCCTGTCAGAATCTCTACCCTTGTGATCCGAGAATTCTGCTTCCTCTACCTCCATCCATCTCACGTCCCTCCTATCGCATCCCTTTGTCACCATGTAGTCAATCACCGACCCTATCTTTGGTTCCACTTGAGTTAACTTCCCTTCCCAATCTCCTTCCGTACATCCGTTTAACACCTCCCACCCCTCCCCCAACGCCCATTCTTGCAACCTCCTTCCCTCGGCATTCAGGTACTTATCTTGTGACCTCCTCTTGATCCCTTCTCCTTCCTCATTTACCCCCCCTCTAATTCTCCTAGTCTAGCGTTGAAATCCCCCCCAACTATATATTTTCCTCCGTCTTTTGTCCTCTCCTCAATCTCTTTGCTAATATCTGCCCAATTCTTGTTTACGTATACCATCATTAATGTTAAATCTCTCTTTGCCCTACCACATCTCACCCATCCCACGTCTCCTTCTCCCTCAATGAACTCCACCTTCTCTGTTTGTAGGTTCCTCCTTATCCCCAAAATCAAATCCCCCTTCGCTCTTCCATTCGCCGCCTCCTTTCTTGCCGCCTTCATTTCCCATCTAAAACCCCCCGGTAATCCCCATCTTACTTCCTTCCAGTCTTCCCTCACCATCCATGTTTCCAACAACCCCACTATATCCTTCCCCTCTATGCCCATTGTCCCATCTCCATACTCTCCCGTCTATCGTCAGCTTCTAATAACCTATCCTTGTCAATCGCCCCTTTTCCCGTTCGCTCTTTGCCTTCTCTTTATTTTTGTCATAACATCATATAAATATCATCTCTCCTGTTTTTCGATTTGTAGTATAACATTTTATTTCTTGTTGTAGTAAGTTTCTGTATTTATTTTTAAATAACTTTTACTACTTACCTCACAATTTTTAGTCCATTAATGTAGTTGATAGAAGAAGTCCAGTTCGTTTCTAAGGTTTTTAATGTATCGGAGTACCAAGTTATTTACAGATTTTGTTTCAATCGGGCAATATTTGTTGAGAAATTGTTAAGAAAATTTTATAGAATTCTTTAAAATGAGTTCCACAGTTGAGACAGTGTGTATGTAAGTCATTCCAATATATCTTATTTCATGCTTCTTCTAATGCTGATAGAATTTCAGTATTTACCAATCTTGTTTTATTATTTTTTTATGACTATATCCGAATTTTAGGATCTGGAATTTATTCATCTATATCAGCACTTATGTATCTTGAATATTCATCTCTAACAGCCATTATGTATGTTGAATAGAACTAAAAAAAAAAACTTGGTTTGTTTCACAGAAAATCTATTAATTTATTATTTCTTAAATTATTATTAAACTAGTATTAGAAGAAATAATATATT
This sequence comes from Ontholestes murinus, assembly GCA_963969525.1. Classification (NCBI taxonomy): domain Eukaryota; kingdom Metazoa; phylum Arthropoda; class Insecta; order Coleoptera; family Staphylinidae; genus Ontholestes; species Ontholestes murinus. Next base: position 51,401,007 of record OZ018395.1, read on the forward strand.
TTCTATGAAACAAACAAAGTGTTTTTTAGTTCTTATCATATTTAGTTCTTGTTATATTTAAGTTAAAAAAAAAAACATTAATATTTTACTGTTATTATTATATTAAGTAATCAATCAAAATAGTTAAAAAATATTTCATCACATGTTAAGGGAGCAATTAATTATATAAGCACTTATGTAGTTTATGTTTGTTATTCTATTATCAGTGCAGGTTTGACTTTTATTTGTTACTTGAAAAACTAGTGTCTAACAAAACCAGGTGTCTAGTCAATACAAAAATGTTTACCAATGGTCAAATAAATGTCACCTCAGAAAAGAGTTTTTAGAAATTTGCACAAAATTAAAACATTAACTTTCAGTAACAATATGCACAAAATAAATTAAAATAACAATTGACAAATTAATAAACAAATGAAAAAAAATCTAGAATCGATAAAAGCATTTGAATATTAACTAAGATATACAAATATAAATTAAAATAATAAATAAATGGACGAAAAGACATTATTTCTAGAATGAATTAAAACAATTAAATGTCGCTCTAAAAAAATTGCATAAATTTCAGTTTCATTTCAATATGTTTTTTTTTGTTCAGAAATCACAGACTTTTAATATTACAGATAATATTACTTTATTTATTTTGATGACTCTAATTCAGTACGTTTCCTTTGTTAAGCTGTGAATTACTATCTTGATGGTGTATAATTTATTTTACTTTTATTAAGACTGTTTTTTTTACAAGAAATTTTTAACTTACCCTTAGACTTTCATTAAGCTTAAATTAAAATGGATGACACTAATCAATTGCTGTTAAAAATAACCCCGCCCATTATATATTCATATAAAACAAACTGTTGTAAATAAACCAGATGTATAAACACGTGTATATCATAATAGTGCAGAGTAAGAATAGAATAAACATCGACGTCAAGGTATCCCAGATCTAGTCCACCAACACGTACAAACATATAATGCGACGCTGTACGTAAATAGATTTCCTGCAGAGAGCTGATCAATGATTTATGTTTGTGATTTAAGAGTTATTTCAAACGATTCGTATAAAATTAAACCCACTCGAAGCTATTTAAATAAAGCGAAATAAATATAGACCTGCTCTCAGTTCCATCACAAGGGAAACGGAATGATGAAATGCAATACGGTGTTTATATTGTAACGCAGTAAATTCAATTAAATGTTTATTGCAATTTAAACAGAATCAGGTTATATAACAATAAGTTTGATTTACCAGCTAATTTAATGATTTATTAATGTATTTTTATGTAGTACAATTTATATATTAGTCTACATAATTAATAACAATTTCAGATTTTATAGGTTTTAATTTTAAGTCTAATTAGTAACATTTTCAAACTGCTGAAATTTTAAAAATTGTCAAAATTAAATTGTTGTAATATAATTTGCTACTCATTTTGATCTTGTTTCCTACTTGTTATATATAATTAATAATTTGGTTAATGCTTCTAGGCAATAAAAGGTCTAATCATTGAGTTATTTTTTCTACTGTAACATCATCTAAACATAGATTCGTCTTTAATTTTTGCAGCTCTTCCTTCTAACCTAATTTATTTCAATTCTTTACAAAATAAGCTGGCAAAATATCAGCCCTATTTGCAGACTAGACCTACGCAGGGTCTATATTAAAAGATTATCTTTCGAAAATCATGCAAAAATCTAAAAGACTAATTGCAAAATCTCAATAACGGCCTCTCTTCGGATTATAGCCTTTGCCTTAATTGCATTGTAAATAATATGTAACATCTCTAATTATTCAAATATTTTTACTATATTATTAGAAACTTCGATTATGCTAAGCATACTTTTAAAATAAGACAACATTAGTTAGGCTCTTCCTAAATATTTGAGAATTTTCCCCAAGATATAGTTTAAATCATTAAATATTTGCAACAAAAGTATAAGATTACACCAAACCCTACTTAAAAGTATAAGAACTTCTTTCTATATTTTATCCTCATATAAATCTAATTTTATAACTTTAGGCCTTTGATTGGGCACCACATTTATGACTCTATTGGTAGAAGATATTTTAATAATTTATTGGAGTACAGTACAGAAAATTCAGCCCTCCTTTTATCATCTTATATAATATCAACCGTATAAATTATGGTGGCGACCATTACTATGCGGTAGTTCATTTTAGAGAATAAATAAAAATTCTTCAGATGGTTTTATACCATCCTAAATAGTGATATAAAAATGTCTAAATCATTTTATTGACTCTCATCAGCAGTAAATATTACAAAAATAAGCTTGTTTTAAACACCAACATTGTCATACTGTCGTAGAGTTTACCTGTCTAGATGTTGGTACTATAAAGTTTACGCTTACCAGATAAAATAATGCCTTTACACTAAAAATATAGAACAACAAGTTTAAGTTTAAGTTTTATCTGGAAAATGATGAGACATTATTTTATAATTGTGAAGCTACCATATATCTATATTTGTATTTAGTTAAGAATCTTAAACCTAAGAAAGAGATTAAAGTGTATTAAGTTTCCGAAAGCAGTGCTTTACCTTTTGTACTCTAATATGACTTAACTAACATAGAGCTAGGTTCTAAGGGTAATTAAGTACCCATTTAAATAGTCTTTCATGTGGTTCCCATCTTTAAATTTAAATAAGATAGCGAATATTTTATTTGTTTCAAAGGTCTATTGATGTATGAAATATAATATTGTGCATATATCCTCTGCGAAATGCTGGATGATTTGTTGATAAAAATCAAGGTCACTTGCTAACTGCTTATCGTTTACCTTCAGCTCTTGAGTCAGTTCAATTTTCATACGGGTTCAGGCCCAAGTCACGACGAATTTTTATTTATTTTGATATTTATTTATTTATCCAATATGAGAATAAAATAATTTAGAAAAACTTACAAATAATTCTATAAATATATACAAAAATTTAGATTTCAATTGAAAAGGCTCAAGTTTACATCCACGTCATCTTCCACTCTCGCCCAATGCTGCTTTACTGGATGTGTTGCTAGTAGAGGTCACTCTGATGGTCTTCCATCAGTTTAATTTAATTGGATATAGCCTATTTTTTACCAGAATGAAGTATTATTATTAGATGAAACATTGACTATTCAAATGAAAATATCCATCAAATTGAGATGTGCTCGGCAGATCTTGTGTTTCGTCGCCGTACGGGTAGTGGTTCATTGTTTTACTGAACCAGTGGACTCAAATTTATCTGCCACACTGCGAATGGTCTCCGTAGGACGATTATGGCGACCGTAATATGGGGAAAGATCGCGGAACGTTGTTCGAATAGAAGACCCATTTGAGTAAACAAATTTTCATTTGCACGTGTTGCATGGTGATTTAGCAGAATAAACTAAATAAATGACAGGCTATTCGTCAGGAGTCTCTATTGAAAGGCCGTCTCCATTAAAATACTTTTTGAAATTACATTGTGATACAAGAGTATAAATATACAACTATAAGATGTTATGTTGACTAGATAGAGTTGACCAACTGGAGACGGCCCTTCAGAATCGCAACCTTAAATATCGTCTGTATTAATAGGACTGTTCTTGTATACTACGAGGTAATTCAGTTCAAATCGTCAACTAGAAGTGTTGTTGAATTAAATTTTCCTTATCTTCCCATAATATATAAACAGTAGATGCGACATAAAAAAAAACATGTTTTGATCGAAAAAATCTCTGGCATTTGGTTATGAATCCTTACTCACATATTCATCAAGTATTATGCATGGTGGTTGTTAATCTAGATTAAGTAAATTTACTCCTTATGCAAGGATTTGCATTATTATGTATAGAAGTATTTCATGCTTTTTAATTAATGCCACACTTTCATAATATTTGTTGAAACCTTGTAACGGTCATATTTCCATGCCGTTCCAATTTATATTTCGCGCGCAATTAATTGAGGCAATAGGGAAATATGGTAGGCCTTGGATATTCACGGCGGGCCGTGATAAGATTGTTTAAAAAAAAAGACGGGCGGGAGAGTTTGGGCATTGACGCGCGGGCAGCGCGTCGGCAGTTTTGAATATATCCAGTAATTGTTAACGAAATAGAATAAATTGTGCAAAGTGCAAATAGTCCAAGCACGTGGAGTACGACACCGTACACAACGGAGCGCATAACATCCAAGGCCCTACCCCGGCTCTACGTAATTAGAGAGCGAATTTGTGAAATTAGCTGGCTGCTGATCCTCGAGCCGAGCGTCGAATTTTTCTTGGGTTGCGGAGAACGCGCGAAATTCAAACTGCAGAGCCACCGTTGGAGACCGGACCGTCACGCTGCGTAACAAGTACCATTGCCACGACGGAAACACAGTGTAGCCAGAGGGTTTCTTTCATTTCCAACGACCACCACGAGGGAAGCAAGGAGGAACAAACAGGCCAGATTTTTGTTGTATTTTTGGTTTTACACCGTACTTGTGTGCGTGTGCAATTTACACGTGTTTGTCAATAATTCTTTGTCTAAGAGAATCATTGTGGATTATTATAAACTTTTGGGTTAATTGGAATCTAAGTCTACACGCAGGAGAATAGTTACTTAGTTAATTGTTATTATTATTTAATTTTTGTTCGAATAATTATTAATTACCGTACTAGGCTTAAGATATTTATTTGTGTCATCTCGAAGAGCGTGCCATTTCGCCGGTGGTTGGCATACGTTGTTTATTTATTCCGGCAATTTAACAGTGGCCACTGATAACCTCCGGTTTATAATGCTTAAGCTTGAATTCAATTTTCTAGTTTAAATTCGGAAATTTTAAGTAATCGATCTAGCCGCTCTACGACTACCTTTATTTAATTGTAATTTTTGTGGCAACCGAATATTTTTGATTTAATTAATAAATTTATATTTATTATTTTCATTTGTGAACGCTTTTAATTTTATTTTGAATTCAATTCCATCTGGGTTTAGTAATTTTCCCTGCGACAAATTCCCAGGGGGCAAAAAATAAAGATTACTTGGCGCCTTATAAATTTGAACCGCCCCCCCGCGAGCTAGCCTAGCACTGGGAATTGTCAAGCAACTTAAATATTATCAAAATAAAATTAAATTAATACCATCTTAGAAGCAAAAGACGCCATAAGAAATGGCGCCCAACGTGGGGCCCTGAAATGTAATTTGTTTGTTACTTAATTAAATTTTCGGTGTTGTTAAATATAATAGTAACGAACTGAATTCAATAATAAATTAATTTATTTTGACGTTTATTAAAAATCAGAAAATGAGTATTGAATAATAATAGTAACAATTAAACTAGTTAGGAATAAATCTGGTACGGTAATGACCTTAAGGAATTCGATTGCTGATAAAATTTTGATTTAGATTTAGTAAGGCTGCGTTAACGTTATTGTTGTCTTTTATCTGGTTCTAGATTTTTATACGAGTTAGGTAATTTAAATTGTTGTGTTCTTTATCATATTTGCTGCTTCGGCTTATTGGTAACTAGTATCTGGGTGTCCCTGTTAGTTGTTGGATTTACGGATATTGCTATGATGAAGGAAAATATGGATCCTAATCATTTACGTGTCCATGAGGTAAATTATGAATTACGGTTACGAGGGTTAGTTAGTCGTTGTGAGGACAGTGCCAAACGCAAGGCTTTGCGGAAATGTTTACAATTGGATCAGGCCAGGGGCATTGATGATTATGAATTGGTTGATATTAAGTTTGAGGATGAGAAAGCGGAAATAGAGAGTAGTCTTGCTAGTCTGACCGAGGTCTGCGGTGATTTTGATGGAGTTTGTGATAATGTGTTAGCAAGGTTGCGTAGCCGTTTTGTTCATTTAAGAGGCCGTATAAGCAGAATTCCTGCGCGGGAGGAGTTCTCCGACTTCAAAGCTGATTCTCTTATATCAGTGTTAGCTCTGGAAGATGAGGTTGATGAGAAAATTCCAAAAACCACTAGGGTGCCGGAGACTTCGAATAATTCTTTTCCAGTACCATCTATTCCTATTACAGGTGCAGCAGTTGCTAAAACAACTCCAGTCCATAAGTGGGATCTGCACTTTGATGGAAATAAAGATACTTTGTTTGACTTTTTAGAAAGAGTTCAGGAAATGCAGGTTTCTAGGAATGTCTCTAAGGACTCGTTGTTTGCTTCTGCAACAGATCTTTTTACCGGTCGAGCTTTGGTGTGGTTACGAAGTGTTCGAGATTCCATTGAGAGTTGGGATTGTTTAGTGTCCCTGCTCAAGAAGCACTTTCTACCTTACGATGCGGAGGATAGTTTGTGGGAGATGATTCGCTCTCGTAAGCAGGGATCGAACGAAAAAATAATATTTTTTGTTTCCGCCATGGAAAGCCTCTTCCGTTGACTAAACAGTCCACCTGGGGTAGAAACGAAAATTAAAATTCTCAAGAAAAATCTGTTACCATTCTACCATCCTCATTTAGCGTTACTTGATTTTTCATCGGTTGAGGAGTTGTGTGAAGCCTGTCGTCGTCTTGAAAGTACGATCCCTCTTCAGAAATCATCTGCTGTTCATAATATTTCCGCCTTAGATAAACGTGCTACAGATCAGGTTATTTGTTGGAACTGCCAACAGAGTGGTCATGTCTCGTCAAATTGTAATGAACGTAGACGGAAATTTTGCTATGGTTGTGGTGAACCTGGTGTGATTCGATCTGCCTGTACTAGGTGTTCGGGAAACGGTCAGGGAAGAGGCTCGGTGGCCGCGACCTCTCTCCCTTTGGTAAGGCCAAATATACAGTAAATAAGCAGGAGTGGACTAAATGGGTGGGTATTGTGTCCGATTTTTATGGAGTCGATTCATCTAAGACCAGGGAGGTCAAGCCGACCTCATTTCATAACGAGATTACGCCCCTTTTGGTCAAAGACTCGAATGACAAGAGGCCCTTTCTGAATATTTCTATATTTAATTTTCCTTGCACTGCTCTGTTAGACTCTGGAGCTAGTTTATCTGTTCTGGGAAGCCCAGGGATGAGTATGATTGAGTCGTTATCTCTAAAAATTCATGAATGTTCTATAAAAGGTGTGGATACAGCCGATGGAGTAACTCAGTCAATCCGTGGTTATGTCTATGTCCCTGTTTGTCTTGATGGGAAGGTGAAGTCGCTGAAGGTTTTTGTGGTCCCATCAGTTGCTCGGTTTTTGATTCTGGGCGTCGATTTCTGTCATTTGTTTGGAATAAAATTAGATTTTTGCTCAGGATCCTATTTATTTGGAAAGCCAGATCCAGCATTTGAGCTGGATGGTCCATTTGTTGGTTTGAATGAATTGAAGGTTACGGGACTAGACGACCTAACTCAGACTCAACATCATCAGTTAACGGAAATTGTAAGTAAGTACAGTGAACTATCGTGGCAATCAGGAACGAAGCTCGGTAGAACAAACAAAACTGTTCATATAATCGATACTGGTGATAATCTTCCTGTTAAGCAGAGACAATATCCGTTATCTCCATACATGTTGGAACATCTGTACAAGGAAATTGATGAGATGGAAGCATTAGGAGTCATCCAAAAGTCATCTAGTGCATGGTGCTCGCCCATATTGTTTGTCCGGAAGTCCAATGGTGAATTGCGCTTTTGTTTCGATGGCAGGAAACTTAATTCCTTGACGAAGCGGGATGCATATCCTTTACCGCTGGTAGACCATATATTGAACAAATTAAATGGAGCACAGTTCTTATCTAGCATTGACTTAAAGTCGGCATTTTGGCAGATACCACTCGAGAAGAATTCTTGCGAAAAAACCGCATTCGCTGTACCAGGTAAAGGACTGTACGAGTTCGTCGTCATGCCCTTCGGGCTGAATAACGCTCCTCAAACACAGCAACGTCTTATGGACCGAGTGCTTGGTCCTGCCTTGGACCCCTTCTGTTTCGTCTATCTGGACGATGTCATCATAGCCACCCCAGATTTCGACAAACACCTAGAAATACTTACAGAAGTGTTTTTCCGACTGAAGGAAGCCAATTTAACTGTCAATTTGGAGAAATGCGAATTTTGTCGGCCCTCTTTAAATTATCTCGGGTTCGTCGTGGATCGTCTGGGATTGAGAACCGATCCAGCAAAGGTTTCTGCTATGGTGGAATATCCTCAACCCGAGACTGCTACCCAGGTGAAAAGATTTCTCGGAATGTGTTCATGGTATCGTCGTTTTGTCCCTAACTTTTCGACACTGACTGCTCCTATTAGCTCGCTCATTAAGGGTCGGAAGAAAGGCCAGTCAATCACTTGGACCCCTTCGGCTGAAGCTGCGTTTCAGGAGATTAAACGAGCCTTGATTACCACGCCTATTCTCGCTAACCCTAACTTTAATAAACCCTTTATCATACAGTGCGATGCATCTGATGTAGGTCTGGGTTGCGTTCTGGTGCAAGAGAATGATTCCGGCCAGGAAATACCTGTAGCTTACGCTAGCCGCACGTTATCCGAAGCCGAGCGAAAATATACTGTAACAGAGCGAGAATGCCTGGCTGTGTTATTTGGATTAGATAAATTTAGACCTTATGTAGAAGGTGTTCGATTTAAGGTAGTCACGGATCATCATTCGTTATTGTGGCTCCAGAAACTCAAGGATCCCATAGGCAGATTGTCGAGATGGGCTGTGAAAATTCAGCAGTTCGATATGGAGATCGAGCACCGTAAGGGTCGCTTGAACATCGTCCCGGATGCACTATCAAGGGCACCCATCGAATTGTGTATCATAGATGTTTCTAAAGAGAACCACCTTACAGACCCGTGGTACATGAAAATTCTGAGAGCCGCGGAGCATAACCCAGAAAAATTTCCAGATTGGACAGTCGCTGATGGGAAGCTCTATAAACACGTTGCCAATGAACACGGCTTGCAGACCAATTTTTCGGAATGGAAATTGGTTGTCCCCAAAGATCTGCGACAGGAGGTGGTGAGATCTTGTCACGACGTTCCGACATCGGGACACTTGGGAGTGTACAAGACTCTGAACCGTGTCCGAGATTTGTACTATTGGCCAAGGTTACGTAAGGATGTAAAACGATATGTCAGAGCTTGTCAAATTTGCGGTGCGCAGAAAGATGCGACTACTGGTCGTCCTGGGTATATGGGAAAACCGAAAAATGTTTCGTTTCCATGGCAACTAATAGCTTGTGATATTCTTGGACCACTTCCCCGGTCCTCAAAAGGTTTTGTTTATTTATTGGTAGTGACCGATTGGTTTAGTAAATTTACCTTGATGAAGCCCTTGCGTCAAGCCACCTCAGCGTCTATTGCAGAGTTTCTGGAAAACGATGTCTTCCTCATGTTCGGGGCTCCGCAGATATTGATGTGCGACAATGGGACCGAATTTGCTTCAGACAAATTAAAGGCTCTGGCGAAGCGGTATAAGGTTCGAATTTGGTATAATGCCAAATACCATCCGCAAGTTAATTTTGTTGAACGATATAACCGTACTATTGGTTCTACCATTAGGGCATTTATTAATGATCTCGACCACCGAACCTGGGACAAGGAGATCCACAAGATAGGTTTTGCTCTACGTACCGCCGATCACGAGGTTACCGGATTTACGCCGGCTTCTTTAAATTTTGGTCGATATGTTCCAGCTAGTGGCGATTATTACGGTAGGGTACGCAACTTGGAGGACATTACATTGGATTCTCATCCAGCTGAATATGCTCGGGAGCTAGATGCTCTTCCCCCCTTATTTCAAGAAGTAAAGAGACGGTTAGGACAAGCCTACGAACGAAACGCTCGTTCATATAACCTTCGTCGACACCCAGTTCCGAATTTTGTAGTAGGGGATCGTGTTTGGTGTCGTAACAAAGTTTTGTCGGATGGAGCTAGGAACTTTGCGGCTAAACTAGCGCCGAAATTTCGATTGTGTCGTATAAAGGAAAAAATAGGTAACCTGGTGTTTACTCTGGAGGATATGGATGGCAAAAATCTTGGAAATTGGCACTCTAAGGATATAAAACCATGGTTTGGGTCGTCGGCAGAATTGTCAGGATGAAAAAAAAAATAGAAACAAGTTCTATTTTTTTACCAGGAAAGGGGGCGTGTAACGGTCATATTTCCATGCCATTCCAATTTATATTTCGCGCGCAATTAATTGAGGCAATAGGGAAATATGGTAGGCCTTGAATATTCACGGCGGGCCGTGATAAGATTGTTTAAAAAAAAGACGGGCGGGAGAGTTTGGGCATTGACGCGCGGGCAGCGCGTCGGCAGTTTTGAATATATCCAGTAATTGTTAACGAAATAGAATAAATTGTGCAAAGTGCAAATAGTCCAAGCACGTGGAGTACGACACCGTACACAACGGAGCGCATAACATCCCAGGCCCTACCCCGGCTCTACGTAATTAGAGAGCGAATTTGTGAAATTAGCTGGCTGCTGATCCTCGAGCCGAGCGTCGAATTTTTCTTGGGTTGCGGAGAACGCGCGAAATTCAAACTGCAGAGCCACCGTTGGAGACCGGACCGTCACGCTGCGTAACAAGTACCATTGCCACGACGGAAACACAGTGTAGCCAGAGGGTTTCTTTCATTTCCAACGACCACCACGAGGGAAGCAAGGAGGAACAAACAGGCCAGATTTTTGTTGTATTTTTGGTTTTACACCGTACTTGTGTGCGTGTGCAATTTACACGTGTTTGTCAATAATTCTTTGTCTAAGAGAGTCATTGTGGATTATTATAAACTTTTGGGTTAATTGGAATCTAAGTCTACACGCAGGAGAATAGTTACTTAGTTAATTGTTATTATTATTTAATTTTTGTTCGAATAATTATTAATTACCGTACTAGGCTTAAGATATTTATTTGTGTCATCTCGAAGAGCGTGCCATTTCGCCGGTGGTTGGCATACGTTGTTTATTTATTCCGGCAATTTAACAGTGGCCACTGATAACCTCCGGTTTATAATGCTTAAGCTTGAATTCAATTTTCTAGTTTAAATTCGGAAATTTTAAGTAATCGATCTAGCCGCTCTACGACTACCTTTATTTAATTGTAATTTTTGTGGCAACCGAATATTTTTGATTTAATTAATAAATTTATATTTATTATTTTCATTTGTGAACGCTTTTAATTTTATTTTGAATTCAATTCCATCTGGGTTTAGTAATTTTCCCTGCGACAAATTCCCAGGGGGCAAAAAATAAAGATTACTTGGCGCCTTATAAATTTGAACCGCCCCCCCGCGAGCTAGCCTAGCACTGGGAATTGTCAAGCAACTTAAATATTATCAAAATAAAATTAAATTAATACCATCTTAGAAGCAAAAGACGCCATAACCTTATGAACAGTTTTTAAGAATAACTTATAACATGTCGACTAGGTGAGACCGACCAACTAGAGACAGACCATTAGCACCTTCATCTTCTTTTTTTTTAATATTACAATACTTCTTACATATTCCTAGGAAACGAAGCTTTATTAAAAAGTACTAAATCTTGAACTAAAAGATCTTTTGAATTTGTACAACACTTTAATTTCTAAGAGTTTCATTAAACAAGCAATCGAGAAAATTTAGTGGTGGTTGTTAATAAACACACAAATTCTTCACTATGATGGCAGGTTTCTTAAAGCTGATTACTGAAAGAATATCAATTAGTTTTCTAAGAAGTGCCTAACTTGAGTATCAGTACAATAATATTTATCCTCTGTTCACCGTCCTCTGCAAGTATAAGCAGTATCATCCTCTTTGCTTATACTTTATCGGGAAATATTCTACTAGATGATTACTCTGATCTGATCGCTGTTAATGAGGTATATGAGCTGAATTATCATTTTTTATATTATTTATCAACAATAATTTTTTTACCTAGTGCACTTTTTCTATATGATGATGTTTGTTTGAGCTGAGGTACATTGAAATAGTTTTAAAAATTAAAAGTCTCAACTTTCATTTTTAACTCAAAATAAATAACAAAAGTTTTGCTATAGTTCTTACAAAAGAAGTTAAAATAAACTTACTTAAAATTAGATTTAGTGTACATAAGGTTTATTTCGTTAGGAATTCATAATCAACTCAAAAGAATTAAAAGAACAACAAAATTCACACATAAATGCAAAATTGATTAGCAGAACACTGTATCAACCCAGGACACCACATGAGGAACATAACACCAATCAAGATTTGCTGAACCTCATTGAGTGTTTATACATTAAGGGCGAAGCTAGTCTACTTAACAAGAAACAGAAACTAAGGCAGTCAGAAAATATCATAATGGTGGGACTATTCTTACATTAATGGTTTTTCTAATCTTGGTATATATTTGTTTACGCCATTTCCATTTTTATTTCTTGAATACCACCTAAAATAACGGATATGAAAAATTCAGTTTATGATAGTGATAAGGAGAATTATCTTTAGAGTTTATTAGTGATTACAATAAATTGGAAAGTGAATATAGCAGTGACATATTATTGTTACATAATAAATGCATGGATTTGAGAGAGAAAAGAAAATACACCTAACAGTTTTCTGAAGTAAGTGGAATCAATTCTATGGAAATTAAACGATAATTCTACACCTTTGAAAGTGTCGCAACAACTTCTAACTGAAACATTTTTCAGTATTGTAGTAGAAGAGACAAAAAGATATGCCAGAAAAATAATAGAAAAAAAGCGCTGCAAACAAAAAAGGATTAAGATGGTTTATAATATCACAATTCAAAAAATCAAAACTACATATGTATTGGTCAAAGAGAAATATAAATCATACAGAGTTTACAGACATTATTCCACATGATATGTATTTTGATATTAGATTTTTACACTTTGCGGTCAAAGAAAACTTGAATAAATATGATCAGAAATTTAGTGGATTATTTCAACAATAAATTATATAATCTTGACGTCCCAGAGAGTAAAGACTCAATTGATTAAAGAATTCAGTTCAGTGCAATCTTCCTAAACGAGCATGATTTGACATAAAGTTCTATAACTTCTGTGAATCGTATTCGTTTCAAAATTTATGTTAGCAAGGAACTAATACACTTGCTTCGGAAAGAGTCGTCATGCAAGTGGCTCAATTCTAAACAAAGGTTATACCTTGTATTTAGACAATTCGTATTCATCGCCACAGTTATATCTAAATTTATTGCAATAAAACACAAATTTAGTTGGAACTGTTCGAACGAACAGACAACATTGGACCAAAAGAACTTGGTTCGAAAAAACTAGAAAACGAGGAAATAAAGGTGTTACCATCTCCTGGTTTATTGGCCCTAAAATGAAATGATGATAAAGATGTTTACATGGTTAGTATATCCGAATTATTAGAATTAGCATCCGTATTATGTTGCAGCAAAATTCAGCCGAGTAATCGAATTACAGCGATCACGGTAGATCGCCGGTAACAATCGGCCCCGTCAAAATCCGTTAAGTTCGTTTACGCATAACCAAAGTAAATATGTATAGAGGTTATTAGATGATGAAAATTAACATTTAAAAAAAATGGCTGACTGAGTTGTCCTCCTCTGAGAATTCTCTTGGCCGCTTTTCCTGTGAAAATGGTGTCAATAATTGTAATCATCCTGTGAGGGATAGGTTCACGAATTTTCCTTAGAAACGTTGTATGTGGTGTTCATCCTGGTCTTCCTGTGAAGATGGAGATTGAGAGTGTGGGCGCCACAATGAGATTTCAACTGCTCATTGCCAGCTTACTGGACGGTTGATTTTCCCACGCCGATAGTTTTGGGATGTTTGCCATTCTTCTTCCAGTCTTTGTCTGAGGGTCGTGTTTCCTCAGATCAGCGTACGGTGTATTCTTGATATTGCCACTACACCGTGTGGCATGTAGTCCATTGTAATTACTCTACTATATACAGTTTATTATTTACATTATTTATAGTGTCTTTAAACGCGATGGGGCTAGATCCAACGGTAACTTACGCGCACTTGACGTGGGATGGGATATGCAATAGGGGGTGTCACTAGATAGCGTCTCTTATATGGGCAGGGGAAATAGGAATAACTCTAGGAATCCGAATTGTCTGATAAATTTATGGTATAGGGTTATCTACCGTTTCTTCATCTTCTTCTGCGTTCTCCCTTATTCCGACTTCATTCTCGTCGTCGTGGATTGATCGTCTTTCTTCGTAGTCTTCATTCGTACTATTATTATGACATGGGGCCGGCCGGATATCGTTCTGATGGATTCTAACAATTCTCCCCTCGCGCTCTACATCATAGACGCTATTACTAAGGACACTGCGAATTGTGTATGGCCCGATCCATTTCTGAGCAAATGTATGAGGGACATTCGCTGCAGGATGATTCCGAATTACAACTGCTGCTCATAACGGCGTACGTAGCGTTCTTGGTGTTCGCGAATCATATTCAGTCGTTCTTCTCTTTGTGCATGTTCGGGTGCTTGTGGCGGTTGTTGGGAAACTAGTATTTGTCAGATCTATATCTCTAACTGCACGGTGGTATAAATACCCGTTGGCCATTTCTAAAATTTCATCGTGTTGTTGAAATTCTGGATGAAGTGGGTCCGATAGAATGTTCACCTTCTCTTGTGTTTCTGCATCAATTTCTTGGGCGTCCATTACTACTCTTGACAATGTTTCTTCAAGAACATTAATGGTAGGTGGGAGAATATCTTCCATAGATTCTTCGGCATATAATTCTTCTGGTCTTCTAGAGAGGAGATCAGGGAGTTCATTTTCTCGTCCTGGACAGTGCGTAATAGCGAAATCAAACGATTGCAATAATAGTGCCCACTTGGTTAATTTCGATTTCGTATCTTTAAAGTGTGCCAGCCATGTTAATGCTTTAGAATCTGTTTTAACGTTGAAATGGCGACCTTCTAATAAAGGTCGATAACGTCTGAGTGCCCACACAAGTGCAAAACACTCTTGTTCGTTTACATGATACTTTTTCTGAGTATCATTAAACTTTGCTGAATCGAAGCTAATTACCCGTTTTTCATTATCTTCCCCAATTTGGTACAGGACAGCTGCAATTCCTTGTAGAGATGCGTCCGTTTGTACTGTGAATGGCAATCCAGTGACTGGTCGATGAAGTTTTAACGGCTTTTTGACTTCCTCTTGTAAGCGTTGTATCGCTTCTGTTGCCACGGAGTTCCATTTAAAGGGCTTTGTTGTAGCTGTCTACTCGTTGAGAGGAGCAACAATTTCAGCAAACCTATCAACGTATTGGCTGACGGTGTGTTTTGGGGATTGGGTAATCCTGAATTTGTTGCAGGTGCTTCTCCAGGGGTTTGGTTGTATCAACGTCGACTAGGTGACCCAGGTATTCCAGTGTCGATTTACCAAATGAACATTTGTCTGGTCTTAGCCTTAAATCGTATTGATCTAACCTTTCTAAGACCAAAGCTAGGTGATAAATGTGTTCTTCTGGTGTTTTAGAGAACACGATGATGTCGTCGAGGTAAACCATGGTGAATTCATGTAACATTCCGGAAAGTACTTCTTGTGACATCATCATTTGGAATGTCGCGGGGGCGTTCTTTAGTCCGAATGGCATTACTTTAAATTGGTAATGTTCTCCGTCCGGGGTGCTGAAGGCGGTGTATGGTTTGGATGAGACGTCCATTGGGATTTGCCAATATCCGCTTTTAAGGTCTAGAGTTGAGAAAACGCGAGCTTCTCCGAGATCTCTGAAGGCTTCTTGTATTATCGGCATATGTGTGGGCTCAGATACGGTGATGTCGTTTATTCGTCTGTAATCTACACAGAAACGACTTTCTCCATTCTTCTTTTGAACCATAACGATTGGGGACGAATAAGGGCTTGTTGATGGTTCGATTATCCCTTGAGTGAGTAGGTCGGCTACTTGTTTATCGATTTCCTGCTTTGTCGCTGGGTTTACTCGACACGGGAGCAGTCTTATGGGTATGCCAGTTTTTAATTGTATTCTATGTTCTGTACAATGCGGTCGGTTTGCAAACTGGTCTTTAATCTCAAATGTTTTAGAGAACCGTTGAATTAATTTCGAGAATTCTAGTTTGGGTTGGCCTTTGAGTCCGTTGTCCAGTTCTATTTTATTTGTCGTCGTTTTATTAGACTGTCCAGTCCAATATATTGTTTGTCAGAGTGATGTACCTAGATGCACACATCCTTTACGGCAGTCAATTATTGCGTGGTGTTTATTAAAAAAACAAAGTCCCAAAACTATATCATATCGCAGCTCTGGCATCACTAAGAACTCTTCAGTATATTTTTCGGTTCCTAACTCAAAGATAACTTTGGCGTTTCCTGTGATATCTGCGATGGTGTTACGACCGGCGAGACACGTAGTAAGTGACATTGGTGTCACGTTATTTGCACACACCGGCCGAATGTAGTTTTGATTAGCTCCGAAGTCCAACAGGCACGCAAATGTCTTCTGATTAATTATTATCGGGAGAAATATCAATTGGGCACTACTATGCGAAACTGTAGAAAGGGGATTCAGTGTATTTTCTTCATTGGGTAAATGCACAGGGTAAGCGTCTTTATCGCAGCACAATTTAATGTTCTGGGGAACACTGTGATTCGTGTTATATATTTACAATGTTCATTTGAGTTGGAAAATATGTTTTCAGGGGCAACGGAATTGGTTTTGCGGTGTATTTGAAAGTTTTTGTTACTTTTACGATGGGAAGACCTCACTAGTTGTTGCGCAGGCTTCCCCTTGTGAAGTTTCCCGAACGCCGAGGACAATCCGAATGCCAATGGTTAACCTTATGACAGCGCCTGCACGGTGGTGGTTCGTTATTTTGACCTGACGTGGGTGGTGGATTTGGAAATTGTTCAGTGATATTAATTAAATTTGGGTGTACGATTGATTTCTCAGCGGGTTGTTTATTTCATTGGTGCGGCCCCGTCCATAATTCTGCGTACTCGGTGCATTATCGTTCTGGGATCCCTGTTGAGCATTGATGCTTCTCCTCTGATGTATATTGATTGGATCAACCGGAGTATTGGAGAATGTTAAGCGTAGAGCCTTGTTGACGAAGTCTTCTACGCTAGTTGGTCTAACTACGAGCTCGGTTTTTAATTGATCCGACGATAGTTCCCACAGAATTAACATTTTGTATTCCTCGGGGTACGATGCACCATATTTGCGAAGAAGATTTTGTTTTCTTGCTGCAAATGCTCCTGCCGATGTGTTCTCTTGTCGCAAGGTTAAAAGCTCCACCGTCTCCTCGTACGTTATTTTATATGGATCCACTGCATTGCACAGCATGTCTTTCGTATCTTGCCAAGACGCATCATCCTGGAAATATGTTCTATATTCATGCGCTGTTTCCGGGTCCATATATGCCAATGTCTGTTGATTCTTCTCTCGATCTGTTAAGTTGAGACCGCGGAATTCTAGCTCTAGAGCGTCAAAGAATAGTTTCGGATTTCTCCGGTCGAATCTCTCTTTGATCACATTCGGTCCTGTTCTTTTAAGTGCGCGAATGGCCTCAGCTAATAGTAGATCTTGTTGTGCCTGCCGTAGTTCCTCTATTTTTATACGTCTATCAATTTCGTTTCTGTAATAGAGTATTTCGCGGTTGTGGTACGCAGCATGATATATTGTGGCTCCTGCATTTAATTCGAAATTTGACTGACTCGTATCGCTTGTAAATTGTGAGTGTGAGTAATTGTCGGTGGGCAAGGTACGATTTTCATCAGAGTTTCTCTGCAGAAGCTGTTGTGACGGGTCCATTTCCGTCCAGAGTGGATTATTCGATATTTGATTTACGCTGACAGCGGGTGCATTTGTTTGTGAATCCATCGCGGATTCGGAACGTTTTTTAGTGGTTTGTGAGCGAGTTAACATAAATTTTAAAAAAATCTAAGCAATATCTGTAATGGTTGAATTGATTTTTTTTTTATATGGATTTAAAAAAAAGTGAGAGTAATTGAAAACGACTTCAATACATTTAATTTTGATAAGATATCGAAATAAATTAACTTTGAATAATTGACCTAGGGATTACCTTAACTATACAATTGAGTGATGAATATTAATTGAAAAATGAAGTGAATTGAAAAATATTTCAAGGCACGTATTCTAAATTTTTGAAACAACCTTACTCGTCGATTTAGATTGAAATTTCGACCGTTATTATTAATATTATTGAGCTCAAATTTATTAAAATAGTTAATGAAAATAAAAAATTAATTATATTTAAGACCTAATTATATGTAAGTATATGTATATGTATGTAGATTAATAAATCTTCGCGAAGAAGATAAAATTTAATGCTATCATCACTATCAATTATTGAATTTAAATGTTTTTCAAATCACTTGTAATTTAAAACAAAATTTCAATTTACTAATTGAGGGAAAAAAATCCGAAATCGGCTTGGTTGAAAAACTTAATTAAAAATAAAGAACAGAATAAAATATTGCTTGGTAAAAAAAATGACGTAGAGTTTAGTGCTTACGAAAAATCTCGTTTTGTAAAAAAAAAATACACCATAATAAACTTAAAATTACACTTCTTAAAACTAACACTTCACTTTTCTGGAAATAAAATATTATTTATTAAGAAATTACGAGATTTTTCGTTTAATTTTCTAGAGATTGTTGATTTTAGAAAATAATCAAAATCGATTTTAATGAAAAAAATGCATGAGCATGAAAATTATTTATTTTAAATTATTCAGGGTCGTGAGTTTAACTCGATTATTAGGTTGGGCGCCACTTGTTACGGGGGTACGACATGTGCCCTTCGCGTAACTGCCAGCTAGCTCTAATAAGCACTAAACTCTTATTACAAAAAAATTCACTTACCTTTTATTTGAGTTCGTTGGTTTTTATTCTCTTCGTTGCTTTCGACTTGGGGCTTCGGGTTGCGTCTACTCGATCTAGGTTGGTGTTAACTCTTCGGCACTTTTGAACACTGTCTCTAACTTACTCACACTGAATCTAACTTTGAACACCGACTCTAATTGTTTAGACACTATGGGTCTTTGTTTATAAAAATGTAATGGGGGGAAGATTAAATGAAACCAATTCTGGTTTGAACTTTTAGAACAATTAGATTTATTATTAATTAAAGTGTAATAACAACAAACAAAATTTACAAACAATAATACAATAACTATGATAATAATAATAGCAAAAAAATATATATATATAAATAAAATGAAAATGTAATAAGTCTAAAAGATTGGAAAATAAAAGAAGATAAGTTGAAAATAATGTGAAGTGAGTGAAGAGTTGAAAATAAAAATGTGATTTGAAAAAAAAGGTTGAAGTGGAACAGAACAATACTTATATGTGGTGAAATGTTGCAACGAGACGTCTTCGGATAACCGGTGGTCTTCTGCCAAGGGTGGTGTCCCTTAAGTAAGGTTCTTCTTCGGGAGAGGGGATTAATTCATATTCCCGGGAATAATATTTTTCTTTTTGATTTTCCACAACCACATATTATTTTGAGATTGTGGCAATCGAGATTACGAATAAATGAATTAACAGATTTATTCGCGTATCTCCGCGGGTAGGTTTTGTCGCAGCCAATATTAAAACACATTTGATGCTCTTCGAGTGACGTCTTGTTCTATTCAGAATTTAGTTTGTTGTCTCGTGGTGTGGTTGCATTTTATTAATTATTAGCGATGCTATTAATAATTAGTAAAGAGTAGATTTATTTTATGGTGTATATTTTAAAATTCTCAAACTTGCTAAAAAAAGGCATATAGAATTATACGATGTACTTATATGATATTTACCACAATTAACTTGTCTAATATGGGGCCATTTCTTTTTATGAAACATAGAAGTCTTTGAAATACATACAGTTAAGTCTAATACTTAAAAATCTAACATGTGTAGTATAATATAATGATATAATGACATCTTGAAAACAATGTTATTCGTCACATTTTCTCCTGATTTAACAATTTTAGGTCTATCTATCCCCTAAATAGCTACACAAATATTTATATTTGTAAGCTCAAGTTTTCAATAATTTTAGCGCCTGATATTTATTTGTTTAAACCAGGATCAATAAGATCTGAAAAAATATATTTTAATTATTGTATGTAGTAAGCGTTTCATGATGCTACATTTCTAAGCAAATGTTTAAAAAATACTTAAAATTAATTAATAATAATAAGTTTCATAATAACTAATTTATGATTTGAACTAAAGCCACATTTTTCAAATATACAGTGGCAAATAATATATTAATGGTTTTCTCAAATTCATTATATTTTAAATTTTGTAACCATATACATATATCTGGAAATATTATATAGGCTAAACAAATTTAACAAAGTTATGTAAGTATCCATTACTATAAACCTTAAATTATGATCATATTTTAAAATTACCATGCTTAAATAAACCATGTGATGTAATCATATAATTTAAAACTTAATTAATCACTTATTTTGCGATCCCTGCTCTAAATATGAAAACTGCAATCGCGCGCAAGAATAATGAATGTCTTAAATTTAGCAACAATGAAAAATAACTCTTTCCCGTCGACAGATTCCTGGCAAATCACCAAGAAGTCTGAGATCTTTACACTCATCACATGTCTCGGAAAACAAACATTTCGCCCGACAATTTTAACCAAGAGAAAATGTGCATTCTATATTTAAAAAAAGCATATTAGATAATCGATGTTGGGAAATTGTTTTCCTCAACATTATTACGTTATTGTCATCAGCAATGTTAAGTTTACAGTGATAGAAATATATATAAATAAACAGTCTAACAAACCCATTACATAAAATATAATCTAAAACTTAAACTAAAAACACCTATAAATTACAACCTTAAATCTATATAAAATTTTAAAATCAGTACTGACAATCCTTATTGACACATATGTTAACATTTAAATAGTTTATAACGAATGAAGTGTTTGTGTGTCATATATCAAAAGGCTACCGACCAAAGGTCTTTCTGTCGTGATAATCCTATTATTCTAGTAAAGAGTTTTTTACTCATTATGCTTCATCGTAATAATATCACCATTAAAAAAATATATATAAATTAAAATAAAATGGAATATTTAATATTATTTTCAGACGAGACATTTTAACGAACAAAAACTTAATGTTTTCCTTTTATTGATGAAACCATGATTGGCTGTGTGAGTAAATAAAAAAACAATACTTTCCCGTTCATTAAATTATAAGAACGGTATTTAACTGGTGTGCAGATACGAAAGTTTATTTAGGGTCGCAGGCAACAAACAAACTTTTACTGTTTAATAATTAGTTTTAAGATCAGTGTACACATGATACACCCCCAAGTTAAAACAGCGTATTTTGATGAGAGAAGGACGAGAGCAAACACGTGATAATTGCATATGATAAGTGTGAAATAAAGGTGTGGGCGACGATGAGGGTGACACCGTTCTCTTATCACATTGCATTATAAAGGAGACACGTTCATCAAATCATGGCTGGGCGATACTTTACGAAAAAACTAATAAGGAATTAATTTTCAGGCAGTAATTAAAGGCCTAATTAATTAACAATTAATAAGATAATTAATAAAAATGAAAAATACTGGCTAAGATTTATACTATAATTAATTGTGGTAAAAAAATTTCATTTATATTTCATTATAGATTACCACTTATTAATTGTTTTAAACATCTTTATAATTCATATAATAATATATTTATAACGTAAAAAAATCTAAATTAATTTTGAAATACTATTTTTTTTTTAATTTTAATTTTATTGCAATTAAAACAATATATAGATAACTAACTTTGCCTATAATTTAATTTATTTAAATTATGACAAAAATGTTCATATGCTAAGGAAAGAATATTAAGATAAAAGATAAGCTATAAATATACTTTTTATCTTAATGTTCCTCCTTAGTATATGAATATTTTTGTCATATTTCAAATAAATTAATAAATTACAAATTAAACTTCTTAGGATACAACGATTTCTCAAGTTAGAAGTGCAATACTTATAGCATATAAAACTGGAAACCATTTGTGTACGTGTTTCATTCATTTATGCATTCTTTTGTAAATGTGTTATATGCAAGAAGAGCAAAGTTATAAAGAATAAAGTATAAAGAATAACACATTATCTAAAATCTATTAATTGGTCATTACATTACAAACATTGAAAAGCTATAAATCTGTTTCAAAGAAGGTTAAACAAGCAAAAATATTTCCACAGTACATAAAAAATTGATTGATGTTCTTATTTGGATACTGCAATAGTTTATTAGTATATTATATATGTTTGCATTCTTTTGTAGGAAGGAATGGGTCAATTAAAAATAGTAACGGGTGGTTTGAGGCTAGAAGGCACGGCCTACGTTCTAGATTCCTTGATAGCGAGCAGCATAAGGTCCAGAAGGGGCGAGCCCATTGTCATAGAGTCGAGCAGGAATCTGACACTTACTACAAGGGATGAGAATGGGATGTTGGATAATTTAATATATTTAGGTAGGTTGAAGCAATGGAATCATCTGTACAATTGGTTTACTAATTAATTCTTTTAGGGAATGATCGATTTGAGTGCCTAGCAGATAATTTCAAAGTAATGGACGACCGAGGGATCGTGCTGTTCTCGGCGAACCACCAAGAAGTGGTCATTGGTTCGGACACATTGAGGGTGACGGGCGAAGGTGGAGCCATGTTTAGTGGATCGATTCAAACTCCCCTGGTACGAGCGGAATCTGGTCACGATTTAAGGTAATGTACAAGAAATTAAGCCTTAGATAAATTCATAATAGTAGTAGCCCTAAGATAGACCTTTGATCCACACCATATTTTTCTTATTGTCTGTATGACTTAAGTAATTTGCAGAATATAGATTTATAATTAACTTGCAAAAATGCGACCATCCTCAAATCCATCGACAATGAGTTTATAGAAGTTTTCACTACCATTGTTCTAGACTTACCCTGTCTGGCGCTAAACTGCAAAATAATTTTGATTTGGTTAACTCTAGAAGTTTTGCACAAATTTTTCAAGTAATGAAAGAAATTATATTTACCGATTTAAGACGTCTTAAAAGACGCTTATCAGGAGATTTTTTTAAATTCACATGATCATGAAAAAAGAACACCAACTGGTTGAACTGTTAGATATTTAGATTGAATAATATACTGCTTTTTGCTGTTAAAGGTATTTGCAACTCCGCATATTCAGTTATGTATGGAATGGAAAACAAGTTCACTTTAAATTTTTTTAAACAACGTATTTGTTTCATTGTGGATCGAACCTCTTTTGTTGGTTATGAACACTATCCTGAACATTGCTTTTAAAAACATCCCTTGCTTAAGAATCACTAGATAAAACTCTTTGAAGAGGCTCTCATTGAGGATCTTTGATTCTAGACTGCCAAGTATTACATTCTTTATTTCTTCTTTAAAAGCAATAAATTTCTCATATACAATCTTGTTAGAGTTTTAAAATCAATCACATCGCCAATATAACTGTATTAGGACTGATACATTTCTGAAAAACCCTGCTATTTTTAAAACTACTTATGAAATTAAATGTCTTAAAGGCCAGAACAAAGAATGTGTATTGATTTTTTTACAAACTAATTATTATTTAAATAAATAACATGCTTCGTATATAATAATGCAAAGTGATCATTACAATAATAAGAACACATATTAATATTCTAATAACCGGTTAAATTTTCGTTTCCTTTGAGGCCAAAGGGAATTGATGCGCGGCATAAAATAACTAGAAGCATCTGTTATTAATATTATTATTTCTACTTCATTCATTAAGTAAATGGAATTATTTTCCGCCCAGTTTTCCGTTCTCGAATTAAATTCCTGCTTTACCTTCACCGTACACTATTCAATTTATGCTTTGGCGAATTTCGTTACGGCATCCCCTCTTTTTATTAAACATCGGTAAATGTTTCCTCGTAAGCACCTAGTGAAATAAACTTCTAAAATAAGAAACAGAAGGGTTCAGTGCATTGCGATGGTTTGGCAATTAAAAAATCATATTGAAACGATCAATTGTACACATATACCAATCAATTATATAATGTGCCCGGCGCCGCCACCATATAAATAACACTTGTTTAAATCATATTTTTTACAAAAAATTGACTTATTTACAGACTAAATATGTCTCTATACATATTATATGATTATTATTACCTGTACAATTTTAACCTTTACTTTAGAAATAGCGAAAAATGTAATTATAGTAAACTCATCGTTAATTAATTATCTTTTTTAAATTGTTAGCACTAAATTCACATAAAATTTTTCAACGTAAATTAGCGTTTTTGAAATGTATTTGACAGAAATAAATACATGTAAACTCATTTTTAAAATTATGGATTTAATATCTACTCTTATTATTTTTTAAGTCATTAATATTCGTCGGAACAAATTGACTATTCTAACTTTAGTTGCTTAAAATGGTTTCACATTTCTTTAGTTCTTTTGGTTTACGCATCTTTTTTGATGCTTGATAAGTTAATAAATTATTTTTCTTTTACGTGCTTTGCATCTATTAATTTTAGAAACAATTTAATTTTTAAATATAAATGCCTTTACAATACCCCTAGCGTACCCTTGACCTAAGAATGATGCATTGTCTAGCGTACTTAACCTTATTTAAATACATAGACATATGTGTGTGTGAGTGTGTATGTGTCACTAACTTAATAAAAAGCTGTCTTCCTTGAGTTCTCCCTCAATTATATTAGGATTGTGTCAGGTCAATAGTACGCTTGGTTGATGTATTCCTTGAGGCAGGTCAAGAAAGAGTACGCCAAGCAATACATAACTTTTTAAGATAGGTCAAGAAAACTCTAAAACTATATAAATTATGCAGCGAGACATATCAATGATGAACCAACATTTTAAATTACTAAAACCTTTGTTGTAGGGTTAGATTATTGGTATACCTACATTTAACGCCCAAATCTTATTTAAGTAAATACATCATCATCAAGTATTTAACGTTAATCACGGTGCAAATATAAAATAATGCTCTTAACTTGTAAACAAATTTTAAACTGGTAATTACCTAATATTTTTAATTCAGTTTAAGACTAACCACCATTTTTTATCTTCGTAATTTTGGCCAACCCATTTTAGTCGGCTTATATAAGAGATAGAACTCTTATATTTTTTTACTCTTTAATCGAATTTTCTTTAAAAAGTTTGTATTTATAATTTTCTACATAAGCCCTCTCGCACAGCTTTTGTAGTCACATATATTTTTAAATAGTGGAGGAATAATTAAGTTTTTAAAAATTCTCAATAAGGCCCAAACATCTACAAGTTTTTTAAACATAGTTATTCAAATCTTTAATTGATCATATCTTTGAAAATTATTGGTTCTAAATTTTATTTTGTACAATTAATAAAACACTTCAACTTTGTTTGTATAACACTCTATATTTTATTTCGTTGACTAGTTTCGGCAACTCAACTTG
Source organism: Ontholestes murinus (assembly GCA_963969525.1). NCBI lineage: Eukaryota > Metazoa > Arthropoda > Insecta > Coleoptera > Staphylinidae > Ontholestes > Ontholestes murinus. The sequence continues at coordinate 51,426,353 of OZ018395.1, forward strand.
CCATTATTGAAACATAAGTGCCGAAACTAGTCTACGAAATAAAATATAGCGTGTTATACAAACAAAGTTGAAGTGTTTTATTAATTATTCAAACATGTATAACGAAGTAGAAGCTTCATACATTAACAATATTTATTTTGTACCTTTCTTATAATTTTAGTCCTGGATACCAAGTCTATTAGTTATTATATCATATAAGTCCTGCATATAAGTCTCTACTTAATACTAGTTTATCATAGTTCGATAACAGGTTTGTGTTTGTGCATGCTAAAATACAAACACACATGCACAGTTGTTGGGTTTGTATAATAATGTTTCTGAAGTGTATATAACATAAAATAACGTACACATAATAAAAATATGGCTATATCAAGAATAAAGAAAACACTTTTTCTTTTTTTACCACTTTAAACTGTATTTGCAGTGACTAGTTCCCACTACACAATAATCATTATCAAATTAAGTACCTAAATTACGATTTACAACTGTTTATATACCTACTAGAAAACTTGTTTTTCCATACGAATAGGGCTTTCAGTAAATCCATCTTACCTCCATTTGCGAATGTGGAATTAATTTTCTTTGAATTGAATGACATTCCTTTAATCGAATTTCAAAATTACGATCTGATTGCCCAATGTACACACCTCTACAATCTGGACAAGTTAAACTATAAATACATTAATTACACATTTTGTTAATGGGTTTTTTTGCATTAAATATTATATTGCATGTTTTGATGCTTGACTTAAAAAACGAGACGTCAATATAGTTTGACGTCTCTTTTTTTTTAATATTCTTAATTTAATTGCTTATGGCTCCAAAGTATGTGATTATTTTGTTTTCTCTGGTTGGGAGGTGCAAAGATGTGTTTATGGATTTGGGATATTTTAAATTTGTTGTTATCTTGATAACCATTGTTAATAGCTATTTGTTTTATAGTTTATACTTACGCTATTATAGCCATTCAGTTACGGCCAGAATATAAATTTACTTAAACAAAAAGAAAACATTAGACTGGGGTACATCATGGAAGAGGTAGTGGATGAGGGCCGTCATGACGTATAATAATTTACGTTTAGATGAGGTTTATCTTGGATAACATAAAACAGCAGAGTAATACATGTTATTTTGAAACTTATAGTCTAATACGTGTTTTTGTAGAAATTCTTGTAAATGTTTAAATATAACATTATTATTTAAATCAGTAATTTTCTTTTTATTTTTCATCTAATTAAAATGTATTACGAAGTAAGTGCCTGCAACCTCAATCAGTTAATTTTCTTAGATTATTCAGCAATATACTTGTAGCTGTAGAATTTAAATAACAGCTAATGCAAATGTGGCTTGCGTCACCAAATTCTCCACACTCGCATAACGGATCGGGTTTCATGGCAAATTTATGAAGGTGTGCTGGTGGTTGACAGAAGGCGGGGTAGTTAATTTTTAAATATGTATGTAGGTATTGGTGGTAACTGGGGGAGGAAATATTGATAATGTGTGTGATCCATATCTTCCCAAAGTTTACGCCATGTAGTTGAATGAGATACATCTTGAGGTAAAAATAGCTTCCCTGGCTAGTGAATCAGCTAGTTCATTTCCGAGACTTCAGAATGGTCTTTAGTCCAGACAAAGTAAAGAAGTTTATTTTTATTTCTTATTTCCGACACCAGTTGACAAATTTTTAATATAATAGTTACTATCAAATGCTACATTCAATTTAATTCCGGTTAGACAGGCTAGCGAATCCGTTAAAATAGCAACATTTGTAGAAAGCATATAATTTTGTTGTAAATATAGAGGCATCATTATTGATTTTTTCCAAATGAAAATGTTTTAATAATTAGAAAAAACACGAAAATATTTCGTAAATCTACAACAAATGAGTCTTATAAGGACTACAATAAACACATCTCTTATTGAAACAACTACTTCTCTGCCCAATACCTCGACAGACATTGAATGATACAAAAGTAATTTGCGTCTTACAAATAGCAAAGCTATCAAAGCAACACTAGTTTAAACTATTTATTTCTGTAAAATAAACTAAAACTAGTTGAATGTACGTTAAATAGTTTGTGAGTGACTATGGTGACAAGTGACTTGTTTTTTGTAGTCCTAATAAAACTCATTTAAAGAGAAAGAGATAAATTTATTTACAAATTTACAATAATTTACATAATGTATATTTAATTTACACACATATAAATGTATTGTACTTTTCTTCCCTTCGTCCTCACCTCGAGGTTAGTGGGCATTTATTCCCGTCAGAGGCTATCGGTATTAAGGGATGTTGTGGTTTTCCTAGCGTTGTCTTGTGTTATTCTATTTGAGTTTGTTGTTTAGAATATGTATAACTTTTAGTTTAAAAGGAGTGTACTTAAGTGATTTTATATATTCGGGTAGGTTGTTATATTGAATGATTGTATCTGTAGTTAGAGCTTGTGAAAATTTTGTTGTTGTAAATCTTTCTGTTCTTTCGTCTTGTTTTATATTAATGTATTTGTTTGTTTATTTTGAGGGTAATATTTGTCTTGATTAAGTTATTTTCTATTTTATATACGAGTAGTAGGTTGTTTAGTGTAATCATATTTCTTATGTCCAGTTCCTGTGTCTGTTAGTATAGGTTTAGGGTATTTGTTCTTTTATCTAGTTTGTATAGTATTTTTAATATTTTGTTTTGTTGTATTTGTAGTCTCGTTATATTTTTCTTCGTTGTGTCTCCTCAGATATTATTGAGGTAAGTATTTTGTGATTTGAAGAGAGCGTTGTATATTTGTTTCCTTGTTGTTTCTGGTATGTAATTTCTAATTTTTGTGAGTACTGCTATTGTCTTGGCGTTCTTCTTTGTTAGTTGGTGTATATGTTTGTCCCATTTAAGGTTGTCTTGTATTTTTAGTCCTAGGTAATTTACTTCGCTTATTTGCTTTATGGCTGTTCCTTCGATATTGATCGTTAGTTTAGTTTTCTGTCTATTGTTGAAGATCATATATTCTGTTTTTTCTTTGTTTATGGTCAGCAGATTTTTATGGTACCAGGTTTCTAGTTGTTTTATGTCTGTATTTATGTCTGTCTGTATGGTTTCATAGTTTTTGCCTGTATACACAATGCAGGTATCGTCAGCGTATATGTAAGGTTTTCCTTTGAGATTTAGTCGTTTGCAATTGTTGTTTGTATTCTGTTGGTTAAATATGTTTTTATTAGTTTCAATTCCTTTCCTTTTATACCTATTGCCGTGAGTTTTTCCAGTAGTTTGTGTTTTGAAATTGTGTCAAATGCTTTTTTCATGTCAATATATAATGCAGCTACTTTATGTTTTTTATCGAGTTCTGTTTTTATGAAATTTATGAGGTCAATTGTCGCAGATGTCGTCCCTGAGTGTTTTTGGAAAGCATATTGTTCACTATATGATATTGTTTTTATTAGGTGGTTGTTGATTTATATTTGTATTACTTTTTCTAGAATTTTGTTTGGTGTCGATAGTAAACCAATGGGTCGGTAGTTTTCTGGGTTGGTTTAATCTCCTTTTTTGTAAATTGGTTTGATTTGGGCTTTTTTCATGCAGTCTGGATATTTAGCTTCATCTATCACTATATTTATAATCTTGACGAGTATTGGTATAAGTGCAGTTTTGTTTCTTTTTATTGTGGAGTTTGTTATTTTGTCAAATCCTGGCGCCGAATGATCTTTTAGTTCTGTAATTATTTTGTTAATTTGATCGTTTGCTGTATGTTGGAATTTTATGTCTTCTATGTGTCTTTTTGTTGTTGTTGTTTTTGGTGGATTTCTTGTTTTGCTAGTTTGTTCTTCAGCTAATTTTTTCCCTACATTTGTAAAGTATGAGTTTAATTCGTTTGCAATATCTGTATTGTTGTTTGTAATAGTACCGTCTTCTTTGTGTATTGATTCTATATAATTTTCTGTTTTATTTTGTTTATTTATTTGTTGATGTATTCTTTTCCACAGTTTAAAAGGGTTTTGTTTATGCTTTTGGAATTCATTTCTATAGTATTGTGTTTTCGTTTGTTTTATTAGTTTTGTTGTGAGTTTTTTTTTGTGCATCGTAGGTTTCTTTTATTATTGCGTTTGTGGGATTTCTTGAAAGTTTTTTTGTAGTTTTTGTCTTAGTTGGATTTGTTTTAGTATTTCCTCGTTGATCCATGGATTGTCTTTTGCTCTTTTGATTTTCTTAATTTTTTGGTTGATTTGTAATATATTTTGTAATTTTGTTGATAGTTGTTCAAAGCTGTTTATTGTATTTATGTCTATATCTTGTATGTCTTTTGATATTTGGGCATGGTCAGTTTTAGTTGTTTCGTAATATTGATATATAGGTTTTGGTTGTTTAGTTTCTTTTAGCTTTGTTATCAAAGCATAATGATCTGATATACTTGATGGTTCAATTTGTATGTCGTCTATAAGTTTGGTATTGTTTGTAATGACATGGTCTAATTTTGTTGTAGTTTTACGAAATATTATCGTGTTTTTTCTAATTATTAGCCATAATCAAGTATCAATCTAATATATGCTTTATAGAATATAATACTTCTGATCCCCATCTGCTTTTGCAGAGGCATTGCAGGATGTTGGTGACTTTTTCACACTTTTCTTCAATATAACTAATGTATGGCTGCCATGACAATTTCCGGTCAAGTATAATGCCGGTATACATATATTGATTTACTACTGTGAATTTGGTGCCACATATTGTGATTTGATTATTTTATACGTTCGGTGTCTGTAAAAATAAACGATAGATGATTTTTCATAGGATATAGTAAATCCATTATTATGCGCGTAGTTTTTAATGGTTTGTACTATATGTTGTTTGCTTACTCTTTTGCATATTTTTGCAACATGCATGAAATACTAAGTCATCTGCATATTGAGTGGCTTCTATTTTTTATTATTAAATACACCATGCACATGTAAGATATACATGTTAAATATTAGGGCGATAGGGCTGAGCCATGTGGGATTCCAGTAGAAGTAGTTCTTTCATTACTTATATTACCCCCCTCCTATCAAACATGTACATTTTTCTGTTTTTATGGCTTTTGTATTTGCAGTAACTTTTTTGGGATTTTTAGTCGATCCATTTTATCAAATGATATATTTAGATGTTCACAATTATATACCCCTTCTAAATCAATATATAGGTCCGGCTGGTAGTTGTTTTTTGAGAATGATTCTTGGATATTCGTAACTAAATCACAAACCGCTTCTATGATGCCCATTTTTTTCCGGAAACCATATTGTTTTTCTGACAATTTATTCTCGTGCTCCAGACAATATATTTTCAATAAAGCGTTTGAAGACTTTTCTAATATTGAAGAGTATTATCATATGATGATAATTTGTCTTTATTATTGTTAGGTTTCAGTATTGAAACTATTACAGATGTTTTAAGGTCATCATAATATGTCGTATCTCACCACCAAGCATTATAAATTCTCAATAAGGAATTTCTGCAGTTGAGTGGAAATTGGCTAACTTAGAACATTAGTGATGCCATCGAGGCCATCGAGGGGGCTGTTGACGTACCTAGTTTTATCGTATATTTAAGTTCACTCATGTTAAATGGCTCAGAAAATTAAAATCATTTCTTAATGTTATGCTTTTAGATGGTATTGATTTATGAATTATATAGTCTAGATATTCTTCTTTAATATTATTTGGAGGTGGGTTTATTATGTTGTCCACCGGAGATTTTATTTGATACTATATTGTTCCTATATAAGTGTTTTTGTTAATGTTATTACAGAACTCCATCCATTTCTTTCTTGCTTTACTTTTGAATAAACGCTTACTTTCTGCAGATTTCTTTTTAGCTTCAATAAATATAGTTAAGTTCGGCTTAAGTTTATATCCATCCAAAGCTTTCTTTCTGTTTTTAACGGACGAATTGCAGCAATCATCCCACCAAGGGCATAAATATACTATTTTGGGGGTTTTATATACAGGGATATATGCATCAGCAATTGTATTAACGGCATTATAAAATTAGCTGATGTCATTATTTACATTAATATTATCATTTATTTCTTTTTTAAAGAATTTTTGAAAATTAAGCCAGTCAGCTTTATTTGTATTATATTTTGTAGTACTTTTTGAGAAATCGTTACGTAATATTTTATAATTCAAAGTATCAGATGAATTTCATGACCGATATTTAATACAATTAAATTTAAATTGTGTATAAGAATAACAAGGGTTTGGCCTTCGTTGCTGGATGAGCAGCCCATAAAACAGTCTGCATAAAAACATTCAATTTACAATAAATACAGAAATAAATAACTCCATCAACTTCCTTCACCTTACAATAACAAAAATTAACAATAAACACGATTTCGCAATTTTTAGAAAACCCACACGTACAGACACCACCATTCACAATAATTCATTCCACCCAACACCTCATATAAAAGAGTGATACACCGATTAATTAACATCCCTATGACAGAACACAATTACGAAAAAGAATTAAATATTATTCACCAAATCGCTAACAAAAATGTATTCCCCATACAGTTTATTGATAATATTTTGAACAAAAAGCAAAAGCAAAAACAACAAATTTTAAATTCAATATACCCACTAAATAAAGACAAACTAAATAATAATTTCACTTTAATAACATGTGCAGGACAAGTCTCATTAAAAATTGCAAACATTCTAAAAAAAAAAAATATAAATGTATCCTTCAGTACCAAAAATAATTTGGGTAATTTAATTAAAAAAACAATAAAGATCCTATCATTAGAACTCAACGCAGTGGAGTATATAAGCTGACATGCGGAGACTTCCCCAAAACATACGTCGGGCAAACGTGCATTCTCCGAAAGAATTAAAGAACATCGTACCTCATACATTAATAACAAGAGGACGTCCATCTGTTAGACGAAGAACATTCTTTCAACGAAGACTTCAAAATACTCTACCAAGAAGAAAAACGAAGAAAGTTAAACTTATTAGAAAACCTGTAAATTGACAAAAGAAAGAGACCGGTCTCATACTGAATGACCAAACCGACATCAATCGCTCGCCACTACTCAACATGTTTAACTTTAAAAATAAAAATCCTCCATCCCCTTTTCCACCACCTTAATTACTATTTAAACAATACACAAACTTGTAAGGATACCATTTCTTCGCCTGAAGAAGCCACAGTATGGCGAAACAATTGTTGCCAGTTTAATGCAATAAAGTGTTTTTTGAAAATTTATAAAGTGTTTTTAACTTTAAAGTCTAAAAAGCTTTGGAAATTATCTTCCTGTATGAAGTGCGGGTTTTCAATTTGATTTTTACAAGAGTTCTTAGTAAGCACACATGAATCTTTAATGCTACTAGAAATATTATCCGTTTTGCGATTTTACGTCTGATGTTGTCACTTAGTAATTTCATTTATTTGCTCAAACTGTTAACGGCGGAGGCTTCTAATTCATTATACATTATTCTCCACAAAAACTTTGTTTTCTGACTTTATTTAGTGACTATAGTTTCGACAATTTTAACTTATCATTATCAAACTAGAAGTCACTTCTAGTTTGATAATATACAAAGTTAAAAGTTTTTTTTCATTTATTTGCGTTCTAATTGGTTTGCTTTAGAAGGGTTGGTGTCTATAATTTTTTTCATTGTCATTTAAAATTGGTTTAGGGTGTCTTTTATCTTTTATTTCCGGAAGTCAGAGTTATCCGATAGCATAAAATATTTACTCGTCGAAACAATTTTACTATAAGATGTGGGGTTTTCCATCGATTCAATGTAATGTTCATCTGATTTGCAGTTAATACAGAAAGGTTTTTCTGATGGATATTACTATGTGTGCATAGGAAATTAAGACAGCACCATTTGCAAATTGTAGAAGACATTTGGAGATATTAAAATGAGGATCAGACGTAAAATGAAAGATCTGTTTGAAAGGAATTGCTTAATGATAAAACATATTCTGGGTAGAAGGGAAGTAGCATATATACAACAAACCTTGATGCTACCTTTTTTTTAATATCAAGCAATAGAATGACTAATGACTTCATTGATTTAAGGCATGTGGATTAGGTGTTTAAAGTGGAAAAGTTGTTTTACCACAAAGCCAAATTGGTAGTTCAGAGATATAGGACAGAATTTTAATTTTGACGAATGCTCCACACTTGCAATCTATGTTCTTTAACAAGTTAAAATGGTCAGCAAATTATGTGTGATAATGGGTTAGTTATATTTTCGACTAACTCTTGTATTTTGTCCATATTTTTATATCTGCTGAGTTCTTAATTTCTGTCCTAAATTTGTTAAATCATTAATTTGCTGCATGTATATTTAAGTCTCAATCTTATATTAAGTAATTCAGTTTATTCAATTTTTGTCAGTTAAAGCGTATCCTTCTGTTAAATAACTCTGCAAATTTATTATTTAGGAACAGGATATTTGTAAGATTTTTTTTTATTTGAGGACTATTTTGTTTAGTTGATTTATTTAGGATCACATGAAATTAGTTTCGAAGTACATCAACAACATTTAATAGTAATTATATTCGTTATTTGTATTCATCGAATTCATTTATTTAATTAAACCCCTATCTGCAAGCTAATGCGGTAATTGAGATGTTGATTACGCATACGTCAATATATAATCGCCGGCATTTAAATAAACATTCATCGAATAACAATGTTTAACGTTAACGCATTTACATTTTAAATCCGCGCGTTGCGTTTGTGCGACGGGCTTAGGAAAATTAGCATAATTTTTATGATTAATTCGAGCCGGTGCCGTTTAAATCAATTTATTAATTCAATAATTACCAATTAGCATGGGAAGTCTGCGCCGTTATAGTGTTATTAAAATTCCAATAGTGTCGAGAGATATTAATTTTTGGGACCCATTAAAGCCGTAATTAATGACGATCGTTTCCGCACAAATATTAAAACGGCTTTAACGTTTTTATTTCTAATATAAAGGACAATGTTAGTAGCTGTAAATTAGCTTTTACTGTTATGGTTATTAAGAGTTTATTGCTCACCCTTTATAAATATAACGTTGCGAAATATATGTATACATCTAAAAATAGGAGTCATAAAAAAAGGTGACGGAGGTAAATTTTGCATATTTTTTTTTGATAATAATTACAGCTCTAAAAATATTATAGAGATATTATCTTTTTATAAATAAAGATGGAAAATGTTTTTGTTAAAATACAGACCACATCCTTTAAGATTAAGTCATTAAGTTACAAAAGGTAACGTATATGATTTTTATTCTTATAACTGATATATTGCACTATAAAATGTATAATCTGATAATTAGATTGTAACAGTAATTAAGATTTAATATATGAAACGTTTCTTTGAAATATGTATAAAGATTTTCTTGATAAATGATGATGTAAATCTTGATAATATAAATTCTTATTAAAACATATTAACGTCATCTTGTTTACCCTTTAATATTTTAATAACATTATTTAAAAATAAATATATTTCTAGGATTAATTTCATTGTTGAATTAAAACACTTGATATGCTTCTATTTTCCAAAAATTAAATTCAATATATTTTTATAAATAAATAATACTGAATCACTAAATAAATTTTTCTTCGAAAGTTGCACTTAATTATTATTGCGAAAAAATTTAGAAACATTTCACTAATTGATAATTTATTTAATAATTGATAAATCTGTCAATCTATTTTTAATTTCAATTTTTATTATTTATTTCCCGGCGCATCCACCATTATAATAAATACTGTATAATTTCCAAGATAACAGTATAATAACGTGCGTAACTTAATGAATTTATTTATCAGCGTTAAATTGTATAGTAGATTTAAAATAATCTCCACACTCCATACATCAAATTAGATAAACATTTGGAGGTGCGCACGCTTTGGGAATATTAAATAAGTTGGCAGCGGTGTGACGTGCGACTGCGACCCTCCCGACAAGATTTACACACCCATTATTTGTAATCCGAAATTAAATTAAACTTTACAGACGTGTCATAAATAATAAATAATATGTACTCGGTTATACACACGAACTCATAAACAGGCGCACAGAGTCAGAAGTTTGTTTGCGGATTATACAATTATCAAATCTTAATTTTATTCATAATGGAAATCTGATTTTCCGTTACGAAATTTACTCATTATTCCGATCCTCATTATGCATATCTGTAGACAGTGACAAGGCGGGCCGGTTTTGTAACTTCGGTTATAATGTTTAGAGTGTAATAATAGAATATAATTATTATTATTAAGAAGTTCATAACTTTCTATTTAAAATATAATTTAATTTTAAGTATTACACAAAAATATAATAACTATTGAAATTATTTACTAAATTATAAGTTTACATAATTATACATACAGGGTGTTTACTAAACATACGGCCTAATTCAAAGTATTTCTGATTAAATATTCGAGTACGTGAAGAGTATTAATTAATAGTATTTAAAAATATATCCTTTCTTCACAGTGATTAACTACTATTCATAATTCAAAGTGTTAATCCCTGTACTATTCTAAGGATATTTTGTCCTGACACCTGTTTTGTTTCGAAGATATAGGGCGATCAAATTTTCGACAATAATAACATTTTATTACCAAATATTTATTGTAAAGTTTCTTAATCTACAAGAACTAATGAATTATGTTGAGTATTAGCATAGAAAAGAATCCAATAAACATAATAAATATCCTCTATTGATAAAGTTTGATATTAACAGCGACAACGCATTAAATCTTTATTTGATATTTTGTATATCTTACTACTTTACGATATATAGCAATCAGTTATTTTTTTCTTTAATCGTAGTAATTTTGTTTTCCTAAATAAAAAAGTACATAATTCAATTCATAATTGAATTTGAACAATTTAAAGCGTCGGAATTAAATTCAATCCTAATTAAAAAAAGACCAATGGTTTCCGAATATTTAAAGAACGTTAATAATCACTGGGCCATCTGTTTCGCTTGCATATTAATCCCAGCTTCTTATAGAATTTTATGGCTTCATGGGGGTATCCTTAGCTAGACAGCGGTGGCCAAACACCACCGACACCGCCGCCCCAGCCGCCGACGCCACCCCAGTTTTCGGCGCAATCTGTTCCCCCCATTAAATTGGCTGAGATGCTCTCCTTTTATGACTTAGAAGAAATGCTTCTGCTGTCCGATCCGCAACAGATGCTCGCCGTCGTAAGATATATGGATACAGTGGAACAGTCAAAATGCAAATTCGGATACTTTATCAAGTCAGGTTATTTCGTATGTCGTGTGTTGTTGTGTACGCATCTTTCGGCCCTGGAAATGGATGTTTTGGGTATGATGGAAAGTGCAGCCGCAAGCTGGACGTAATTTATTCGCCGGGTGGAGCACTCTATTTCCCAGAGTTTATGAAACTGTTAATTCCATATTTTATTTCGTGCGTTAAGGAATAAATCGATTTATATGTACAGAATTTCGGGCGGAGAATTTACGATGCGTTTTATTGACCGGCAAACTGTTAAATCCATTAAATGAAATTATCGGAAACCTCTGATTATACATTAATATTTCTTGCCATAATAATGGTACGTGAATGTTTTAAAAACTATTTACGTTAAAAAAAAACTATAACTAATTAATAAAAGTATGAATTATCGTATTCTATTCTACGTTGTTAAATATCAAAATATTATATTAAAATTAATACTTCCTAGGCTACACTCTTCATTGATCTGGTATTTTACAAGGTTATTAGAATTAAAACTCTTGTTGGGTTCCATATTTTTATTGACAGATTCCTGATACGTTATTTGAGTTATTATACTCATGGACGAGACGCTTTTCTTTCTCGAAACATGATCTTCTACAGGATGCTCGATAATGCACCCAAGTGTCACCTTCATCAAAGGTATATCATATTCATGAAGATGTGCTAATAAACTTACCTAAGAATTTATTTTGGCCTGTAATTAGGTGCTAGATTGACGTAAGTAATTTATATAACTCTTGGCAAGATATGTTTCCTGTTTTATTACCTTCTTATAAGCATTGAAGCAGACAAATAATACTTACTTGCATTTTGATTAAGATTATTAGTTTGCTAAATATTCTACTAAAAAGTATGCCTTATACGTCAAAGATATTGTCATCAATACAATCCATGTTTGCTAGGTAACAATATTTAATCCTTGTAAGTATACGACACGCTGCTGCATCGTCATCTATAAAAGTAACAAGAGATAAAATACTGCTGCGTTTAAATAGTGAAAGATTTTCTTTCAATAGAGTTTGAATTTTTTGTCCAAAATTTAATTTTCAACTAGTCCTATTATTTTTTTTCTGCTTTGTTACATTATGTAACGCTTAATAAAAGTGTGTTCTTTGAGCACAGAGGACAGAGGGCCATTTTAATTAATTTAGCTAACACTTATATATATGGCTTGTAATCAGGTTCACATAATACCTGTACAGTTGAATAATGTTTGACATAAAAATCAACCTGATATACCTTTTATTATTCGTTACTTTTAACTAATAATTTAAAATTACGAAAAGATTTCGTAATCTACAACAATGAGTCTTATTAAGCCTACAAAACAAGCATTTGAGTTTATAATCATCTGCACACACGTGTTTCTATCTTTCGATCTCTTCAGTACAGCTTTATTATAAAATTGAATACACGTAAAAACAACGACTAGTTCTTAGTCTATGGGCAACTAAGATACCATAAGATACATGAGCATGCACTAACGAGAAATACGCTGTACCAATAATAGTTGATGATAGATTATTTTTAAGGTTTCGAAGAAGAAACATTGATTTGTTTACCTTTGTGGCAATCTCATTCCCTTGTTCTGTCCATAATAATCTTTCATCTAATTTGATACCTAAAAACTTGACAGCAGTAGAATCAGTATTAAACATTACTTTGCTCAAGATGTATTTATTTGTGACTGTCTTTTCCTCATTTAGATTGCTGCAAAATCAAACAAAAGCCTTAGCTAATGCTGATCTATGTATTTCACTCACTCTGCAAACTGAATCACATTGCAATCATCGATGTAATTTGAAAAGTCATTAATATAAATGAGAAACAGAAGTGGTCCAAGAATTGAGCCCTGTGGAACACCGCAATCAATAGACAATGGTTCAAGAAGCAATAATTTGATCTACTAGATTCATAATTGCATCAACTGTCAACAATCCTTGACGAAAACCGTACTAATTTTCAGAAATTTTGGCAAAAATATTAAGCAATGAAATGGGCCTATAATTATTCATATTATCTTTATCACCTTCTTATGAATGGGAATCAATTTGGCTAATTTTAATTCGTCTGGAAATATACTAATGGTTAGTTAAAACATATTAATGAGATCTGTAAATGGTTTCACTATAACATCCGCCACTTCCTTAACTAAACGCATATTTAACCCATAAATATCACAACTTTTATTCGTGTTAAATAATTTTATGATGTTTAAAACACATATATAAGAGACATTTTTAAAACTAAAACTAGGTTTATCACACATTGTCTAAGAATTTGCTAACATAATGGAATCAGTATTACAATTATTTGTTACGTTTCTAATTTTATTTGCAATTGAAGTAAAAATAAATTAAAATCATTTGCTGGTATTTTGCATGTGAAGTTAGTGTCCTTATTCATTGATCCAGTTCCAAAATACTTGTGAAAGATTTGGTGATAAACGGATAGCAATGTCATTTTCATCAATCCTAGCAGACTTTCTAGCATTTGTTTAATCTCCTCAGTAAACCAAATTTTATTAATTTTACTATTACTATTATTAACCGTTCTTTTCTGTGGAAATGCTGTTTCAAAATGTTTAATCACTTCATAAATAAAATTTCTAACATGGCACCAACATCAAAATTATCAATATACCAGTTCTCATGATATAAAAAATTATAAAACATTTGATACCTCTGGATGTAATTGGTCTAACTAAGCAATATTGTTTAGTCAAAGGGGTATTGATTTTAAATTATGATGCCATCATGATCAGAGAAAGAATACTTATGTATTCAACTTGTACCAGTGAGATATCAAAAAAATAGAAGTCCCTCCAGTAGGAAACAAGAGTCTTTCTAAAAATAAAACTAATGAAACAGTCAGATATTGTTACTCTGTCATTATCATTTTTAATAAAATTAACATTAAAATCACTACAGATAATTACATTGCTTCTGAGTATATCTATTTTATATAAAACTGCATTTAATTAATTAAGGAAGTTATTAAAATTTCCATTTGGAGACCTATAAATAATAAATAAAACCAAATTAAGACTAGAAAATGAAAAACAACACATTTCACAATCAATTGAATATGGACTAATATCTACAAATTTATTTTCTAAGCCCTTTTTAACTAAGGTAAGAACACCCCCGTGAGAATGATAAGTTCGAGTTAAGTTTTATTGGGGGTAAACCAATGCTCAGTAACACATATGGCGCTAAATTATTTATCTATACAATGTGCTTCAATTTCTGATATTTTATTTCTAATTGACCGAATTCATTTGAAAACATCGGTGCTAACTTCACACTATTTATATTATTTCATCCCGTCAATTAGAACAGCGTAGTTTTTATTACTTTTTGCAACTTGGAGGTTACGAATTTTCACATTAAGCCTTTCAAGTTCTTTTGAACTAAAGCTTTTTCTAAGTTACCAACTTTTTCAAGCAGAAAGCTATTACTAAGACGTAATTCGGATACTAACGCTCTTAGCAAAACAATATTTACATTTGGAACTCGTCTGCCTCGGCATACATAGATCATTCACATTTAATGCCAAACCGCAGCATTCTTTGATTTTACCAATACATCCATAATGGTACAGAGTCTTGAAATTAATACATTGAACACCGGATTTTGCAATTGAATTGCATTTACACTGTTTAATTAGCGGAGCACTTTAACACGCATCCTTAACATGCGGCATTGTCAACTATAATGATAAAAAACATATAAAACTACTATTACAGTTTCTAATTCCTTAATATTAATGAGCACTGGAACCCAGATTAGAGCCATGTGGCGCACCAGAAGTAGCAATGAAAGTTTTAGACTTAAATCCTTTATATTCTATCGTATAACGATCTTTTATCAAGGTAACTTCTAATTAATTCACAAAGTCATGAGGAGAATCCAATTGAATATAATTTAGGTAATAATAGATTGTGATCAATTTTATCGAATGTCTTCGATATATCTGTTTAGATAACATCGACTTGAGCTTGGCGATCTAAACAGTTAAATAGAATTAATTTGGTTGTTTGAGTACGTGAAAATGTTGATATGAGTAAAACACAGTTTGGCACTTTTTTCACTTGTTTTATTAAATGCTAGATTGATAATGGTTACATTGTAACCAAAATGTACATCTAGCATTTAATAAAACAAGTGAAAAAAGTGCCAAACTGTGTTTTACTCAAGTTAAATAGAAATTGAGTCTGAATAAATAGATTAGTAACTGTAGATCGATTTGGTCTAAATCCATGCTGATGAGACGATAAATTCTAGTTAATGAAGGCATTGATAGAGGTACATAATGAAATTTTAAAACATTTTGCTACGTTGGATAATATTGCTATAGACCGATAGTTAGATTTCAGCTTCTTATCACCTGATTTAAATACCGGAATAATGCGCATTAGTTCCAGATAGCCGGCAATAGGTTTTGTTTCAAAAAGAGTTTAAATATGTTTTTAAGAAATCTACAGTTCTTCAGTACTAATGCTGGTATGCCATCCGGGCCAGAACTTAATTTAGATCCCAATTTGTTGAGAGCATTTGACCTTATATTGAAAAAGTTGGTAGTGTTAATGTGGTCAAATTGAGGATCATGATCAGAAGGTGCTTAATCATTTTTTAAGATATTAATGAAATTTCAGAATTTCTTGGGATCATTACATAAGTTTCTTTCAGATTCAGAAATAAACCGTCAATAATCAGTGCGAGATTGAGATTTAGCCTAAAATATACAGAAAGTGAATGCGTTTTCATTAATTTTAAATATTTTTTCTTCTCCTTTAATATAGTCTTCATCTCATATGAAAACCAATAATAAGGATATTTAATATTAGATCGACGAGTGTAAGAAAATTATTATTATTATCACAGCCTGTTAGAAGATCTTCTATGTAATCATCACTTTTTGTTACTACTGGTGCTTCTAAATAAGTATGTAAGCTTAAATATGCATCAATCTTACATCTAAGTGAGGCTCCGAACTAGTGCCATAAGTGTTTTAATAAAAAAATTCAAGTCTCTAATTTGGTGCTAGAAAATTTTGTGAAATCCTTGTGATTCAAAATCTTTATATATATTTAAATTATATCGACATTTTACACATACTGATGTAACTGAAATCTGTTTAAAATAAAATATAATTAAAACTTTCGTTCTTTTTCTGAAAACCAATTTATGTTTAATAAATTCAGTAATTAAAATTAAGATTTAGCGATCATCAGTGATAGTGATTTTCATTATGGTTGTGCAAAAAAACAAAAATAAATATGGAACATCGGTGTATTCGAAATGCGGTGAATAAATGAAGAAGCAACTCATAGTCCAAGTAAGACTTTAAAATCAATATATACTTAAATGTTATAATTTTAATAACCATCAAGTGGAATCTTAAATCAAAACCAATAATAGAAGTAAAGTTACGAACCAAAATATAGAATATTCGAATGCAAATCAAAATACAGAAAATTTAACGACAGATCCAAACCACAGATAATTCAACTGTAAAAGTTAATGAAAAGCAGAGAAAATCAAATGCGCAAAGAACAAGGAATACAATGTGAAGTGGATAAAATAATAGAAATAATTGTATGGAAATAAAATTTACTTGTTCCATTTGACCAAAATGTAAATATTTTTTTTTATAAACTCCTGATATTGTCAAGGATACGCTTTTCTGGGTATAAAGTGTAATTTTATTTTAGATAATGCTGATATTGTTTATAACGCTTATTTTCTATATTATGAAACCTTTTTTTACCATTGCCTTTGACTCTTCGAGACATAAATGACACTCTGTAAAGGGAAATGATTTACCTGATGAAACAGTTTTAAAAAAAGTGTGCTTCGTACTCTGCCTGATCGATTTCCTCCAAATGAAATGTATTTTCTGAAATATTTACATTGCAGATAAATAAACTAAGCATTAAGTTCGCCTCCACTAAATATCCAAATGCTTTATTGGCATAAAACAATAAAAAATAAATATTAAAATTCCTGATTGAGGTTGTACGCACTTACTTCGTGATATATTTTAATTAAATGAGAAAATAAAAAATACTTTAACTTAGTTAATATCACAATGTTTATTAAACAGTGACTGCAGTTTCGATCAATGATCATTGTTTGATCGAAACGATCAATGATCATTGTTTGGTCGAAACTGCAGTCACTATTTAGTAAACATTGTGATATTAACTAAGTTAAAGTATTTTTTTTATTTTCTCATTTATTAAAATTCTTTCAGTTCCTTCAGCTAATAATTAAATAAATATTGTATCTTTTTTAATTCAAGTTTATAATTGAGTAATACCTAGTAACGCCTCAAAATATGCTACAAAATACACTGAAAATGTACACTGATATAAACAATTCGATTGAGGGACATGCGACTTAAACTTCTTTCTTTCTAAATAGCTTAATAGTTTTTACAATATATAGGGAAAGTATTGTAATAGTCACATTATCATTTTAAAATTTGCTTTCATCGATACAGTACACAACACCAAATTTCAATTGTATCACAATTTTTGGAAAAACGGATGGTTATTGCTTTATTTCTCTTTGAATTATGAGCAGTATAGTACTGGAACATTTTTGGCTCTAAAATCCATAAACCTGCAGGATTTTAAAAAGCACATCATAAAACGCTACGAAAAATAATGTAGGCCGAAGGAATCTGACGCCTTCTGCTTACTTTTTTTTCCGTAACGTTTTATGATGTACTTTTTATAATCATGCAGGTTTATGTGCGTCTGTGTATTCCAAATTAAACAAGGTTTAGAGATTTTCAAATAAACCGTTAAATTTAAAAAAAAAGCTTCTTTGTGATTTCCGGAAAACTGAAAGGCTTTTGGCAAAATATCATTTAGCTGAATAAGTGTTTACCTGAGGAGATTTTTCTTTTTTAAATTTATTACAACAACAAAACTTGAAGAAAATATATTCGATACTTATTATTCTACTATCTTGATAGAACCAAATTTTTAAATTAAAAAAAAAATTAATACACTTTAATTTCCTTAATTATTAACATAATTGACACGTGTTTCAGTCCTTACGGATCATGATCAAACTAATTTGGGTATGAAACATGTGTCAGTTATCTGAATAAATATTGAAATGAAACATAACAAGTGCATTACTAATTATTTGTTTTAAATTATTTCATTATAGACAGATTGTTCATTTGCTTTAATAACTATCCAAAAATGTTAAAATCTGAGTCAAGAAAGACTCGAAAATCGTACAGAAACAAGGTTGAAAGCCCCAGCAAACGGAATAAGGAACTAAAATTTGGAACATGGAACGTGAGAAGTCTGAACAGGACAAGCACCTTCAGAGAAGTTCAAAATAAGATGGTAAAATATAAAATCAAGATGCTAGTAGTGCAAGTGACCAGATGGAAATGGAGCGGTATCTATGACACAATGAATCACATGATTTTACGAAGTGGAAATGATAATAAACATCAACTAAGAGAAGCCTTTATCGTCGATAGAACAATAAAAGAAAATATACTTCAAATGGGTAAATGATAGAATATGCGTATTATTGCTCAAAATGAAATTCCTCAACGTATCAATTATAAATGCACACGCAAAGATAGGAGAAGAAGACGAGAGGACAGAAGACAATTTCTACCAAAAGTTACAACAGGGTTACGACGCGATCCAAGTTAATGACATCAAGCTAGTCAGGGGCCATGTAAACGCAAAAATAGAGCGAGGAATAATTTATCAACAAGTAGCTGGCAGGCACAGTCATGCAAAATTATACGTAAAAACGCAAAGACGCTAGAAATACACCTCACCGCCATGCTAAAAAACTGGCCGGATGACCAGGATATTTAGGACGACTGAAAAACCATTAAAGAAGCAATAATTAGAGCGGTAGTATCAGGAAGAGAATACAAACCAAAGACAACCAGAAACTAATGGTATGATATACAATAGAAACAAGCTATTGAAGTCCAAAATAGAGACAGCCTAGCATACCTAGAAACGCCGATAATAACAAAGAAGATGGCGTACGAGGAATCCAGAAGGGCAGCCAAGACAATAGTAAGAAAACAGAGAAGAGGGCGAATCTTAACGCCATCGTGGAAAAGGCAGAAGTAAACTTTAGGAACAATAAGAACCGCGAAGCATACAAGGACATCCACTTCCTTAAAAGAAGGACCATCCAAGAACATCACTTTAAAAATCTGCAAACTAGACCCCACTTTCAGGAAAACAACAAATATTTGTTTGATAGATAGAAACAAAATTTTCAAGATCTCCGCAATCCCACTCTCGGAATGCGACCAACGTCTAGAAGCAACTACTAATGAGGAAGCTGACAAGCTACCCACCTGCGAAGAAATGTTGAAAGCACAAGAAAAGATAAAGCAAAATAGAGCTCCGAGTGTCGATAACGTCTCAGGGAAAGTCCTGAAATATGGGGGAGTGCAACTAGTAACCATAGTGGATAAACTAATAACTAAAATCTGGAACACAGAAAAAAAGCCGGAAGAGTGAAACAACCATAGTATACACTCAGAGCAACATACAAGATATATTCAACGATCATCAATGGAAAACTTAAACAATACGCCGAAAACACCATCTGTGAGTGCCAGGCAGGATACACACTTGGGAGGTCTACGATCGACCAAATACACACCGCCAGGCGAAAATTCATAAAACGCTAATAATGGGCGCGTATGATTGCAGCTAAACTTTCATTTGAGAAGGCGAAGAATTAATATGATATCTATTTAAAATCCTTTTTGTGCTTTTTGTTTTCTTGTATTTATACATCGGTTCCACAGTATCTTATAGTGGGTGGTTATTAACATCAGGGAGATAAGTCACATAGAGGTTTCGCGTATAATTCTATCACAGAAAGTAATAATATAATTTATAATTATTTTATATTATGGAATGTTTTTATTGGCTCGAAATTCATAGTTTTTAAGCTTCACACGAGATATAAAAACATTCTTTTAATTTCTTTATATCAAAATGAGTAGCCTGACTTTATTTCCTGTATTAATGGATTGAGTGTTAAGTCATTTTGGTTCCGACCAATACATGGCTGCACTTGTCTTTTTAACCAACTATCAACTTAAAAACCATTTGACAGGAGACACTAAAATTGGCATTTAAAAAAAAGTAAGTAAATTCACTAGTAGCAATCACTTTGAAAGCAATAGTAATAAACATAACTGTCATATGCTATTCGATTTTAAAAAAGTATTCATGGTTAAGGTTCGGAATGCTCTTAATATGTTAAAAATTGCAAATACATCGACTTTGATGGTCTGAGAAGTGAACTAATTAAGTGTGCTAAAGACATCCTTTTCGCACCTATTACCAAACTTAAAAGATATATTTGCGACGTGCACCTTTCCAGACAACCTAAAATTAGCCAAAGTAATACCGATTTTAAAGAAGAGTGGTCCAGATAGTGAGGATAATTATAGACCTAAAGTAATTATGATAATTATGTCAAAAATAATTGATATATTAATGAAAGAGCAAATAATATAATTCTTAGATGCAAATAACTTGCTGCCCCCTGTCAATTTTGTTTTCCCAAAAACGCATCAACAACGGATGCTGTCCAAATGTTCATCACAATCGAATGCTTTGAAAGCGGCAAACATGAAATGGTGACTTTTCTAGACCTGACCAAAGCGTTCGACAATGTGTCATCATATCCGCTACTGCTAAATAATCTAGAATACAATAATTTTAATTATCAGAACAGGCTTTTGAGAAAGTCTCCATTGGCAATGAGGAATCGAAATATCTATCATATAAGTATGGTGTGCCCCAAGATTCCATCTTAGGTCTCATATTATTTCTAAACTATATCAATGATCTTCCAAATCACACGAATTTTCAAAACATTTTATTTGCGGGTTGTACTATCTTTATTAATACTTCTGAACGGTTGGAGAAAGTATTAGTCCTCCATAATGAAGCAAGAATTGCTGCAATAGATTGGTTTGCTAGCAATAAGTTATTTATGAATAACACAAAGTCGGTAAAAATGTTTTTACCCTAAGGAAACAGGATGGACATTTTGCGAATTGAACAATTGAACAAAATTCTTAAGAATAAGTCTAGATCTCAACATGGCAATGAGGTGGCAAATAAAGTATCAAAAGGTATTTCTTGTCTAAGAAATATCTCATGTAATGTTTCTCCGTAAGTCTTAATAAAGACCTATTATGGTCTATGTCATTCCAATCTGATATATGGGGTGGCTTTAGTTTTGGGTCACTCGGCTTCACCCCACGGACTGTTTGCACTCCAGAGGAAAGCAGTTAGAGTCGTTGCAAATCTAGGGTATAAAGATGATTGCAAATCCTCCTACATCAGTTACGGTATTCTGACGTTACCAGTAGTGTAGATATAGAAGTGTCTATGCTATATAAAGGAGAATATTAACAATTATGAAAGATATAATGGTAATATATACTTATTAAGGAATCAAAAAAATCTTAGTATACCTCAAACCTACGGCTCTAAATTTTATAACAAGCTGAGAACCAATATGAAAAATCAACTGTTACCCAAATTCAAAGATACCACAAAGGACTTGCTGGTAAAAATGGAATATTCGAGTCGGATATCTTCTAAGATTTAATTTAACTATATTTTACTACGTAATTATGGTGCCATTGAAATTACCAAATTACTGTGTTGCACTGAAGCCGCCATTTACTTATTTTTTCTCTTTGTAAAGGGTGGGTCATCGCAAGGAATCGTTTTAAAATCTTAATAAAACACAGACAGCTACATGGAATTTCATGATCTTGCATTTATTTTGTAGCCAAGAGTATCCGGTTATATATGGAATATGACATCAGTTAAATGGCTACCACGGCTGGCCTTACAATAGTCCATTCTCTCGGCCCAATTTTTCAGAACATTTTCCAACGTCTGCGGCTCTATCTCAGCAATGGCATTTTGGATATTGACTTTAAGATCGTCAATCGTTGCTGGATCGTTGGCATAACAACGTTCTTTAAAGGCACCCCAGAGATAAAAGTCCATGGGCGTCAAATCGCAGTTCCTTGCTGGCCAATTCACATCTCCACAACGGCTGATTACACGATTTTCGAACTTTGACCGCAATAAGTCGATAGTTTCGTTGCTAGTGTAGCATGTCGCCCCATCTTGTTGAAACCAGATGTTGCTCACATTCACGAACTTTCTTCAGAACATGGTGCATATTCGCGACCGAATTTTGTACGCGTTTTTCGCACTGATTCTGCAATACACGAATTACATTCAAAGTAAATTTTTAACATTTCCCAACGTTCATCAAGCGTATAGCGTGCTATTTCGTTAACCGGGTGTTGTATAATGAAGAACTGTCATACATCAAATGTCAAATATCATGACAGTAAAAATAAAGTGGTAGTTCAAAAAGATTCCAAGAAATGGCCCACCCTTTACCATTATTTTAAAATCCAATCTCTTGTTATATATTTTATATTGTTTTATGTTTTTTTTTTTTAAATAAATATGTGATTTGATGAACCATTCACCATACTCACCAGACCTTACACCGTCCGACTACTGTTTGTTTCGAGATGTTTGCAAAACTCCTTAAATTGTAAACAATTCAATTCAGACAATGGTTTTAAACATTCATCTCATGATGTTACCCGAAAGATAGCAAGAAGTAAAAAAAATGGTCAATACATACTGAATAAAATTATTTCTTTCTACAAAAAATCGCCTTTGTTTATTATAGTAAAAAACCGAAATTACTTAAGACTCAAACTAATATTTATATAGAGTTTTAATAAATATCGGAGAGATAAGTCACGTATAGGTTCCTGGTCTGCTTCTAACATAAGATCTATCTTTTTATGTCAGAATAAAAAGGTTGGTTTTGGTTGTGTCCTTATAAATTGTTTGAAATATCATGCCGAATTTGATATACAAAAAATTCTGGGGGTTATTGATATTCACCAGCTCTACATAGATTTTAAACAGGCGTATGTAAGAAACAAGCTCTACTTTATCCTGCTTGATCTCAATAGACCCCCTAAGCTAGTGAGACTAGTGAGAACCACGATGCTAAACACTAAAGTACGAGAAGAAGGAGAACTAAGAGACTCACACACAGGACGTAAACAGTGGGACGGATTAGCCTCAATGATGTTCAACCTGGAACTCGAACAAGTAATGAGAACGACAGGAATCAATCTATATGACAGAATTATGAACACGCCCGTCCAAATAGTGGCTTATGCGAATGATCCTAACAGTGACAGTAGTCGAGAAAGCTTTGGGGCAGGCCCTATTGGATTAAAAATAAACAAAAGCAAAACAAAATTCATGTGCCAAAGTAAAAGACAAAGGGAAATCATTAACGAAAGCAAAGTATTTGCAAACTACAGCTTCGAAAGGGTTAGGCATTTCAGCTACCTAGGCTCTAACGTAAATATCCAAAGTAATGAAACCATGGAGATAAAAGAACAAATAGCAAGCGAAAACTGAGTCCTCTTCTCCCTGCTACCAATTATAATGTCTAGAAACATCGATAGAAATATTAAACCCATCATCCGAACATTAGTATGCTATGGAGGCAAAGCGGGGACAATAGCTGAGAAGTCCATGGAACTATTAGACGCTTTGAGAGAAAGATACTGTAAAGAATATATGGAGCGATAAACCATAATGGAGAATAATGAACAAGATACAATCAGGAATTGTACCACTAGACAGAGACCCACCATTTATTATATATAAGATTAGTGCGGCAGAGGTGGGGATGCCAGGGCTGCAAAAAAAATACCCCTAAGACAACTAGGAAAAAACGACCAACTGGCAGATCAAGAGAAAGATGGGCGGATAACGCAAGAAAGACGCCCAAGAATTACTGAAATGAGGAGCTCGAAAAGGTCAGCCAATGACTTTGAACGTTAGAGGCAAATCTTCTAAGAGGCCAGGGCCTGAGTTGCGCTATAGTGCCATCGAAGAAAAAGAAGACGTATACATTACTTGAATCTAAAAGTTCATTTTTGGAATTTTGAAACATAACTAGAATTATAATTTTTGTAAAGAAATATACTGCTATGTTTAAAATCATTAAACTTATTTTTCTCTCTAATTTGTATATTGGATTCAATTAAGACCTTAACAATATAGCACAAAGGACTTAATTAAATTTATAAATAACACTAAATTTAAGTCATTCCTAGTATACTAATTAGCCTTTTTATATTTTGTAGGTTAGAATCCCCGACTAGATCGTTGGAAATGCGAGCACCATCCGGCATCAGTATCGAATCCAGAGCGGGCGATATAAAATCGATGGCTCTGAACGACATCAAGCTGAAATCCGTTGAGGGCGCAATCAGATTGGACTCGAGCGTCATCCTGATGGACAAGCTACCCACCGCCATACCCAGCACCAAAGCCAGCCAATCAAAAAACCACGACATTTACCAGCTGTGCATTTGCAATAACGGTAAATTATTCCTAGTGCCGCCGCATTACTTATGCTCCGACGACGGCATCATATGCCGATAATGACCATTCACTTTGATTACAGGTCGAAGTTTAAGTTGAAATTATCAACGATTCATCATTTCTAATTTAGTTAAATAATAATTTCATTAGACATTTAATTAATGACATCAATACAGGTATACCAATACATTCTCTTTGAGAAATTATAATAATCGCGTTTATTTTTTGGAAAATGATATTAATGCGTTAGGGATAATATTAATGTGTTGTTAATAATAAATTCCCATGCTTTAAGACTTATGTAGTTAAAATTACTCACGACCTGTATTTATAGACCGATGTATTGAAATTTGGGTTTCCATATTAAATAAAAAAATGCGGATGGACCACTTGGTCGATAGCCAAACGCTACTACTACTAAAGTGAAAATTGTGTTTAATGTGTTATTATAAAGATATGCAAATAAGTTGATGTTTTAATGCTTTTAAACTCTTTTTAATAAAGAAAATATTGTTGATTAGAAAGTTAACATCATTTGCTGAATCATAAATAATTATTACTAACTAACTTATTATGTTTAACTCTACTTATTGTTTGATTAATCGATAATATTGTATTTCGATTCTAATAATGTAATTTTTAACAATACATCATCATTAATTTTTTTATTAAAACACAGTTGTTAGTACAAGTAATGTTTACTTGAAGGTTACCAATATAAATCTACCAAAAATCATTTTAGATAAAAATATGTTATTATGCATTTGAGGGTGTTAAATTTTCAATAATATAGGGAGAACGACTTGACCAAATAATTTCAATATCGTAAAACAACCTATTTTCTACGTACTTCAAAAAAAGAGCCTTATTTTTTGAACGCTTAATTTATTTTAACTCTAAACCACCCTGAGCTGGCCTTATGGACTTGCTTCCAAGGCCCAAAAAAAACTCTAAACCATAAATTAACATATTTTACCCGTGATAAAGTCCAATATTTAAATTTAATTTCATAGGGTGTATATTTTATAAACTGGGAACATAAAAAAATAATTAACAACTAACATATCATAAGTTCATCGTTTTAGATAAAACTACTTAAATTGTTTTTGCATTATCTTTATCATTACTAATTTCATTTTATAAAGCAATTGATGTGCAAATAAATTTAATCCAGTCGGCAGCATTATCCAGGTGTAAGAGCAGGGCTCGTAAACATGTCAACCCCACTTAAACGCACCCCAGCCTACCGGAGTAGGATTGTTTCTTGTATACCTTATTCATCCTAATCACTACCTTTAATTAATACAGATTACGTAGATTAAAATATACAAGAAAATTATAGTTAAATCACGCGATTAATAATAATGGGGTGTATTTAAATTAAAAAAAAAAATATATTAAAACCACAAGGCCAATAATAAACTTTCACGTCCCGAAACTTGATGATTTCAACCTAAACATTCGAAATACTTATAAACTTTCTTATAGAGTAATATAAGCAATTGTATGATTAAATATTGTCCAATACAGAAAAAAAAGATAATTCGTTTTTATGTAAAAGATATTATTGTAAATAAGATATAATGTATCTATTTGTTTTGGATCTATATATTTACTGTACATAAATTGTAAAATATAAAGAGTAATACCAAGCCAATTGTAAAAAAAAATCTACATAGAGAAATGTATAATAAGTTTTGTATATTATTTATATATGTATTTACTGTTAGATATGCCTAAATATGTATAAAAACGAACCTAGAGTATATGAAATAAATTCAAAGATATGGTTTTGCTTTATATTTATGTGATTTATTCTAACCTGATGAATTTTAATTCCTTAAGCTTTGCTAATCTAAATTCCTTTATTTTAATCAATTTAAGATGGTGGTGACGACCGTTACTACATAGTAAAATGTTATTACTGGTTATAATTTTTAAATGCTGTAACTTATTCTAAATTTAGTAAAAAATCTAATAATTTATATGAGTTACACACATGCGTTTTCATTTCATGAAAGGGCGTACTCATGAACTTTGCTTTGGTGTCCCCAACCTTTTCCCTTTTGATCATGAAAGGTAATTCATTTCCAACATTGCTTTAAACATTTTTATTTACGATTCAAAATGCGTAACATATGTTTACAAATAACCAGATAAATATATAAATTAAAACTTTATATTTGTTTTATAGAATTAAAAAGTTGTGCAGCACATAAGAACATATCTAATAAAACTTTGGTTAAAGAATGAATGAATAAATAAATACATAATACATATACACACACGAAACCCATGTAATATTAAATAAAAGTAACTTTATACTTAATATGATTTAAGTCATGTAACGGCAACTATTAATTATATAATTGAATGCCTGGCGGTGTTTTAGAACTATTGGCTCGTAGTTCTTGCATAATTATTGTAAGATAACTGTGCAATAATGCAGGGATAATTTAATGTTTCTCATTAGCATTCCCTATACATACATTGCAGGAAACGTCAATATCCTTTCTTTAATAATTACATATTTACAATGATACCCTCGCCAGAATTCTTAAGATTTAACAGTGTAGTGCAAAAATACGATGAGATGAAAATAAACGTCCCCACACAATTATGCATTACCGTATTTGAGATTCAAATATGAAATTAACAGTTGTGCATGTTCTACTTACGTTGCTATTCCTCTGAGGGAAATTTGATTAAAAAAGTTTTTCAATGATCCTACTTAAAATTATTAAGTTATTTGCAGTGTCGCCCTCTTACTGTGAGATTCTAAAACACACACACTGAATATACTAACTCTAATCTGTGTTACGTTACTGTTTGGTAACAGTAACGTAACACAGAGATCGCCGACGCATAAACTGTCTAAAGAAAAGTTAAAAATACGTAAAATAGGCGACATGTCTGTTGAGCCGGAGGATATGCAGAGAATAGACAAAAGGAAAAGCACTGAGGCTGAGAATAATAGCTGTAACGGGAACTACCGTGACATGATTGAATTGATTAGGAAAAAAATAAGAAAATAAAGTGATCTATGGAGGGAGGAAATGCATTAAACAAGGGAAGTATGGCGAAATGAACTCAAAGAGAAATTTACATTGATGATGACATGACAAAAGAAGAAAGAAGAGCTCAAAACAGCTAAGAAATAGCTAGGTCATAAAGGGAAAAGGATTACATGGTAAAAGTAGAATACCAAAAGTATGGAAGAAGTTAAAGAATGAAATCGAGCTAGGACAATTAGGGAGGCAAAAGACTAACAAAGGAAAAGGGAACAGAAACAGAGGGGGAAGGGAGGAAGTGGTAGCTGGGGAAGCGACATTTGGAATTCGTTCAGTTTATTCCTGGCCGATTGGATATTTATGTGTAAAAGTGTTACAAGCGGCTTTTTAGATTTTATTTTTGGCTTTTGTTGTATAGTTTCGAAAAAACTTGAAACGTCTGACTGATGGCCACAAGTCTGGTATAGTGAGTTTTTTTAATAAGTCAAAATCAGCACCGAGTTTAAACGAGGCAGTTATTTGTTGCTTATTTGATTCCAATTTCTCAACCGTAAATTGTCTTGAAGGAAACCTTGTTGTTAGATAGAAGTAAAGGAGGTAGGTCTGACAGATAACATAAATAAGAGAGAAGGAAAGAAAGAGAGGACAGCGAGAGGAAGTTTCTGGAATGTTAGGGGAATCATGAAAAGCAGAGCAGAGAGGCAGAAACTCCTGAAATTTATAAGGAAGATTGATTGGGTTGGATTAGTAGAGACATGGACGAGGGATAAGAAATGGTAAGGGGACAGAAGGTGGCTTCCAGGTGAATTCTTATGTTCTTAAGTATCAGGCAGCGGTAAAGAGCAATTATAAGGGTAGGCTACGTGGAGGAATAATGACAGGAGTTAAGAAAAATGGAAGGAAGAAGCAGTCTCAAAGGTGGAAAGAGAATGGGTCCAAGAAAGAATAGTAAGGATAGGGAACAGGAAGACCAGGATCTGGATCTGGATCAGGTTTGCCAAGGGTGATCAAATCATTGACCAGAGCACCACGAGCAAAGGACGGCACAACGCTTGGAGGGGTTTCCCTAATGTTGGCCATGTTCGGCCAGAGCTCCCCTAGAATGGACTCTCTAAGGTGGGCGAGAACAGGGCAGGTGGTTAACACATGTTCCACTGTCTCGTCCTCTTCTTCATATGCTCAGCTGATAGCTAACAGTGACCCGTAAGGATACCTGTGATAAGACGCAGATTCCTCCGGGACAGTCGCAAATAGTATTCAGCTTTTTTTCAGATTGGGTGAGCGCATTGCTTCCGTTTGAGAATGTCAGTGAGGCATTTCGTTGTTGGTGCGATCGGGGGCCTGTCCGTGGTATCACTGAGAACCGATCCGTTAGCTCGTATGCCTTGCTGTTACCTTCTTCATTATTGTGTCCTTTGTTGCGAGTAAATACTCGCCCCGGTTCTTCTTTTGGTTTTAGAACCATCGGAAGGTTTCCCCACCCTCTACACTCCCGGTTCCTCTTGTTGACGATACATTATAGGGTCTATTGAAGACGTAGCAGGGTGGTAAATTGCCCGTCTTACTTCCAAGGAACGGTGTCTTCTTAACAGCCTCCTCTAAGAGGTGACAGTGTCTACCAGCCCTGCCTCCTTTATACCAGAGTCCAACTGAGTTTAGCCGCAGTGCTGCCGCCGTGGCCATCTCCTCTACGTATAAGTTGAGAGGTGGAAGGCAGAGCATTGCTTCCATTGCCTCAGTTGGTGTTGTTCGCATTGCCCCGGTCGATCTGAGGCATGCTATCCTTTGCAATTGAGTAAGCTGCTTTGCTGAGGTTTTCTGTCTTGCTCTGGGCCACCATACCAGTGCTCCATAGATTAGCATTGGTCTTACTTACAAAGTGCTATCTTGAGAGATAGCCTCCATGTCTGCCCCAAAGCCCCAAAGTATAGAATATTCTGGATATCGAAGAGGATACTAGCTCCCTCATCATAAAAATTTTATGTACGTTTTTTTTATGTTTGTTAATTTGTTAATATGTATTAAAAAGAAGACCGAAGATAAATAAATAAATAAATAAATTGTCAGCGGGAGACACATGTTTTTTTAAATTTCATTTTGAGATGTGGTTCCCACGTCAGCTTGCCGTCGAGGATCACTCTCAGGTATTTGACTTCCAACGACAATGTCACTATGGGTGTTGAGGAGCTTAAGAAGCTTTAACTTACATCATTTCAGTCTTTGAAGGGTTTATGGTGAGAAACTAGTCATTACACCAGTGTTCAATTATTTTGAGGGCTTCCTGCATAAAGCTGCATATCACCGTCTCAAAACTGCCTGTTAGCAGGATGGTTATGTCAATTGCATATCCTATGGTGTGGAAGCCATTGTCGTTAAGTCGCCGCAGTAGACTGTCAACAACTATGTTCCACAGGAATGGTGAAAATACCAGCCACTAACTGTGGGGTTACATGCATGCGTGGAGAGGACAGTTTACATTTTTCTGAGGGTCGTCTTATCACAGTAAAAATTGAATTGAGAATATATTCGCAATGAAGATGGGTCAAAAAACGAATGTATAATGCTGTGAGGAGATTTCAGTGCTAGAATGGGTAGATGCGGTGGAGACAAAATTAATAAGGATGGGGAAATGTGGGAGAGATAGTGGTTAATAGTATGTGCTAAATGGGACCAGGAGAGAAGATGGATGAGGCGAATATACATATGTAGTGGAGAGGGGTAAAACATAATTAATTACATAGTCGAGAATAAAGAAAGATAAAGGGAGACGAAAAACTTCGAGGTAGGAAAAAAGAGGGATTCGATCATTTTTCAGTGAAGATATAAGTGGGAAATAAAAAAAGTCTGTAAGTTTAAAGAAAATATTAAAGGCATTAATTGTCAGACAAAGGTAACATTGAAAGAGATGGAAGAATGCATTAGAGCAGCTCAAATGGACAGATAAAATGAAGTAGGAGAAGATAATTGGCATGACGAAGAGTGTAGGGAAATGAAAAGAAGAAAGTGGTATGGAGAAGGAAGAGGGATATATCGGAAAGTTGGACACAAACGGAAATTATTCCGGTGCACAAGGGAGGCGACAAATATGATCCAGCTAACCATAGGCTTATTAGTGTAACAAGTACAACATACAGGGTTAGGATAAATTACCAGAACGGGCGATTATTTTAAAAGATACACGAGTTAGCAAAAAATGTCTTATATAAAAGTTGTAAGGCTTTTGATAATCTACGTATCTGTAATAATTAAATGCCACCGTATATATTTCAATTTATTGCAGATAAGCAGACTTTTTAAAGCCTTACAACTTTTATATAATACATTTTTTGCTTACTCATGTATCTTTTGAAATAATTGCCCATTCTGGTAATTTCTCCTAACCCTGTATAGGCTATGCATGAAGATAGCGACAGAGAGACTAAAAGTGGAGATGAAGAACAAGAGTATTATTCCCTACAGCCCAGCAGGTTTCAGGAAAGGAATAGAGGCAATGAGCCATATACTAACTTTGAGCCAAATCATCGATAAGGGAATTAAAGAGAGAGGAGGGAAGCTCTACATCATATTTGTAGACTTGAAGGGGCCATATAATTCGATTAATAGGGAGAAAATGTATGAATGTATGAAAGAAAGAGGGGTATCAAAAGAAATGAAAGAGTATGTGGAAAGAGTGTATGAGAAGACAGAATGTAGAAATGCAGAGTGAGAACAACCAAGGGGGTTAGACAGGGATGTTCAATAAGCGCAATGCTTTTCAATCTGTTCATAGCAGACATGCATAGAGTATTGGAGCAGGGATAGGACGGTGGGGAACATTTGGGGAGGGTTTGCAGATTAGAGTGCTTGCTTATGCGGATGACATAGCAATAATGGCAAAGAGGAAAGTTGGCCTGGAGTGCATGATAGAGAGAGTGAAACGGTATTTTGTGTTATAAAGGAATGAAAAAGGAAGGATGAAAGGTTTTATTGGAATGGAGAAGAAACTGAAGGAGTAAAATTTTTAAATACAAGATGGGAGGTAACAGGAGCACATGAAGTATGTGACGAAGAAGGTGAAATCAGCAGCAAGCCTCTCTTTCTAACATTTACCCCACCACTGTATCAACTCTTACTGGGGCTCTGAACATTTACTCCAGGACCTCCCTCCGGCGTAACCACGTAGGGTTTAACTCTTTCCCGATCCGTGGCCAGTTAGCTGTGGTCTGTGGAGAGAATAGGGGAGGAGAATAAGCGATTCACTGGTGGCGAGCGAGACCATATGGAAAGTATGGAAGGAGTACAAATGTGTTAGATGAAGAAAATGTTATGGCTTAAGAAGAGTACATCTGATACACTACATAACGTGTATCAGGAGATGGACGCATGTTGTGAATGGGTGGATGTAGGGAAAAAATGGGCAAAGTATGAGTGAACACTTAGAATGCAAGAGACGGAAAGTAATTACTAATGTGATACTAAATTAAACAGTGGTGGTGATGGCGCATCCGTGCTAGCGAAAGTGCAGCAACGTTAGTTCGGGTCAGCAGTTTTATAGGTGACCGGTACCATTTACCATTGGGATACAATAAATGGTGCTTTAAAGTGACGGGGGCGATCCTTTAAAGTAACAAACTCATTTACACACACAAATGACACATGGCGGAAGGACCACGTGGTCGATAGACCAAACACTACTACTACTAAATGGTACACTGACATAATGATATAAGGTCTTCAAAAATTGTAGCTAAATATACCAGAAATGGTCAAAATATTGCCCTAGTGGCTATAATTGCCTAATACACATCATCTTCAATTAACAAGAGTAATGGATCGAGTGGAAGAACACATGAAACCGTGAACTCCGCGTTCAAGATCTATACACTAATTTTTGAAGTATATATTTGTCTCATACGTGAAGATTAGGATGGTAGACCAGATGGATGAAATTACTAAGAAATTTATTTTGTTTACTCCTGTACTTAATTTTGGAAAGAAGAATAAAGTTTATTATTATTATTTCTGGTGTTGCTCGCCGATAGCTTCAGACGGTTTCTTCCTTGTTGACGCACTATGTCAAGTCTAACAAGTGTTCTATCTTATGAATATTCTGGTTATGTTGCAGGTTAGAATAATCGCTGTCTGTATTTTAGTGTGGATGTATGGTTCAAGTCCAAGCGTTGTAAGGTGTTGTTTAAACGACTTGTGTGTGATACCGGTTGTTGAGATGATGAATGGTAATATGCGTTTTTCTGCTTCCATATTCGCTCGACTACAATCGCTAACGGTGTATATTTCTCAATCTTTTCTACATACTTTTTCGTTATATTATTGTCTGTTGGTATTGCAATGTCTATTAAGTATGTTATCTTGTTCGTTTTATCTTGGAAAGTTAGGTCGGGTCTATTGCATGTTATGGTTTTGTCTGTATGTATAGTTACGTCGTAGTAGAGTTTGTAGTTGTTGTTCTCTAGTACTGCACTTGGTGTATAGCTATAGTATGGTGTTTGGTCCTTTGTAAGACCAAACACTGTAGCTAGTGCTTGGTGGATTATTTAGCTGCTATATTGTGTCTGTGTAGTCTGCTCCGGCCAGCATCTTACATCCGCCAACGATGTGGTCAATGGTTTCTTGGTGTAGAAGGCATTTTCTACAGGAGTCATCGATAATACTTGATCCTGTATCGCAAGTATGAAACCCTCTGTCTCTGGATATAATTGTCCTTTTTGAAGCCAATTGTATGTATCCTTTATGTCTATACCCTCATTGTTGACTATATACAGATGCTTGCCATGAAGAGTTTTTTGTGACCATTGCTCCATTCTTTGCTGTTGTATCTGTGCCTGCGGCTGTACCTCTTGTGATTATAAGTTAAGTGGTGTACTTTCCCTATCTGCTTTTCCAATTGCTAAATAAACAAATAAAAATTTTAAAGGATTATTTGTTTATCGTGCAGTGTATGAACATCAATTAGCCCTCTACCTCCGTCTCTTCTCAGTATATTTAACATTTCTTTGCAGGAGTTTGGATGCAGTGATCTATGTTTTGTAAGTTCCGCTCTGGTGAGTATGTTTATATTTTCTAGGTCGGTTATCGTCTATTTAATTATACCAAATGAATAGGTAAGTAAAGAGATTGCGTATGTGTTTATCGCCTTGAAGATATTTTTTTAATTTAGTTTTGTCCTTAGTACTAGTGTTAGTCTCTTTCTGTACTGCTCAGTAAGATGTCATTTTATTGTTCCATGGTCTAGTCTAGTATTTTGTTCAAAGCCTAGGTATTTGTATGTATCGTCTTTTTGCATATTAACTAATGTTTGCTTGTTAAGTGTTTCGGATGTGGCTGCTATTATTATTATTATTATTTAATTTTTATGTATGTATGTTTCTGTTTTTATTTTTTAATAGATCTTGTAAAGTTAATAAATAAACAAACAAGACGGATAGAGTGGAGACTCAGTGGGAAAGGATAGATATGAGATGTACAAGAAAGTAGGCTGATCCAACGAAGCAGTAAAAGAAGTGGCGGGAAGGGGCAAAATTTTTGAAAGTTTTATAGAGTTGACTCTGAGGGATGTGGATAAACAGGAAAGCTTGATGAAAATTGATAAAACCAGATACAATACAAAGTATAAGTAAATAGCAGAAGGGGCGGGCAAACCCGAACACTTGTATGAAAGAGGTAACTGTGATGAGAAAGTACTGACGACAAGTTATAGATGTGGTAGCGAAAAACGTGGGAACCGCTTTTGGACGAATGAGGAGGGGAGAATGTGCCCATTGTGTGGAAGGGAAGAAGAAATTGGAGAGTAGACTGTGTAGGGACTAGAGACGCGGGGAGAAAGCAATATGAACAAGGCGAATAGACAAGGTTACTGAAGTAAGGTAACCAGATTTTGACATTGGTAAAGCGGGACACCTTTGAGGACGGTGGGGAACTTTGATAAGCAGTTTTCGATAATCAGTTCTCATTAGGTATTTGTTATTATTAAAGTTTAACATTATAAAATTAACAAAAATAATATAAAACTCATATCCTGGCGAAAATACCACATGGCCACCGAAAACCTTATATTCCCTTCCCGTTCTTCCGTCATTTCCTAGCTTGTGCATTCTTTCCAACTAAAATCGGGACTTGTTTAAAATGCCGCACCTGTAAAAAATCTTCAAAGTCTGCCTGGCATGGGGATATATACCAAAATCATGGCAAAGCGTAAGGGTAATCTACCTGCCCAAGATAGGCAAATAGCTGATCTAAAATCATACAGATCTATCAGCTTATCTTCATTCCCACTAAAAACAATGGAAAGATTGATAGATAGGAACATAATCAAAAAGTCAATTGAAGACAAAGATTTAGCCATGGCCACATTTCTAGACATAGGAGGGGCGTTAAACAACGTCACAACAACCTCTCTCAAGCCAAGCCTTTGCCAATGAAACAGTCAGCCTAGAGAAACGGATCATTGTATCCACTTTGGCGGGCCATACCATTAAAGCTAAGGCACGGGGAAGGCTGCCTCGAGGAGGAGTTCTATCTCCACTGCTATGAGCAACACTAGTAGATGACCTAGGGAAATTGTCCAAAGAGGATATCCACTGCCTAGGGTACGCGGATGACCTAGCTATAGTCATCAGAGGCCGGTTCGCGGAAGTTGTCACGGAGCGAGAACTAAACATAGTAGACAATTGGTGCAAACAGGAGCGACTGGCGATCAATGCCCAAAAAACACAAATTGTCATCTTCACAAAAAGACGAGCACTGCAAGGCCTAAAGCCACTGACGTTCGGGGGTACGAAAATATCTTTCTTAGGGGAGGCCGAGTATCTAGGAGTAACCTTCGATGCCAAATTGACGTGGAGGCCACACATCATAAAAGCCACCAAAAAAAGCAACAACTGCCCTTTTGTTGCTTATTTGGTGGCATTTATGTGTGTCGTAGAATGTGCGGAAAAAACGGAGTACAAAATCCTAAAATGACTCTATGGCTATACAATAGGGTGATAAGACCCATGATAGCCTATTAAGCAGTGGTATGGTGGACTAGGACAAAACAAAAGGGAGCGATAGAACTCCTGAGCAGTATACAAAGACTAGCATGTCTCAGTACAACAGGAGCCCTAAGCACCACCCCAACAGCATCCCTAAAAATTATCTTTAATATACCACCACTGCACATCTTTATATAAGGAGAGGCCAGGACCGTATCATATAAACTGATGGAAGGACAGACGCCCATAGTCCTATCACACGGAAGAACACACAAACGGCTGAAAGCAAACGAGATGCCCTTGTGAAAAAAATACAATGTACTGATCCCGCAAAGACAAGACTGAGCCGACGGCAAACCCACCAAAGCAGAATCAAATTGGTTCACGGACAGCTCAAAGACCTCCAATGGGGTAGGAGCAGGTATATACGGTACAAAACCCGAGACAAAGATTTCTGTCAGTCTCACCAAGGACACCCCGGTGTTCCAAGCAGAGGCGATAGCTCTTCACCACTGCACAAGAGAAATAGCAAGACAAGACACCAAAAGTAGGTCAATAACTATATTCTCCGACAGCCAGGCGCTACTAAGAGCACTAAGCTCCACACAGGCCGAATATAAGTTAGTGTGGGACTGTATATGTGCTCTTAATGAACTTGGCAGTCACAAAAACGTGACAATCACATGGGTCCCAGGACACGGAGGACATCCTGGGAATTACAAAGCAGACGAACTCACCAAATAAGGCTCGACAAAAGAAGTAACTGGTACAAAAACCTCCTGCGGCATCTCCAAAACCTCAGTTAAACGATCCATAAAAAAATGGATGGACGAACTCACCAGGACAGAGACAGAAGAAACAGTTCCTTAAGAAACAATCGCCAAAATTCACGACCGAATTTCTAAATAAAGACAGGAAAATGGTCAAAACAGTAATAGGTCTGATGACAGGACACTGCAAGCTCAACAAATATATGAGCAAAATAGGCCTGATGGAAGAAACACCACGCAGATTCTGCCTAGAGGAAGAAAAGGACTCGTTCCACATCCTATTCCATTGCGAGGGCCTAGCAAGGATTAGACATCAAAAGCTGGACACTACAAACCCAAGCACGGAGAGCTATACCCAAGCCCAAATTTCGAACCAAGATCTCAATTTAAATTACGTATATTCTACAAGCTAGGCATAAAATAACAAAAATATATTGCAATAAATAATTATTTATAATTTAAAAAAAAAAAACAAGTTTGTACGAGTTATATATAAAATGGCAGCAACAGATGTTTCAACTAAAATGCTTGTTTTATGAACTTAAAATTAGATTTTACCACCACAACTATTAACCCGATAGATATAGCTTACCTTCACATAAGTTATATAAATTGGTTATAAGTTTTAAGTAAACTATAATAATTCAATAGTTAACGGTGGGATGTTCAAATTTTAATTATCTTATACATATTATATAGATTACCACTCAAAAAAAATATTAACTTAGAATAATAATAATTAAAAAATAATTATATATTCGCGTATACGACCTTATTCTTGGTGCCAAATCAATTCCATACTGAAATTGTTCCAATTGCTGGAGGGGCTGGGACTGAGAACAGCAAGACGTACATAATTCCACTCAGTCCGCAAAAAAATTAACCGGGCAAATACACGGATTGATCAATGGACTCTATTCAAAACTTCTCTGGTGGACCCGACGTAAGAAAGAAGCCTATAATCCACCCCATGAAATTACCAATAAGTCAATTAAAGAGTATTGCCTACCTCAAGATGTAATGGAGGTTTTCGAGTTCGATACTTTAACTCCGCTATTACAGCGATTGGGGATTCTTCCAATACACAACGAATCTCACTATAATTATGTGATATAAACCAATCGCCCTCGAGCAATGAGGAATCCAACAATGGGTTAAATCATTTTTAATCACAAATAGGTATCGTTCTCTTATTTCTGCACGCGTTCGCTTCGAGAGTCGAAACAGGAAAAGAATCGAGGCAGAAGAAAAAATTCATGCGCCGAACAATTAGCAATGGAATGCACCGAACAAAAAAATGATAATAGAATAAATATAATCTTCAAAATTAGATATAAATAAAGTTGCCTATATTAAATTATAGAAAGTGATCAAAAATTAAGTAGTCGAAAAATGAACGTAACAAAACATTATATATATAATAATAAAAAAAGAAAAAGTACGTTAGCATAGGAATTTAAAGTGATGGAGAAATTGAATGTTTAAATCAGAGAAAATATTACTTATTGTCAAAATTTTGACTGTCATACTTAATTCATAAGTAATCTTTTTCGTGTTTTGTAGATTAGGTGCATCATTTATGTGACTATATTGCAATAAAAGAATGTGGAGATGAACCACATGTATTGAAAGTTTTACAGGTTTCAATTCTGAATCATCAATTTTGACTGATTTTTTATAACAATATTGTTGCTATTGTTTGCCACGAAGTGAGTGTATCCACATTTGAGAAAGACAGTCTAACTAACGTAGCCAGAGTAAAAGTATTATGACAGAACTTAAGAATTTCTTCTTTTCATACCTTCAATTGGAAACAATTCAATTTGCATTTGTGCAAATAGAAGCACGTAGAAGCCATTTCTTATCTAGATATCAACTCAAAACTTTCAAGAATTACTTCTAGCTAGAGTCGATCCAGACAATTTCTTCCCTCTGCTGGAATACATATCCTAGTTGTGTGGACACAAGCAACAAACGCACATAATAGTCATTTTTGTGACCGAAATGTGCATTTAGCAAGAAGTAAACCAAGTAAAAAAAGTTCCAAACTGTTATTTAAATAGATAAATTTTGTTAAATCATCACATTTTGATCCTGGAAATCTATTATCCTGCCATTCCCTCACGTTAATAGGACACCCTGTATGTATTACATGCGTGCCATATGATGCGCCAAATTTAAAAACTGCCAGTTGTCAAATGTTTTCTAATATTAAACATATAACACACACAATCACCTATAATACCCTAATAATACAATTTATTTTGTAATAGCATTATCAATAATTAAAATCTAAAATAAATTTTATTGGCTAAGAAGTAAAACATTAATTAAAATTTAAAAAAATATATATACTAAAATTAATTAGAAACAATATAAATCACAGATTGGAATATAGGAATAATACTGCCGTTATACCAAAAAAAGAGAGAATCAAAAGAATGCTCAAATTTCAGAGGAATAACACTGACCAGCATACCGCGAAAGTACTAACAAGAATATTAGAGAAATGGCTGAGAGATAGATTAGAAACAACATTGGAAGAAGCACAACACGAATTTAGAAAAGGAAGAAGCATGCAAGATCTAATATTTACAATGAGACAACTGGGAGAAAAATTACTGAAAAAGGGAAAAGATATCCATATATATATATATGTTTCATAGACTTACAGAGTGAAAAGAGTTCGACAGAGTGAAAAGAGTGGATGTGTAGAAAACACTACACAAAAGGGGAGTAGAAAAAGGCATGATAGACATAATAAAAGCGTTGTATATAAACAACAAAAACAAAGTTCGAGGAATCACTTGAATTCAAAACCAAAACAGGATTGAAGCAGGGATGCGTACCGAGTCCGCTACTATTCTCTCAGATTATCGACGACGCAATAAAAAATTGTACAGCAAAATGTAAAACAATGAATGTGGGAAATTGGAAAATGAAACCAGTGAATGTACAAGAACTCCTATTTGCAGATGATATGATACTAATAGCCGAGTCAGAAGAAAAACAACAACACAACATATCGGTATACCAAACGGAATTGAGGAAAATTAATATGGTTATAAATGAAAAGTATGATTATAGCAATTAAAGAAAAAAAAAACATAAAATAGAATTCGATGGCAGAAATCTAGAACAAGTAAAAAGTTACAACTACCTAGGAACACTAATAGAAGAAAATGGGAAAATAGACAAAGAAATAACAAATGGAATAGGAAAAGTTGGAAGAATATACAACATACTACAGAACACTGTCCTGGGAATAAAGGAACTATCAATGGAAATAAAAACAGAAATATACATGAAAGTAGTAAGGCCAGCACTAATATATGGAAGTGAATCTTGGACAGTAACAAATAAGAGAAAAGAAAAAAGTAACAGCTATAGAAATGAGGTTCATAAGGAAAATAGAGGGAATTACAAGGAGAGATAGAATCAGAAATAATATTGTGATGGAACAGCTAAACATAAAACCAATAGAAAAATTGATAGAAGAGAGACAGCTTGGGTGGTTAGGACACATGTACTGTATGGAAATTGATAGAAAAGCAAAGGAAATATACGAAGTCAGAGTACTGGGGAAAAACGGAGTAGGGAGACCACAGCTAAAATGGAATCAACAGAATAGACAAGCAGCAGAGAAAAGAGGGATTATATGGAGAAATGCCAGAATGCTTGCACAAAATAGGGAGGAATGGAAAAGAAGGATCAAGAATGGAGAAGACAACATTAAAATTTAGATTCAGTTAAATATGTATGTAATAATATGTATTAGTTCGACACTGAAAGGTAAAAGAATGTATATATTAAATAAATAAAAATAATAATAAATCACTAATAAATAATTTTAACATCAAATGGTTGACACTAGAGGCAATTATTTTGTGTCAAAATTTCTTTAATAGTCATTGCTATAATCATAATGAGCTTAAATAGCTAAACGTTGATTTATACTTACGTTTTAACTAATGGGATTAAGAAGGAAATTTCAAGTGTAGAAATAAGAATGTCCAACACTCACCAATCAATCTCTTTTAATTAAACAATACTCTTCTTAACAACAAAAAAATCGAGTCGCTGTGGATTCCAGCATCAATTAATGACGTATATAAATATATTTATATAAAATATCTTTACGTAAATAATAAATAACAATCCTAATCTTTCACTACGAGGTGTAGTATCGTCGAAATTATTCTCTTTCCCTTCTCGTGGCTCTGTAAATTCAACAACGGATCCCTGATTTTCTCCTCCAAAAGGTCGAGCAGTTCCACGCGCATCATTTTCATCATTTCCGCCACCTAGAAATTGATAAATCAATAAATAAAATCACAACTGGACAAAAATTACAAAAAATTACATTATTTTAATATAATAAAACTGAAAAATGAAGGCACGAAGAGAAAAAATGGAGCTATTAGAGGTCCTAAAAAGATATATACTACTATTAATACACAAATAAACATAAAACATATTTAATTTGTTCCTCAGTACACAAGTATTTCTCTCTGACTCCATTGGTTTATTTCAGTAGGAGCTTGTAGAATCTCAGAAAAAAAGCTAAATTAGAGAAGATGACTTGCTCTCACAGATTCTTCACTGTGTTCATCTATTTTTTTTTTCCTTCCTCAATACACAATTTATCGTTACTTTATTCAAATAAAAATAAATGTTACCTATATCGTTATCACATTTGACAAATGAAAGAAAAAATTTTAAATCATGTGGGAGATAAAATTACATACACGCCTGTAAAGCACAGGCTTTTATTACCTTAATCTTTATAAGAAAACACTTATACTAAATAAATGAACAACAACAAGTGTTTTTTATATATATTTTTTAGTTCTTCCTTATTGAGACTTACTTAATTATCAGTTATTGGAATTAATTCGTAGTGTTTTACGAGAGATGGTGCCGGTATTACAGTATTCTGTTTTTACATTCAGAAACAAATTTATCGTAAACCAGCTGTTATTAAGTGTTATTTTTACGACACATCTTAACTTCTACTTTTTAATAATAATAAGTTACGACTATTTGAATATGTCACAATTTGGCAGAAAGTGTTTTACTCCATTACTTTCATATGAATAAAAGTGCTGTGGAAAGTCATCAGATTTTGGAAGAAGTTAATGGGGAACATGCTCTAGCTGAGCAAACGTGTCGAAAGTGGTTTCTATGTTTTAAGAGTGGTGATTTTGATTTGCAAGACAGGGAACGATCTGGACTGCCAAAAAAGTTTGAAAATACTGAATTGCAGGAGTTGCTAGAAGAAAACTCATCTCAAACTCTTGAAGAGTTCTCTACATCTTTGAGTGTTGATTTATCAACTGTAGGAAAACGCCTTAAAACTTTGGGAATGATCCAAAAGGAAGGAAATTGGGTCCCATATGAATTAAAACCGAGGGACGTTGAAAGGCGATTTTTGACATGTGAGTTACTGCTTCAACAGCACAAGAGAAAACGTTTTTTACATCGGATTGTTACTGGTGATGAAAAGTGGATACACTATGACAATCTTAAGTGTAGAAAGTCATGGGTTAAGCCCGGACAACCATCATCATCAGTGGCCAAACCTAATATTCATGCTCCTTTGTATTTGGTGGGATCAACCGGGTGGGATTTATTATGAGCTCTTACAACCCAACAAAACCATCACAATTGATGCGTTTGAGTCGTGCATTGAAGGAAAAACGGCCGGAATCGAGCGAAAGGCATGATAAAGTCATTTTACTGCACGACAATACTCGACCAGACGTCGCAAAATCAGTAAAAAATTATATAGAAACTCTGAAATGGTCCTAACCCACGCGCCGTATTCTCCAGATATTGCCCCTTCGGATTACCAACTGTTCCGATCGATGGCTCATGGTTTGTCAGGGGAAAATTTCACTTCTCATGAAAATTATAAAAATTGGATTGATTCATGGATTGCCTCCAAGGGCTAAGCGTTCTTTCAACGCGGTATCCGTCTACTACCCGAAAGATGGGAAAAAGTAGTGGCAAGCGATAGGCAGTATTTTCAATAATGTATTTTTTTTTTAAATAAATTGTTATTTTTCTCTAAAAAAACGCTACGAATTAATTCCCACCTAATAATTTATAATAATTTAAAGTAACAAGCTCATTTTTATAAACATGTAAACACAAAAACATGGTAGAAGTACCACGTGGTCGATATTCAAACCAAACTACTACTACTACATTATTTTCTCACCTTATGATCTTCAACTTCGAACATGATCCAATTATCATCTAGGACGATGAAGGTACGCCCGTTGTGCACGCTAATGTCGACGTCAAAACCGGAAAATAAGATAAGAGGTATGATGGGCACTATGCAGCAATCCCTGATGAAAATTTTGCTAGTTTTCACCTTCTCCTGGTACACTAGAAATGGACTAGGGAATTGTGTAATTTCGTAAATCACAGAACTAGGATGGAGAAATACCTGGAAGATAACAATTAAATTTTAAAATACAGAAAGTAAATCAAAACATATAGATTACCTGTTCTTGTTTGGTTTTAAATTTGAAATCTTTGGCCTCTAGCTGCTTAGGAATTGCACCGGCTGCGCTGGATATGTAAGATTTCTCCGGTATCAATATTTTAGAAACGTTCGGGTATAAGGCAGCGCACAGAATTGACGATAATACTCTAACACTGGAACCGTTTTGATTAAACTAGAAACATATTAATTGCTTATATTTCTTTACTGTTCTTAAAATGTTTTCAAAAATTGGATTTTAAAATATTTTTAACACCAATAAATGTTATTTTGGAACTACATTAATATGACTAGCACCTTACATATAGAAATTTGTTATTGAGTTACGTTAAGATATGATTAAAACTTGATTAAAACACTAACGCTTTCTTCACAATTAATTTTTATTTCACTAGATGTATATTTCGGGTACTATGGACCCATTATCAATAGCTTATAACTGTGGTTAGTTAATTAATTAGTTATAAGCTATTGATAATGGGTGCAGTACCCGAAATGTACATCTAGCGAAATAAAAATGAATTGTGAAGAAAGTGTTAGTGTTTTAAGCAAGCACCTTACAGTTTAGAAAATTTTCTGACTAGTTTTCTAAATCCTATGTACTGTATTTAGATGTCATAATTAGTAACAACTTAAGCATTAAAATGTTCTGCCTGTCATACCATGTATCCAAAATTGGAGTAGGGAGGGTTGTATCTGTTCATTTTCTAACTGTTCTATCTCATTTAATAGTACAATGCATTATTTCCAGCGCACAAAAGGACCACGGAGACCGCAATGCAGGGACGCTAAGCAACACCACCACCTCATGAGGAAAAAAAACTATTTCTAATTAGAGCCCACATTGAAGTACAAACTAATAGTTCATTAAGTATTAATTATTACTCCAGTCACTGTCACTAAAGACAGCAAATTGTTAATTTGTTGTTTTATGACAAATTTGCGTTGTACACCTAATCGTCATTTCGACCAATATTCGAAGATTCGGAGATATTTAGCTACAATTCTTTAAATTTGTGGTATTTCAGTTTTTCTTATAACATAGTAACTAAACCAATGTTGATAAAACTTATTGTATAATAAAATAATCAATTCGTATTTCAATGTGCACCAATTCGTGCAATTTGCAGTCAAATTCT
Source organism: Ontholestes murinus (assembly GCA_963969525.1). Lineage (NCBI taxonomy): Eukaryota > Metazoa > Arthropoda > Insecta > Coleoptera > Staphylinidae > Ontholestes > Ontholestes murinus. The sequence goes on from OZ018395.1 coordinate 51,470,497, forward strand.
CGTATAATACCGTTGTTTCACTAAGCACCCAAAGTATTCCAGGTAGTACAAGGTTTGTATTTGATGACAAATCTAAGTCGCAAGCTGAGCACAACGTCGAAAACTCAAATCACCTCCGACTCGGACCAGACGCTCTGGAGCTGAGGTCCATGTCATCCGACCAGGAAAGCGGAGGAGACTCCAACCCGACCACTCCTAGGCACCCCTAGCCTTTCACAATATGCCCCACTTTTAACCCCGCAAAACTCATCATCCTGGGGTAAGGCTGATTTCCAATGACTTCCTGCTACCAACGCAAATACGATTCGGACAACAACAGAACTTGTGACGGCTGCGATCAGCCACTCTGCCACTCTACCTACACGGGCACAAATCGACGGAAGTCAGATGTGCCCAGGTCAGAAGCAGTGCTGAAACAACGGTTTTCATTTGCTCAATGGCCGAAACCTATGTAGCCCAAAAACCTCATTACCAGCTCAATCAAGGAACTGAACTGATTCGGCCAGATACGACGACCTTATGATTATCCTCGACTCCATCAAGACTAGTGTGTCCGGAATTTAGCTGCAGATTGCATAGCATACAGCACACTACTGAGCAAATCAACACGATGGCCGACACCCTCAGAGCCTGAAAACTAGAGAAGGAGAGAAGGGTCAGACAACGATCCAAAGGCATTGATCGAAGACAGGCGGAAACAGGTATACTGATTAAAGCCTCTTCAGTATACCCAAGAGCGAAAATTCTCCGAGCTATCAGCCAACGATAGAGATACCATATACATATCCCAATTACTTAGGCAACTACAGCTAGACGCCTAGGTTCGCTGGGCAAAAAGGACGGCAACAAATCCCCACCCTTGAAAGTCGGCCTGAGCTCCAGCTCCCGTAATGACGCCATCGTTGTCCTTAAGAGCACGAGCACCCCGAGGGAGTAGGTGTCCGCTGTCCGCAGCGACTAAGCTCCTGCCCAGAGAGTCATGTTGAGGAGGCTACATCAACAACTTGCTAAACGCCTGACAAATTGCGAGCTCGGTTTTACTATCCTCTACATTAGAGGTCACCCTTACATTGTGAAGATATCCCCGACCAGTTCCCCGACTCAAAAAAAAAACTGAACTCCATATATTATACACAAACCTCAGCTCCCTGTTGCCAAAAAAGGATGAGTTTCGGGTAGTTGTGAACGCGACCGCCTCATCTCTAATTGCATTAACCAAGACCTGACTTGACGAAAGGATCCCCTACTGGTTTTTACTGGTATTCCAGACTACATGCTTGTAACTGGAATTACTTTCCACCTACTAATCATCATACTGTACTCTACCCTCCGCGTTGATCTCCAATGCATAGAGGTCAGTTATCCCGAAATATTTACGGATTATTGAGATAGTGTATGTATACGTGGCTGAAGTTGAGGGCGACCAACCAGAAGCCTCCACCCTCGCTAGAGTAACTACCAGCCTAGAATCAGTCGTAATCAGCTGACTGCCCTAAAAGAACTGGGGGAGAGCTCCTCGATGGGATCTAATAATTTCTACCCGCTTATCTTAAAGAACTGTAGCACCACATTTGGCCCATTACGAAACCTACCTCATGCGATCTTTCCTCGATAAAGGCATTATCTCTCCCGTGTGGTCCGAGGTAAACGTCATACCAACAGATAAAAAGATAGAAAGGCTACTTCCCCAAAATTATAGACCTACCTCTTTAATATTCCAACTGTCAAAGTGCAAGGAGAAAATTGTAGCCATCAAACCAGCATGCTGAACAGGCTTATCACCACAAACATGGACATCATTTACCTCAACTTTAAGAAAGCCTTTGATCGCGTCCCCCGCAGCAGACTTCTGACAAAACTAGAGCACAGGGGAATTTGCAATAGCAAATTGCTATCCTAGAGTACGGTCTTCCTGAAGAATCATACCTTCAGTGTTAGTACTGGCCACCACAACTCGTCAACAAGATTCAGTCCCAGACCCCTGCTTTTCACCCTGTACATAACTGACCTCGACCGTCACCAGATGTAGACGATAAACTGGCTTCACTGGAGTGAAATTCAGCGTTCTCCGCATAAGCTGCGATAATCCTCGGAAGCCTTACTTTTACTAGGAAAACCAAAAAACATCAAATAGACACAGTTGTGGGCCTCGGAATAACCATCTCCAGTAACCTCAAATGGGGTTATGGAGAGGCGCAAAATGGCAATGCTGACACCGGTTTAAGGAGCGGGAGATGGACGTTGATAAGCTGTTAGAGGTTATCTTATCGGGACAGGGGTGCAGTCACACAATGGAGCTGAGGAGTTGTGCGAGGCTTTCTCCCTAGAGCTGAGGAAGGCATGCGAAAAAGCGATGCCTAGGAAGCGGAGGGGCGGAGGTAGACCCCCAATATATTGGTGGTGCAGCGAGGTGGCAACAGCCAGGGTCAACGCCAATCACGCGAGGCGGCGCATGAGCAGGGCCAGGGCCAGGGTCAGGGAAGACCTCGCGAAGTACGAGGAAGAGTGCTCCACTGCAAAAAGAGAGCTCAGGGCAAGCATTATCCGCGCGAAAAATCTTAAATGGCAAGAATTGCTGGATAGTGCGGACAAAGACATTTGGGGAAAACCCTACAGAATTGTGGCGAAGAAACTCTCACTAAACGAACCAGCCGTAGGAACAGCAGTCTCGGGAGGGACGCGGGAAATAGTGCGAACACTGTTCCCAGACCAACCCGCGACCGGCTTAGGAGAGCTATCGCGAGACCCAGCCGGAGAGGAAGATTACGTGCCCTTTACAGAGGACGAGGTGACAGCGGGAAAGCGCCGGGACCAGGCGAGATCCCTGGGGAAGCCGTTCTCCCCCCGGCATACGGGTTCAGGAAGGGAAGGTCGACTGTTGATGCGCTAATAGAGGTAAGGAGGCTGGCCGATGAGGCAAACAGCGGTCCGATACGGAAGAGACAGCATTGCCTGGGAGTGGCGCTCGACGTCAAGAATGCCTTCAACTCCATCCCGTGGCAGGTGATCCTTAAGGCGATAAGCAAATATAATATTCCACCTTACCTGAGTAACATGATCAGAAGCTACCTCAGCGGGAGGACATTGCTATACACAAGCTCAGAGGGCAGGGTGGAGGCCAAGGAGCTTACCGGGGGCATTGCAGGGGTCTATTCTAGGCCCCTTTTTATGGAACTTGGCCTATGACGGGGTCTTGAGACTTAAACTTCCGACGGGGGCAACAGTAATCGGCTTCGCAGACGACATTCTGTTGGTGGTCAGGGCCAGGGACATCGAAGTCCTGAAGCGAACCGCGGACACAGCCACAGACATCATAGGGATGCGCAAGAACGGCCTGGAGATGGCGGCGAGAAAGACCGGGGCGGTTTGGCTCTCCCGCAGGCGTGCTGGCCGCTCGAGGTTAGAGAGGCTGAAGCTACTGGGCCACGATGTACAGCCTGTATCTCTGAAGTAACGCAAAAGCGTTAGGGGGGGCGCCCCAAACTCGCAGGCGAGGACTGAGCCCAAGGCTACGGCCGTAGCTAAATGGCAGGACCGATGGGCCAAGAGCTCAAACGGCGCGTGGACGCGTAAGCTGATCCCTGACATTGGACCATGGATTACCAGGGGACACGGGGACACGACATATCACCTGACGCAGATCATGACGGGTCACGGCAGTTTCGGATCCTACCTTTGTAGGATCGGGAAGACTATAACGGCGAGTTGCAGGTTTTGCGCAGACGGAATAGACGATACTGCGGAGCACACACTACTGGGCTGCGTAGCATGGGCAGCGGAGAGGGCCGAGCTCGAGGAGCGACTGGGAGCGCCTCTTGCGGTAGGCGAGATAGTCGGCAGGATGCTGGAATCGCAGGACAACTGGGATGCGGTGGCAGACTTTGCCGAGACTGTGCTGAGCAAGAAGAAAGAAACGACGGCAGACGCGTGAAAGACGAAGGGGCATCAGGTGAAGAATACCTTGGTGATACCACTGGTGCCCTAAGAGTGAGAGGAGGTTTAGTGGGTAGGGCCTGTTTAGAAGGAACAGGAGGAGCCCCAGACATCTCTCGTGTAAACGCATTCCTCCTCTCAAAAAAAAAAAACCTCAAATGGGAAAAATATACCCCTAAGGTGGTGAGATAAGTCAACAATCTACTTTACATTTTGGGCAAAGCCTTCTAGGACCTGACTCCTCTGCTCCTTAGGGATATATTCACCATCTACATCAGGCCGTCTGTCGAGTATGACCATGCAATTTGTTCGCCCTCTTCCAAGAGGATATGATATCGGATCGTTGGATAAACTGTTATCCAAGGCGTTTAAGATCCCACGCTTTCTCAGAAACCTGACATACGTATCAAGGCTGGTAGTCCTGCAGAAAAACTATATCAGAGTCGTGGACGTCTGGAAAGCTCTTTCCGAGACTGTCATAAACTCCGATTAGTAGTTCAAATCTAGACTTGACTCCCATCTTCTTTTGAGTGCAATACTGAACGAATGACCTGTGATAAGTAATAATCCTTTGTAGAAGCACCCTACTACTTTATTATATCTTACTCTTCTTAGTCACTATTGTTTGCATATATTTTAAAGAGGGTAATCTTTTTTGGTGCATATATTTTTAATAGTGTGTCCCTTACATTTGAATACGGAGACACAAGTTTGGCACTTTTTTCACTTATGTAATAAGTACTTACTGGACGTACTTTTGCAACCTAGATGGCACCAGATTTTATCTGTTATTCTCTGTATCATAAATAAATAAATAAACAAATTTCATTTGAAAATAATATTACTTTAGGGTGGTAGTTTTCTGGACCTAGCACAATTGTAACTCTCCAAAGCTTGAATCTCTACATATTTACTCACCTCAGGGCCTGTTAAATTTAAGATATTGTCTTGTCCGGATCTGGGTTTACTCCTGAGGTTGATCGGCATAAAGCCTATACTGATGAGGAGCTCTAGGAATTGAAATTTAATATCGGATATGGTAACTAGTGTGTTATGCGCCAAGTAATTCTCCCTGGCGAAATTCAGACCTGCTATGTAACTCTTTCTATTCACATCTTGAAATTTCTGTAAAAGAAAATAATTATAAGACATACAAAAAAATTGTATACCTTTTATACTAAGACATTTGTTAAAGATACTTTTAAGGATTTCAATTAAGATAAGAAATAAACTGCCTTCCAAATTATCAGCAACTAATGATAATTATATTTTTACTCATCCTTCCCCTTCTGAAGTCCCTTTACCTTTTAAAAGCACAATATGTATATCCAAATATCAATTGCAGCTAAATCAGTAAATGTATTAACTAAAAAAGTTATTGATGATTTGATACCAAGAGATCAGAAGTATTTTTCGTTTAACAATTAATTGATGACATATATTTTTACAAGAGAAATGCACATAAAATAAAACAGAATTATAAAATCTTTAGCAAATGTGAACTAAACATTGATTTACAGGTGCAGTATTATGTAAATAACAATTAGAACTATTCTTCTGAACTTTCTGCGCCGTAGTTTTAACAACATTAAAATGTAAAAACTACGGCGGAGAAAGCTCAGAAAAAGTTATAATTATTTACTTTAGGAAATGCTTCTAATGTCAACTTTGTAAATATGTTAATATATGTTAAATAAATTGTTAATAAACCAATTGTACTGCTTTAATGGATTGATTAACTTGTGATAATAAATTACTTACATTATAGGCTGTCAGCATTGTCAGTTGATCACTCAATCCAATGGCAAATTGTTTCCTCTTCGCATTGGCCAAATCCTTTTTTCCGAACGGCGCAACGAAGGGCGATTTGTAACTCAGACAAGCGGCAATTGTTAAAGCTGAGTCAATACAGGAAAACATCGCCCCAAACAGCATGAGTTTGCCAATTTTAACATCGACGGGAAGGACGGCCAAATGACGACCCAGGGCCGTTAAATTAATCTGAGAATCCAAAGCGCCGACATTTTGCAATCGCGTTATTGAAGAATCTATACTGGCCGTCAGAGGAGGTTCAATAATTTTACCTGAAAATCAAAATTTGTATAATGTACAACACACGCATAATAGCATAAAAAAGACACAGTATTATTGTACTGCCCAAAAGTTAAATTCTAAAACTAGGAGTCTACAGCTAGTCAAGCATTTTCTTATGAATAACATAATTGTTATATAATTAATGGTGCTTCAAAGTGAATAAGCTCATTTTCACAAATACACAAAAACATGGTGGAAGGAACACTATGGATTGCCACACATTATTGTATATTTCTTAAACAATTAAACTCACCTAAAACATCATGAACATTCTTGTCCTTTAAATTGGGCAGTATTTTAATATTTAAAATTAATTGTTCTAAAGGTATTCTTTGGATTTCAGGTATTGGTTGGCCCAAAAATTGGTGTTTGAACCTGTGACTGGTATAAAGATGTATACAAACACCATCCTGCACACGACCAGCTCTTCCCTTCCTTTGCATTGCGTTAGCTCTTGTCACCCACACCGTCTCTAAACTCTCCATGTTTCGGTTGGAATCAAAGTGTTTTTCCTTCATTTTACCAGAATCTATCACAAACACGCAGTCGTCGATGGTAATAGATGTCTCTGCTATGTTTGTAGATAAAACAATTTTCCTGGTGGAGGGGTTATTAGGTTTTCTGAAAATTATAAAATATAAACTCAATTTTTAAGTTTAAACCTGTTATTCAAATTACTATTGGTTTATTTGACCCTTGAAAGAAAGTATTCCTAAAGATAATTTTTCATTGTAAAGTGATGATATTAATATCATTGCAGTATTTACGATGACCATTCTTTATTTCACTGTTCTGTTATCTAACTTTATTTATTTTCTAAAATTGGTTTTTTGTTTTATATTAAAAAAAGTTATAATTAAAATGGTTAACGTTATTATATTTGTTAAATAAATTGTGAATACATAGTGTGACGAATTAATGGCAGATCAACTCTTTCATAAACTCATAATTTTATAATATAATAAATAAATAAATTTACTTACTTGAAAACCAAAGCTTGTTCTGCACTAGTAAGACTTGAGTGAAGGGGGATGAGAATGTACCTTCCATACTTTGGATTGAATTCGGGATGGCATGACAGTTGATCGTGCAACGATGTGATTTCTGAAATTCCTGGCAAAAACACCAAAATACTGCCAAGTTTTCCATAAGAGTGATCGCCGGACACAATCCAACACAATATCTTTTCAATCAAATCCAAATTAATTTTCTCTGGGTCCATGAGATGTAGGGTTTTGCAAGTCTTCATACTACATTCTGAGACATAAGTAAATAAATTTGTAAAAAAGATAAATTACTTGGGATAAATTAACATCTGGCTTAACAGAACGTGTATTCCTGTTTTTACTTAATAAAAACATTGCCATTGTATAGTTTCAGACATATAAGGTACTTATAAAATATAAATCCATTTACTTTGTATTTGAATTTAAAACAAAACAAAATGAAATAGATAATTGCCAATATGGAAATAATCTATACAAACATAACATTAAATATACAATCATGACTAGTTTTTTAATAAGTTTTGCTACATGAAAAAATAAATCATTTAATAAATTCAAAATTACCTGGAAATCTTGCCATAAGTTCTGTAATCTTCAAATTTTCATCTCTTACATTATCTCTGGGTTTAACGTTGGTTCTCGTCACTTCACAGGATATCAAGTCAGACTCGAAATTCATCGATTTGACATTCCTGGCGAATTGACTGTTCTCCTCAAACACATAATCTGTCAGCTCAAGAGCAGTTTCCAAGAAGATGTGTTCCACTGGAAAGGTTCTACCAGGAACTTGAAAAACAGGAGCGCCCCCAAAATAGTCAGAGAAAATGTTTGCATTCAGAGTAGCACTCATCAGTATCACCTTTAAATCGGACCTCACCGTAAGAAGATCCCGGAGAATTAACAATAAGAAATCACTGCAATGGTAGAAAATAATAAATATACGTCATATATTTACAATTGAAAAATGTAACAAGAGAAAAATCATTTGTACAATAGGGACACCTTCACCATGTGGAAATTCATAATATAAACATCAGACTAAAACATTTACTATGTTTTTGACACTTAGTTAAAGAATGTAATTTACATTTAATAATAATAATAATAATCATTTATTTAACGGAATCTCCTTTTACAACAATAATATTTGCATAATATTACAATAAATGACAAAAAACAGCATAAAATTAGTTAAGTCTAGGTGTCTAGTTCCAAATGGTTTAACAAGAAGGGAAAAATTCATTATCTCACAGTGTTACGCTTACATTTAATTTTTAATATCCAAAAAAAATAGTACTGACCTTTCCTCACTCCTTTCATGCACCTCATCAACAATAATGTGTGTTACATTTGACAGCATAGGATCAATTTCCATCCGCCTCAACAATATCCCAGTAGTACAAAATGTTAGCCTAGTATTTGCAGAAACCTTACTCTCCAAACGAATTTGGTAACCCACAGAAAAACCAACCTTTTCATCCCTCTCGTCTGCCACTCTTTCAGCTACACCAATTGCCGAAATCCTTCTCGGTTGTGTACACACAATTTCAGAATGATTCTTGTCAAAATTTAACAACCATTCATCCAATATAAACTGCGGCACTTGCGTACTCTTTCCACACCCAGTCTCTCCACTAATGATGATGACCTGCGACGATTGTATTTTCTGTAAAATTTGATCCTTAAAATTCCAAACCGGCAACTTTCTTCGTGCATCCTGCATCTTCTGGTAATTCTTTTCAGATTGTTTATTGAGAAAGTTCTCGGCTAATTTGATATCAGTGTTCATAATTTCATTTGAATTTAAGTATTTCCTCGAATCTTTATTGGTGGCACCCTTTTTGTACCGCGTGGGCCAATTTGGTTTAACTGCTTCAGGTTTAATTTTTGGAAACAGCCGTTCATCTGGACTTAAAAAATCTATTTCATTAGACTTCAAATAATTCGTCATTTCTGTCTCATTCTTCAGCAACTCAATCACAGAATACACACAAGGTATACCATCTTTAGATAAAGCAAATGCTTCTTGATACAACCGTTTGCAGACGTGTAAATTTGCAAGTTTTGGAATGACAGCATTTGTCTTTAAAAAGATGACAGGAGGTTCATATGGATAACAGGTACCAATTGGAAACCTAATTTCTAAATCGTAATTGTAATCAACCAAATGGGAATTTTGATCAGGTTTTGGATCTTCCTCGTGTGAAAACCTACAGCGGTTACCAAATTTGCAACTCTTATCTTTTTGAAAATTTCTACACCGCTCCTTCTTTTTACCTCCACCACTTTCCCTTTCTGTTCTTTTGTTCTTTGGAGTACAATACATTTCTGTTAAGTAATTAAGTTTACAATTGATGATCCACACAGAATTTTTGACCTTTTCTTTAAAGCTATCTTCGTAAATTGATTCTAACACTCCTTTTTCGTCAATCCTCTGTTCTAATAATTCAGATTCTGAGAGGTCATTGGCAGTTGTAAATTCATCCGGTTTGAGTTTGAAGTATTTTTCGTATAACAGCTTTAGACTAGGTTCAACCTCACCATTACAGTAGTCTAAAGCTTCTTGGCAGTGTTCTTTGTGGAAACCATAACTAGGAAAAAATTTATTATTAAAAGAACTGTACGGGAATTGAACCATTTACCTCTCAAGTCGCATTTCTGCAAACATCTTAAGCCTGTCACTTTCATTTTCTGGTTCCCGGTTTGAGTTCGAATAGTCGCACACTCCCTTTATCACTAGATCTCCCCTTCCTACCCAATATTTATTTGATAAATTCATTCCTTTGTCCTCGTATGATTTGATTCCATTTAAAGTAAAATCCTAGAAAGTTTGTATTATTATAAATTTTAAATAAAACACTTTTAACTTTGTTTTACCACAATAGTTATTGATCATTATCAAACATAAAGTTAATTAATCATTAATTAATTAATTAATTTTTTAATCAAAAATGTACCACCAAGTAAATGACGACAACATTCAAGAATTATTATAAATATATTTTACACAATATAAAAAATAACACCATAAGGTTAAGGATTAATTAAGAAAAATAAATTAAAAATTAAACAACACTGTTTTTATCCTGGTATGGAAAAGAACGCTTTAGTTTAAAAAAAAAACTATAAGGGTGATTTTACTACTCATACAACAGAAATATTAATCTCATAATTCAATACTGGGGTCAAACAGGGTAGTGCATGCACTACTCAATGCCGACTCTCACCTCCACAAAACCTCATATGAGTTGGTGAACACAGGTAACACGAGCAACCTTGCTTAAGATGCAATAACAACCGATATGGAGGACGAGAGCGGGAGAAATGGCTATCCGAAAAGGGTGTTGGACGTGGGGCCAACTACCCCACCCCATAAAAAACAAGTAAGTTACAAAACCAAAACAAGCACCTTGGATATCAGAGAAAGGGATTAAAGGATAGTTTTCGAGGCAATATACCTGAGTTACATAAAGGCCAAAGAAAGAAAGAAAGAAATTCAATACTAACTATGGGAAGTAGTTATTCAAATTTATTATTAGTTTTCATGTTTTTAAGATTATGTACAGAAGCAATTATAGTTTATATGTATTATTAAATATTAAATTACCTATTATGAAAATATTTACATAGATTATAAGCTATTTAAAAAATAATAAATACTTAAAGACTTTTAATTTGTTACTCATTCATTTAAAAGCATTAATCATTGTTCTTGTTTACATAAAAGGTCTAAAAAGGGTAATGCTGTATAAACATCTGCTGCATCCTTTTTTTCTTCTAATTTTACACAAGTTTTGCTATTATAAAATTGTACTATTTGAACGTAATCTTTCTATATTTCTCCTACCTTCTCGCTCTTTAGTATACCTTATTAAATCAACACTGGTTTAATTTTTACAAAGGTACATTGTGCAATATTTTGAAATGATTATTGAATGTTATTGAGTTTTACACAAATATATTTAAAAAATTGGTTTTATTATTAAGGTATAAAATTTGTAAATAAATTTTTTGGTAATAAATATTAAACGAAGACTTACCTCTCCATGTATATATTTCAACGTATCCATAATTTGCTCTTGAGACTCTTTGCTCAATAGCAAAGTCTTCATTTCCTCCTTAACCATCCGCCGTGGTGCTTGGGGTTTAACGGCATTACTATAAAATACATATAAGACACAATTTTATTGTTTTGTTAAGCAAATCACAGAATTCAAAGGTTCGGGTTAAAAAGCATTTCGAAAAAAAACCATTAGTGTTTGAAATAATCTAGATAACCACTGACATTTTTATGTTTTTAAGTACTTAATCAAAAGTCAAGGGCAAGCACAAATATGATAAGTCCAACTAATGCAGTCGATTCTAACAATACATTGCATATGTTTAGAGGTTATATTCAAAGAATTTACCTTATTTTTACATTAGGCACTTCGCGTAATAAAATATCGGCATTGTTGATGACTTCTTCGGAGGTGGACATCTTTACCAGAAATTTTATTCACTTTATAAGTCGTTAAAATGAGTAAATGAATAAAATGGAAACACCACAGGACCTCGACTTTTCGAACTGACAGGCACTGAAATTTAAATGTCAGTTTAGTTCGTTCATGATGACGGTTATAAAGTATGTGACCGGATGTGGTTATATGGGACAAGAAAATATTAAAATTAATATTATTGGATTTAATAAATGAAATTTATATAAATAATAACTTATTCGGTTATATTTAATTTTTTGAGCTATAAATGTAATATTTAAGACACTAATATTTTAAGTTATCAAATATATAGGTAGGAATAATAACAAATAAATCAACATAAGAGATAAACAAGGGGAAATGGAAATAAATAATATTTAGCTTTGGAATATCGTTGCTTAAATTATTGCATATTATTTTAAAATTACAATTGATGTTTAAACTAAAAGATTTTACCTTTATCTTCATAATATTATTTCTGTGAAATGTAGTACTTGTATATAGAGTTGCCTATCTAATATTTTAAACCAAAAATGTTTATTTCTTTTCGATACAATTTTATGCAAAAATTTGGTAATTCATTTTATTGTGGATATCAGATATCTAACAAAATATACGATTTATAGGATTTAATTTTAAGAAAACATATATTTCCAAATATGTCTGACACAACTTGAAAATAAATTATTGTTTAATTGATTCAATTACTTAAGAATTCTCTTCAAAATTTTTATTTACATCTATATATTAATTTAATTTAAAAATATTATAAATAGATATTTAATGATTTATATGCTGGATGTTTTATATCTGAAACTAACAGACTAGGCTGTGTTAATTAATTAATTACGTCAATTTATATTACTAAAATATAAGCAAGAAATTTCTTAATATTTACTTCTCTTGTATCCTGTGTGTGATATCAAGAAAGTGTTTTTTCATTTAAAGTTCCTGTTTTATTTATTATCTTTATTGTTAAGTAGTTATATATTTATTCAATAAAATAATATGGAATATGAATTATGATTTTATTTAAATACATAAACTCTAATTAGAATAAATAGTTAATTTAAAAAATAAGGAATTATAATCACAATTTAGAAGAGTATAAAAGAAACTAAAGAATATTACATTTATTTTATATAATTACCTCATGTTAATAAATCTTTCAAGTTCTTTGAATCAGAGAACGGGGAGATCAAAGACTATTTACACGCTGTCTAATATTAAAGGGGGTATAATTTATACGCTTCTCATATTCACTACTAAATATCTAAATGGAACTCCTTTACTGGATATTACTATCATAAAGATGTTTTGAATGGAAAAGTAGTATTTTCTAACATTAATTAAGTATTAATACTTATTTAATTATCTATAGAAAAAAATTATTAGTTTTTATTTAATTGCCTATTTTTTATTTAATTATTAATTTTCTAATTCTTATTTTCATTTCGTATCATTTATTTAAGCATTTTACACTATTACTATAAACTAAATAATAATTTCTGTTGCGGATTGCTTACATGTTGAAATTAATTATACATTCAAGTCACGAACAAAGTAAGCATACACACGTAATTCCTGCACCAAATTTTACGGATGAAAGTTGTTCCATTCAAATAAGTAAACATTAGTTATGTAAATACAGGTAGATACACCAAAAAATTTTTATAAGGTAATTTTTATAATATTTGTATTTATTTTTCCACAAACAATCGATAATTTTATGCAGATGACAAATCATTATATACGTTGAGTAATCGATTAATAAGTAAAATAATCACTTTATCATGATTTCCCCGAATGGAGGGCAAAGAGGGAGCCTTCAGCATAACATTAACTAGCGGAATTCCAAGGATCAGATTTTTATCGGGGAGAGGTGAGAAAACATAATGTCCTTCTCTTTTCCTGTTTGTTATCTGGAATTGCATGTATTCCAGTAATCTCCGACGGGATAAACTCGCAGTTAGCAGGATGTAGGAGTCGCAGATAAGAATTATAAATACTTTTCACATTGTCCTCCACTATCAGACACGTTTGGATTTTGGGATTCTTCTTAAGAACTGTGTTTATATTGATTTAGGAGACAAGAGCTTAAGTACTTTTTAATCGATGTGAAGTAATGTTCAATATTTTTGAAAGAGGGTATGTAGTTATAGTCTAAGTATATAAAAGCAATCTTGATAACTAAATTACTGTAAACTAAATTTTAAATAACTGATTATATTATATTATCCTAATGAATATAATGTAGATATGTAATACACATATAAAATATTCTAAAAATGTAAATTTATTTAAAAAGACAACACGACTAAAACCCAGCTGAAATATTCGTTAGTTTATGTAAATGGGCGACCATGCAAATTTAAACAAAGTATTACATCAACGAAATTCTTTACAATTACCAACGGTTTTCCCTGTCGCTCTACATCCGACAAGCGCTGTCGAATATGGGCTCGCTTAAACATCTAATTAAATCTGTTTTTATTTCGTAATGAAATCCCCCGCTTTGCTGCAATCTGCGCTGAGTATCAGCAGCTGTTAAATTCCCACGCAACACAATGTATTATTTATAAGGATAATACAAGGCGACATCATATTCCCCCATAATCTTGTAATCCACATTACAAATTGCGCGAGTATCATCGCAAACGCGCGCAGATTTCGAAAATACGTGTTCCATATATTCATACACACAGGATGTCCCAAATTGAGTTGGATATTATAGGTAATTTCAATTTTTAATCTTATGTATTTTGTAAATTGAAATAAAGTGAAATCGTTTCATGTGTTATACACATTCAATTTAGAAAATTATTAAACAAACATGCTATAATTGCTACAGTTTTGTACGGTATTGAAGTTAGTATATTATTAGATTGGAATCTGAAAAACTTTATATTTTTTTATATAAGTTAGTAACATAATTGGGTAATTACCAACAAAAATCGATAACCCATGTTCGATTCATGTGTTCATTTTTAAAAAATTATCCACACAATTACGCTATGTTCTTTGTCCGATAATTTTAGAAATACGGCGAAACTCGAAAACATTGAATATAGAGGAAAAATACTGCCACATCGTTTAAACAATTTATAATGATGCTGTAAATATTTTAAATGAATTAAAAATTGACTGGACTAAACATCGAATTACCAAATACCAGAGAAATAGGCCAAACGTGGATCAACCTATTATAGAGGATTATTTTTATTTATTTTTTCTTTTTTTTTTCCATTACGGGTGTCGGACTTATTCTCTACAATATGTCTCAGTTATTTTCTTTTTCACTTTTTTATCACTGACACAAGATAGGCAGTGCCATTTTTCTTATTTCTTTCCATTCTATCCTTATTTTTGCTTCACGATGTACTTGTTCGTTCCAACCTTTCCTTGGTATTCCTGATTCATGTTTGCCTTGTGTTTTTACCTCGTCTATTCGTTTCGTTAATCTATTATCTTCTAATCTGCATATATGACTAAACCATCCTTAATATCTCTTACTGATTTTATTGGTGTAATATTGAGCTGTTGGGCAGTTTTCTTACTTCTATATTTCGTACTTTGTCTCTTCTTGTAATTCTTCTGTAACTCTTCTTTATTGCCCAACAGACTAATGTCCAGTTACAGAACAAATCATAAAGTAGTGCACAATACAAAAAAGAACAAAATTTATATTCAAATACATGATATACATGATACAATAGAAAAGATGCCGTTTTTAAAAATTATAAGTATTTACCAAAAACTTTTCACTACACACTTTTTAAAATCTATTACCGTTTGACCAAAAATATTGCAGTTAACTTGAATATCATTATATATTTGACACATTTTAATTAATGGTGAATTCGTATGATGGCATGAATTAGGCATGCAGAAACCAAATGTCCGACAATTTCTCATTGATGGTCTAGGAACGTTAAATTACAATGAATTTATTGTGGGTGTATCATCAACAAAGTTATGAATAAGTTTATAAAAGTATAACAATGAACAAATCTTATGTTTATTACGAATGCTACTAAAATTAATTCGTGCTATGTGTTGAGAAGAATAAAGTTTTCAATAGCTTTTTCTGAATATTCTCAAGGTAATTTATATATATGTCATACATAGGTGACCAAATAGGTGCACAATATTCTATTTTGCTTTTTACGAAAGCATTAAATAGTTTTACAATTGTTTCATTTCTATTAAAATCCCTACAGTTTCTTATTATGAATCCCAGGAGACGGTGACATTGATTTACAGTATGACATACATGAGTGTTAAACGTAAGTTTCTTATCGAATATCACACCAAGATCCTTTGCTTCATTTATTCGTTTCAATACACATGCATCCAACTCATAATCATAATAAATATTGTTTACTTTCCTAGAAAAAGTCATTACAGAGCATTTATCGTAATTCATATAAAGTTTGTTTCTGTTACACCAATCATTTAAATTAGCCAGGTCGTGTTGCAATACTGTACAGTCTCTCAAACTAGTAATTCTGCTATAAATTTTTAGGTCATCAGCGTACAACAAACATGGTGATTTAATATATTGCACCAAATCATTTATAAATAAAACAAATAGCAGAGGTTCAAGACTGGAGCCTTGTGGGATCCCACTCTTTGGTGTGTACGATTTAGAAATAGAGCCTTCATAATGAACGAAGTGTTGCCGATTTGTCAAGTATGAGTGAATAACATTAATAATATTTGTATGAATGCTATAAGTTCTTAACTTATTATTAAGAATACTATGCGTGACAGTATCGAAAGCTTTTTTAAAGTCAGTGTATATTACATCGACTTGACACTTATCATCCATGGCCGCAGATACATACTGGGTAAAGTTAAAAAGATTTGTCATGGTTGATTAACGTGCAACAAAACCGTGCTGTTCTGTAACGATTTGCGTACGCACTAGATACGTTATATGTTCACTTAATATTGATTCTAGCACTTTTGAAAAATTACTAACTAAAGCAATAGGTCGATAATTTACCGCATCACTCTTATCACCGTTCTTGAAGATGGGACACACACGAACATTTTTCCAGGTAGTAGGAAATTTGCCAAGCTTCAATATTAAATTAAAAATATATGTGATCGGTGGATATAAGACACACGCACAGTCTTTTACTAAAAACGAAGGAATTTGATCTAAACCCATTGTAAATTTTGCACGTAATTTCTTCAGGTGACGAAGGACTAAGTTTTCAGAAACTTTAAAGTCTTCCAGGTGTTCCATGGAAAAGTCCAGTGTAGTTGTTTCGTCATTCTTCTCGCACGCATGGACCGAATTAAACAAATCCGCGAAGCAGTTTACTATACCAGTCGCATTAGTGCATTGGTTGTTTAAATACTTCACTGTTCCTGGAATTCTTGAAGTTCCCTTTAAAGAGTTTATGTGTGACCAAAATTTAGATGGATCGGAATTTAATTTTTCTTCTATCGTCCCGATGTAGTTTCTTCTGGCTTCTTTAATAGCACTTTTTAATTTGCTTCTTGAGAGATGAAACTTATTTTTGTCAATTTCGTTTTTAGTTTTAAGGTAAATTTTCCTAAGTTTGTTTTTTTCTTCTATGGCCGCAGTGATTGATTTATTAAAATAGGGAGGATATTTTTTAGATTTTGCGTTACATCTAAATTTTGGCACGTATAGATCGAATCCTTCATATAGGTATTGATAGAATAGGCTGCAAGCGATGTCTATGTCCGAAATTGTATATAATTTATTCCAGTTAATGTGTTGTAAATGCGAGTAGAGTAATGGCAAATTAGCTCTTTTAAAATTATAGAGTTCCGAGTTATCCCCTTTAAAATTTGGAGTCAAATGTGACCTTAACATAAATTCACAGGATAGTGCAGGGCGATGCACATCCTCTTTTACAACTGGCTCAATTTCTTTATTAACAACACAATTAACATCTGATGAGGTTATAATTAGATCTAACAGAAGTTAAGAAAGTTATTTAATATCTCCAACTTGTTTATATAGCATTATGTTGGATGTATTCTGGGATATTGAAGTCTCCAATTAGAATGATTGGATTGGACGTATTAAGATTAGGTTGGATATAAATAAAAATTAAAGTGACTCTAGAATTATCGCTGATAAGTTCAACAGCAACACATTCAATAGGAAGTTCGGTTACTCATGATATACTACTATATAGCAGTGAATGTCTTACAATTCTTTTATATACTTCTGCTTTTGTTGTTTTTCTAATTTCTTTTTTCTCTTAGAATGTTTTCTTTATTGTGTTGTAGATCATTCCTGTGCCTAGTTTTTCATCTTTTTCTGAATTTATCTCC
This sequence comes from Ontholestes murinus, assembly GCA_963969525.1. NCBI lineage: Eukaryota > Metazoa > Arthropoda > Insecta > Coleoptera > Staphylinidae > Ontholestes > Ontholestes murinus. Next base: position 51,488,330 of record OZ018395.1, read on the forward strand.
CCTGTTTCTTCCTCTATTGTTGATCCCAGGTATTTTAACTGCTTAACCTGCTCTAGTCCGTGGAAACAGCTCTGCACTCCCTGGTTAGTCAAATAGAAGGAACAATGGGCCACAAGGAGTACACGCTGGTGACCTTCCTCGACATCGAGGGAGCGTTCAACAATGTGTACCCTGAAGCCATTGAGTCCGCCTTAAACGCAACTGGAATTGAGGCAACAGTTGTCGACCTCATAGGCAAGTTGCTCCGAGGAAGAAACATCCGTTCCAAACTAGGGAACTCCCGTATAAGTAGGCAGGCGAACAGGGGCACGCCACAGGGCGGGGTCCTTTCTCCCCTACTCTGGAACCTTGCGTTAAACGACCTTCTCTTAGATCTACGCAACTCCGGATGTAGGGTAGTAGCCTACGCAGATGATGTGGCCCTAGCCATCTCAGGGAAACATCTCAATGTAATGTCCCAGCTCACACAACGAGCATTACTAATACTAACTCAGTGGTGTGAACGATGCGGCCTAGGCATAAACCCACAAAAAACTGAGCTAGTTCTTTTTACTAGGAAACACAAAATCCCCAAATTCTCACCCCCCATCTTAATGGGAGTAGAATTGGAGATAAAAGAACAGGCTAAGTATTTAGGTATCATACTGGACCGAAAGCTCAGTTGGAAACCTAATATCCAGGAAAGAGTACGGAAAGCCACCGTGGCGCTGTACTCTTGCAAAAAGACGGTAGGCAAAAAATGGGGCATGAAACCCAACATCACCTACTGGCTCTACAAGGCAGTAGTAAGGCCAATACTCTACTACGGCGTATTCATATGGTGGACTGCTTTGGACAAAAAGGTTCACCAGCAAGCATTTGGGACGGTCCAAAGGTTGGCAACCCTGATGATTACAGGAGCTATTAGGACATGTCCCACGAAAGCACTGGAAACAATCCTCAATCTGACCCCTGTGGATCTCCTCGGCAAGCAGATTGCACTAACAACAGCATTAAGACTGAACTCAATCTGCCGACTCACAACTAATACGCGGGGACACACAAGAATTCTCAAAGAATTCCCCGGTGTCCCTAAGAATATTGACCGCTGTCTACCGATCCCTGCATTTCATAACAAGTTCTCCTCCCAGATCCCTACCAAGGAGGACTGGGCGGTGGACAAAGAAAATGAAGCAGGGACACTACACGTCTTCACGGACGGTTCTAAGCAGGACACAAAAGTTGGGGGAGCAGTCTTCTCCGAAGACCTGAAGATCCGACTATCCTTCAGACTACCAGACTACTGTAGTGTACTACAGGCAGAAGTAATCGCCATAAATACTGCAGTAGAATGGCTAAGGACCAATAGGACAAACGCAAACCGGGTCCACATTTACACTGATAGCCAAGCGGCAATCAGGGCTCTAACAGGTGTGAGTAGCACCTCAAAAGTGGTATCTGATTGCCGGAAATCACTAAATGAACTGGCAACACAGACAAACGCTCAACTCATCTGGGTGCCTAGCCACAGCAACAACCCGGGCAATGACACAGCGGATGAGCTGGCTAAGAATGGAACGAAGCTTCACTCGTCCTCAATAAACCATCACCCAGGAATTCCCTTAGCGACTAGCAAGGAAATCCTAAGCAACATCATCCTAAACCTAACAAACAAAAGGTGGATGAATGAGAGCAGCTGTAGCACAGCAAGGCAGATTTGGCCACGCTGCAACAGCAAAAGAAGCGATGGCATCATCTCATTAAAGAGACATGACATTGCGCTAACAGTGGGAGTCATCACGGGACACTGTCCCATTGGCAAACACGCAGAAAGGTTAGGAATAGCCCACAACGACTTTTGTAGAGGGTGCCTCGACGAAGAGGAGGAGGAAAACGTACTCCACTACCTCTGTCAATGTCCCGCGCTGGCCGGAATAAGAGATTCCTCCCTAGGCCGTTCCTTTATGAATGAGCTCTCTGACATCGAGACAACCGATGCCAGAAGCATAGCCAGATTCATAAATGGCTCCAAATGGTTCCCATAAGAACTCAGGAAAGGGAAATTGGTATCACAACGGGCCTATCTAGGCCTAAGTGTGCACCTCTTCGTGGTGCTGCCACACCAACCTAACCTAACCTAACCTGCTCTATCTGTTTTCCTATTAACTCTATTTTGTGATTGCTCCCTTTTGGTGATATTATCATTGTTTTGGTTTTGTTTATATTTATCTTTTCCAACTCCTCTTTGTATATTTCCAGGCTTTTCTTCAGAATCTACTATTAGTGTTATGTCTTCGGCTAACATTAACATTTGCATTTTTAATAGTTCCATATTTTTATACCTTATCTTTGTGTTCTCGGTTCTTTGTTTGCTATTTCTTATTGCTACGTCTTAAACTCCACCGATTCTTTATTTCCTATTCTGACCTTATTTTTGTTTTTTTTTCAGTATAACTCCTTTACTACATTTATTATGCTTCTTTTTATCCCACATTCTTCAAGTATTTGCCATATGTCCTCTTTTCCTACCCGGTAATATGTCTTTTTAGGTCGATGAAGCACATGTGTAATTCTTTTTCTTTTTTAAACATCTTTTCTGTTAGTTGTCTGATTAGGTATATAAAGTCTTGTTTGCTTCTATTTTTTAATTAATCCGTGTTGTTCTTCTCGCAGCTGTTGATCTAATTTTCCTTTTATTCTTGTCTCTATTATCCTAGTAAACATTTTCCCTGTAATATCCCTGTAGTTATCACATATTTTTGTGTCTCCCTTTTTGTGTATGGGTATTATAATTCCCTTGTTCCATTCCTCGGGATTCTTGATAGTGTCATTTACTATTTCCAAGAATGTTTCTTTCCCCTTTTACCTATATATTTCATCATTTTGGCTATGATGTCATCAGATTTTCCTTCTTTTATTTTCTGCCTTCAGTTCTTCAATTGTTATTTCGTTGTTTCCTCCATTTGTTTCACCTTCTGCATTTCCATTATGGTCTGTTTCGGTTATTTTGCTTACTTTGTTATTATTTAGTATTTTTGCCATCTTTTTAATATCTTTGTTTCTTCTGTTATTATATTTCCGTTTTTGTCTTTTATACTTGTTTGGCTTAGTTTTCTTTTATTCCTCATTTGTTTAATTCTGTTGTAAAATATGTTTGGTTTTCTGTGAACTACTCCCAGGATTGCTTTTTTGGTATCTTGATTTTGTGTTCCACTATTTTATTTGCTATTTAATATCTTTTCTTGTTTTTATGAAAGTTTTCCAATTTTCTTTTGTGTTTTTACAAATTGTTTTACCTCTTCTGACCACCACCTGTTTTTGTTCCTCCGTTTTGTTTGATATAGTTATTGTTCATTGTTTTTGGGCTGCTTCATATATGATTTCTTTGAACTTTTTCTATTTCCTTTCTGCTCTTTCTATTTTGTTTGTCTTTTTCTCTATTTTTAATTGGTATTCATTCCTAGTTTCTTTCTTTTCAATTTTTGGCTTTTTGTGTTTTTGTTTATTATTGTTTTGGACTAAGTACTCTTTAAGTTTTCTGCACCAATGTTTCTATTTTTACCAAGTAGTGGTCGCTCCCTATTTCAGCTTGTCTTGTTACTTTAACATCATTCACCTTTTTCCATTCTTCTGCGTCTATTAAGGAGTAGTCTATTATTTCTCTTTTCTTGGACTGACTTCTCTAGTGTATTTGTGTATATTGTTCGCTATACATATTCTATAATTCTCTTTCCATTTTCATTTTCGTTTCTGTTCTGTTTTTTGCCTTAATAAAATTGTATTAAAATCCTTACGTTATAGTAAATTAACTAAAAATTAGAAAAAAACACGAAAATATTTCGTAAATATAACAAACTATTTAACGTACATTCAATCATTTTTAGTTTATTTGACAGAAATAAATACGTTCAAACTAGTGTTGCTTTGATAGCCTTACTATTTGTAACACACACATTACTTTTGTGTCATTCAATGTCTGTCGAGATATTAGACGGAGAAGTAGTTGTTTCAATAAGTGATTTCTTTTATAGTCTTAATAAGACTCGTTGTAGATTTATGTAATGTTTTCGTATTTTTTCTAATATTTTTGGCTTTGTTATCCTGTTCTACACTTCCATTAAGATATCCTATGAGAGTCTCTCGTAAAATTTCTCTTTTTCTTAATTTTTGTCGTTTTTGTTTCGGAATTATATTCCATCAAGTTTCTTCCATTTTGATTTCCATGCTCATTGTTCTGTCGTCCCCATATTTTTCGTATATTATGTTTTTTTCCGTTTTTTTCATTTCTTCTATTAATTCCTTTTCTTTTCCTTTAATACCTCTTATATTCCATATTCCCATTTTTATTGTATTTAACTCTTTTCTTGTGCCATTTTCTTGCTGTGATGTCTTGTTTTTTTATTTTATTTTCTATTATTTCCTCTCTGTTAATTGTTATATTTCGGTATCATATTCTTATTTTCTTTCGTTTTGCCTTTTCTTCTCTTGCTATTTCTCTATTTTTTGTACGAATCTTTCTACATGTGCTAGGTCATTATTTGTTGTTTTGTTTCCCATGTCCCAACTTCGACTCGTATTATTTGTTTTTCTCTATGTGAAATTCTCGACTTCCTTCTGTTCTTAGCTTGTCTCTGCTGCTAAGCCTGTTATTAAGATATTATTTTTTATTCATTTTCTGTTCTTACTTTTCCACTTTGTTTCCAGGTTGTCGATTATTTTTAACATATCTTGCTTTTCTATCATCCACTTCTCTTCTTTATTACTAATTTCTTTCTTTAGTTTTCTGATCTCTTCTTTTATTTCTTCTGAGGTTTTTTGCCATTTCTCTCTATATTTAGATTTACCTTCTCCGTGAATTTTGTCCTTGTTTTCATCTTTATTTGTTTTATTTTTGTATCCTGTTGTTGTTACAACGTTTTGTTTCGCTGTTTCCGTTCTTATATCTTTTTCTATTCTCCATTACCCTTTTGGAAACCTTGGAATCCATATTGAGGACTGCCAATATCTCTTTCTCTTTTTGTACTCATTTATTTCTTTATTTCACACTTCCTTTTAGTTTTTAACATTTTATTTATTTTTTATGGCAATGGCAAAAGAAAAATAAACTAAAAAAAAACAATTACCAGAAAATGCTTTAAATCCATACAGACAATTTGGCCCTAACATTTACTGAACCTAAAAATTATTTTACAAATATTATGTACTCTGTCCGTTAGCATTGCTTCTGCAGAAATAAGTTTTTCTGCACTGAAAAGATTCAAATCGTGGCTGTTAGTCTAGTTAATTTTATTGTAGCAAGTTTAATTCTGGGCACGTCTGAAGTGATAAAACACAGAATAAATATTTTAATTGGCGGTGTGAGTAATTCGCAGCAAGCATTTTCTACACTTTACGGTCAAGTAGTTTAGTGCCTCAGCGTTTTTTTTTTACGGGAGATTAAATCGATCCCTGCTAATGCCTTGTTAATCCGACGGCCGACATAAAGTGCTGATGTTAAATCGAGAAATGTTCCACAGCTGACGTTTTACTGTTTCACCAGATAGCCAATTTCAATCGGACAGCTGTTGCATAAATTAGTTGCGAATTATAAAACTGAAACTTACTCAATAATGGAAAAGTTCAGTTTTACTTTTTATAGGCTCATATATTTTCAACGCATGAAGAAATTGTCGACAAGAGATTTATAGTAAGTATTTCTGTCAGGTTATAATTTTATAAGTGTTTTTTTTTATATATTTCACTTATTATATAAGGTTTTTCAAATTATATTATTAATTTAATACAAACATAGTATCATGCAATAAAGTTCTTTTCATATTCCAATTAAACTAATTGCTTGATTGGGACACCTTAAAAATAATTAGATCTTACTTTGTAAGAGGAATGATATTTAAAATAAATGGGGTTAGGAAAAGTGAATATTCCAGCGACTCCGCAGTAAATTACCTATGTGAGATAGTGCATGCACATTTCATTACATGCCCAACTCAAAGCATCGGATATCTTTCTCTCCGAGGTATGCGCTGCAGTTCCCATTCCTGTTCCTACCTCGTCGGTCCTAACTACCCCTCTGATAAATGGATATGAGCTTTGTTCCGTGGACAATCACTGTTGTAAAGGGAATTCGTGGTAGGCCAAAAGATGACAATTATACAATTTTAAATTATACCTGTTGCTAAGAATGATTTTTAGTTAATTAAAATTAATTTGTATTCGATAAATTAGTTGCTAAAGGATCGTTAAGTTTTTATTTTAGAATTAACTTACTAAACCTTTAAAATAAAGTTTATGTAGATGATAAATTAATTAAATTACAGCTTTTATTATTAAATTAAATATTATGGTCTAAAAGACCACAGCTTGATAGTCAATGGAAAAACAAGAAGAGAAGAAGCATAGTAATTGTTTTAACACTATTTTCTAATAAAGATGTTAATCCCTCTCTATTAAAAAAATATTACAGACTGTTAGGGATAATATCATAAATAAAATACAGCTTGATATTCTCTACATTATTATTTAGCTTTTCTTTATATTTAAATTATTAAATTATAATGAAGTATAATAATACATAAATAAATACAATTTTGTTCTAAATAAATAGTATATATCAATAATTCACGAGACTAGATTTAAATTTCAACTTAGAATCTTTTACACTGAATTGAAAAATTGTGTATTAACCACAAATAATAGTTTGTGGTTAAAACGGTCACAACAATTCATTGTAATTTCAATACAATAATAATTAAAATTTATTTAATGCTATTCAAAAACCATTTAGGATCACTAAAGCTCCTTATTTGTTCATGAACATATTCATTCCAACAACAATCTTAAGAAAGAAACACACTAGATTTCCAGCATGGTTGATTGCCGACCGAATTAATTTAATCCGTAGGAAGAAATGTGCTTATAATAAATATAAAAACATAGGCCACAATTCTGATTACTGAATCTTCAGTAATTTACGTTTCGAATGCAAAACAAAATCTATTGAACTCTTTTTGCTAACCTTTGTTCAATTTAGAAATTTTCAAATGAATCCAGGAAGGAAACGTCTTTTCTCAAATATATGGAATATACCAAATTGGTTACGATATACAGAATATTGTAAATTTATTCAGACATTTTCTCTACAGTATACGTTAATGATATTTTAACTGATGATAACGCTTTAACTTTCAGAAACCACATAATTTCAATTTATGACAAGGCATAAAAGATTTGGGGTTCTGTTTGGCATCTTTCAAAAGAATTGCGTCCTGAATGCGTAAAGATATTGTATTGTTCATTTGTTTGATGCACCCTCGAGTATGCATCTCCAGTCTAGTCACTATATTTACAACGGATAAGCATTAAGAGTGTGTAGAAAAAAATCCTGAGATCTCTGGAATATAAATAGGGCATCAAACATATCCAAGGTTCATATTCCTTTTTAATGGCCCGGTAAAAGATATGTACCCTGGAGGTTCGCATATCAATGTCCGATATATGCGCTTTTGACGGTTTAATAAATGCATCTATAAATTCTTCTTCGTTATTGTCACATATAAAATTAATTGAATCAGATTATGATGAATTTTTCATTAGCTTTAAGTAACACCTTATTTTTTGTAAACACATATAACATGAAATTCTCTTATAATAAAACTATTTGTCTCAAATTATTTAAATATCCATCCCTGGTTCAATTTGTTCAATGTTCATGGTCACAAATTTTAAATGGTCCTTAAGAATAATTTGTAATAATATGATTAATATATTCTTTTGTAACTGTTATAAGAATTAAGTAGATAAAGACCACATTAATTTAGTTATAAAAGATTTGTTTCAATGAGTAAATTACATTCTGTATTCTTTTTAGACAGTTTAGATTGTTTAAAATGTTCAGAAACTTAGGATATTTAGAATCTGTTAAATCTTTAGAATCTTTAGAATCTTTACAATTTTTGAATCTTTGAAATATTTAGCTCCTCTAGAATCTTTAGAATTTTAGAATCTTTAGAATAACTAGAATCTTAAAATCGTTAGAATCTTTAAAGATAACAAATATATTTAGAAAATATTAAATTTCAGACATTTTTTAAAGATTTAAAAAATATTTAAGAATAAGAAATTACCAACCAAATTAAAATTGTACAATAATACAAATTAAAAACATCAAAATCAAAAATGAATTTTGCAAAAAATATAAATAAAACATCTTTAGAATATTTACGATGTATTAGAATCTTGCGACCCTTTCGAATTTTTAGAATCTTGAGCATTTTAAGAATCCTTAGAACCTTTATAATATTTAAAATCTTTAGAAATTCCAGAATTTTTAATATCTTTAGAAACTTTAGAGTCTTTAAAGTCTTTAGAATCTTACTAATTCTTAGAATATTACATACCTTTCAAATCCTAAATAAATATATTTTGATGATTTTAAGAATTCTGACAATTTTCATGGATTTCAAAGAATAAGAAAATACTGAATCAAAATTCTACAATAATACAAATTCATATCAACAAATCCCAATATGAGTTTTATAAAACTTCTTTGAAACTAATAAATCATCGTTAGAATATTTAAAATATTTAGATATCTTTGGAAAAAGTCTTTAGAATCCTTAGAATTTGTAGAATCTTTAAAATCGTTAGAATCTTTAGAATCTTTAATATTTTCAGAATATTAAATATATTTAGAATCGTTAGAGCTAACAAATATATTTTGAAGATTATAAACATTCTGAAATTTTCAAAAATTTCAAAAATTCTTAATACTAAAAATATAAAACTAAACAAAATTCTTCAACAATAAAAATTAAAAACACCTAAATTAAAAATGAATTTTGTAAAACTTAAAAAAATTAAAATAAAACATCTTTAGAAACATTACAATATTTAGAATGTTTAGAATCTTCAGAATCTGTAGAATCTTTAGAATCATTAGAAACATTAGAATCTTTAGAACTTTTGAGATAGCAAATATATTAAATATTAATTTATGTCAATTTTTAAAGATTTATAAAATCCTTATGATCAACAATTTTTTTTTCTTTAGAATCTTTAGAAACTTCAGGATCTTTAGAATATTTAAAATTATTAAAATTTTTCGAATTTTTACAATATTTAGAACATTTATAATTCTTAGAATTTTAAATATGTTTAGAATCCTAAACAAATATTTTTTGATGATTTTAAGAATTCTGACAATTCAATGATTAATTAAAATCAACAAACTCTAACATGAATTTTATAAAACTTAAAAAAAACATGTGTAAATACTTTAGATTATTTAAAAACTTTAATATCTTTAGAAATTTTAGAATCTTCAATGTCGTTAGACACTTTAAACTCTAGAATTATGGGAATGTTTAGAATCTTTAGAATCTTTAGAATCTTTATTATTCTTAGAATATTAAATATATTTAGAATTTTAAGAGTTGCCAAATATATTTTGAACATTATAAACAATCGGAAATTTTCAAATATTTCAAAAATCCTTAATATATTTAAACCCAAACAAAATTCTTCAAGAGTACAAATATTAAAAAACAACAAAATTAAAAATAGAGATAAAAGTAAATTAATACAATTAAAATACAAATTTAAAACAACAAAATCAAAAATGAATTTTGTGAAACTGAAGAAGGAAATAAATATAAAACATCTTAAAATCTTTACAATATTTAGAATCTTAAGAAACCTCAGAATCTTTAGAATCTTTTGAAATTTTAAAAATAACAAATATATTTAGAAAATATTAAAATTTATAACAATTTTTAAATATTTTAAAAATCCTGAATATCAAGAAAATACTGACCTAATAAAGATTCTACAATAATACACATTTAAAACAACAATATCAAAACCTTAAAAAATAAAAACAATAAAAATAAAATATCTGTAGAATCTTTACAGTATTTAGAAACTTTAGAATGTCTTTAAGATCTTTAAAAGTTTTAGAATATTTAGAATCTTTAGAATCCAGAATCTTTACAACTTTTAGAAATTTTAAAATTTTTAATAAATTTAGAATCTTTCAAATATTTGGAATCCTTAGAATATTTATAATTCATAGAATGTTATACATCTTTAATATCCTAAACATAATATTTTGATCATTTTAAGAATTCTGACATTTTCAAAAATTTCAAAGATTAAGAAAATACCAACCTATTCAAAATTCTACAATGATACAAAATTAAATCAACAAATTCAAATATGAATTTTATAAAACTTCTTTAAATAAAAATAAAACATCTTTAGAATATTTGGAACCTTTAATATCTTTAGGAATTTTAGAATCTTTAACATCTTTAGATACTTTAGAATCTTTAGAATTTCTATAATCTTTCTAATTGTCAGTATATTAAATAAATAAATATATATATATATATATATATATATATATATATATATATATATATATATATATATATATATATATAATTTTGGAGCTAACCAATATATAGGATGTCCCGTTAATGCGGGGAAATGGCTTGAACATATATTCCTAGGGTCAAAATATGATGATTTATAATAACTTATCTATATCCAAAAATTTACGGTTAAGTCGGAATTTGTCTTCAAAGTTCCAAAAAAAATATTTCTATGGTTTATAACAAATGAACGCGTTATTCAATTTGAATTAAATTTATTATTAATAACTACTATAATATGATCATTTCAATTATTACGGCTATAAGTTGTGTTAAATCATCATATTTTGATACCAGGAATCTATGGTCCAGCCATTTACCCACATTAATGATTCACCCCGTATTTTGAAGACTAAACAATAAAATTCCAGAATAAAGAGTAAATGAAAGTATTTTCGACGTTTCGAATAAAGAGTAAATAAAAGTATTTTCGACGTTTTTACACCACTATTTATTGTATAGTACACAGAAAGAAAGTTTACAATATATTATCAATTATTGACACAACTATAGTTTTGACCATTGTAGGTCATTATCAAGAAAATTTTTTAGACCATAATTTCTTTAAAAGCTGTTGAACGTGGTTTGAAACTTTCTAATTTTTAGAATGTTTAAAATTGTTAAACTCATTGTAATCTTGAATCTTGAGAATGTTTAAATTCTTAAGGATCTTTAGAATATTTATATTCCTTAGAATATATTTTAAAGAGATCAATTTTCAAATATTTTATAAATTCTTATTATTAAGAATATAACAGTATAATAAAAATTCCGGCCATAACAGAAATTAGAAACAAGAAACTCTAAAATTGGTTTATAAAACTATCTAAAGAATATAAAAAAAAAGGATTGAAAATATTTCTTGAAGAAAGAATTTGAAAATAATATTTATAATATAAGAAAACAATTAAAGATATTTTTTAAAACACCAATAAATTAGATATTGTTGACTTCTTAGATTGGAAGTCATGTTGAGCTTCCATAATGATGTTAGATGTAATCCAATACAGGTGTCTGGTCAAATATTTTTGGAATGAGTGACTGAATGCAAATACTGCGGTAAATACTTACATCCCGACTGTCATCCGCTTTAAAAATTGGCAGGAGGAAACTATTTTTCCATCTCTTGGGAAACGTCGTTTCAGTAATTTATCTTTGAAATAAAATGCAAAATGGTGTTGTTATTGTACAAACATATTCTTTTAGTATTACTAAAGGGATTCCAATAGGACCACATAATTCAATGCTATTGTTGAGTTTATTTAATTCAGTTGAAATTGATATTACAATTGCTGTAGTTATTATTGGTATTTACAATTTTAAAGCATTGGCAATAGCCTTTGAATAGATGAAATATTAATATTATTAACGTCTGGTAAATATTTTTCATATATAAAACTGTCGCCTTTATTTTTTTTAGCTTGATCAATAAAATAATTAATTCTATCTACGTAATGATTTCCGTGAAAGTGTCGTTTAAAGGCGTAATCAATTTTACCTTTTAAGATTTATAAATCCAAATTATGATAAAATTCGTTTACCTGCCGAGAAAATAATGATTTCTTGGCCGGTTCTCTAAGGTGAGGGTTAAAAGAGGGAGAAAATGATTGACTCCGGATCAATCCGGATAGGGCGCTTCTAATCTATATTTATTAGAGTGGGTTTGTGTGTATCGCCGGCAAAAGATATTTGACATGTGATTCGCATAGGGCTTCCATGTACTCCATACAGTAATCAGGCTCATATTTTATGAAATGGAAGCCCCGCACGTCCTCCCAGTTAACCTCGCCCTTAATACACTTATCCCTTTAACCTGAACTTCTTATATTCCCACGCCGGGTTAATAAATTCGCAACAGACGTGACTCCTCGCTGCATCCACGTAGGATATTTTATTTCGTGCATATATTATGCACTCTGGCGTATTTAAGCATGTCTACGTTAAAATAATTCATTTTCTCTCCTTTTCAATTTTAACTTCGTTGTAAAATGGTTTCAAATATTAATATAAATCTGGTGTACTGCTTAGAAGCGAAATGAAATTCTTTTTAGTGATTTTATTCAAGTTATCACTTTACCAGTTCTTCTTTTACAAAACCCACGACAAACCAAGTTATAGTAACTAATACTAATAGTAAGTAATGAAGAAAAACAATGATATGAATAACTGATTAAATATGAGTTTTAAATTACAGAAACGAAGACGAAAATATTTGATTTAATTATCTCATCATTCTATTAAAAGAAGCATAATTACTGTAATCGGTTCTATGATGACTAAGACGATCAATGTACAAGATCTTAAATTTATAGAACTTGGACCAGTATTAAAATTTAAGCGAGAAATTTATTTGGCCTTGAGCTATTTTGTAACTAAAACAACGTTATGTCCAGATTTAATTGATGACAGTGACAAATTATAATTATTATGAATTTATTTTGTACTCTCTCGATCATATTATTATAATGTTCATAGTAAAGTGATCAGACCATTGAACAATACTCAATATGACAAAGTAAAATGGATTTAATAATTAGAAAAAAAACAAGAAAACATTTCGTAAATCTACAACAAATGAGTCTTATTAAGACTACAAAAATAAATCACTTTTGAAACAACTACTTCTCTGGATAATACCTCGTCAGACATTGAATGACATTGAATACAATGGATTTGTAAATTGATAATAACGTGCTGAATTTGTATGACTTCCTTGTTGCAAAATAAATCCAAAGGACCTCATTGTAGCATTTGTTATTGCAATATTATGGTCCTTAACTGTAAGTGAACTATTAAATGTTTCACTATAGTTAATATTTCACTATTGTCACATTCTCTAAAGTAATGTAAAATTCATAATTGATATTTTTACGCTTTTTACTAAAACTAATATATTTACAATACATATGTTTATATTCAGATTAATAGCAATGACATTACAACACTGTTTTAATTGATACAAATAAATTTGTAGTAAACAGCAGTCGTGAGGATTATCTACAATTTTAGATTATTAGCAAACATAGAAGCTTCAGAATATTTAAAACAAACAAAAATATCATTAACGTAAAGATAACATAAAAGCGATGATAATGACTACTTTAAGAAACGCCTGAAGAAACCACAACATCTACCAATTTAAACATCTTAGTTCTAACTGTATATATGACCGCTTAAAATTTATGACCATTTAATATTTGTATTATTAAAGGCATATGTAATTTTAAAAGCATAATGGAGTAATTTACTCTGTCAAATGCCTTAAATAAATCCGTATATACCACATTAATTTGATGATATTTTTTTCCAAAGCATCAAGTAGGGAAGACTGAAAACAATTATATATTGATTATGTAATGCATTTTAGATATAGGTTAAATACAATACAATGCAAAACAAATGTATAACTATTTAACCTTCATAAAATCCATGTTGCTCTTCTGCTATCACAACTTTTGCGAATGAAAACATTTGTTTATACTCTAATTTATCCATAATATTAGAAATACATGATTGAGTTTGCGATATACCTTTAATTTTTTGCGATTGTTTAATTTGCAGATTTATGAATGGGTGATAACTGAACATGAGAATAACATGTAAATGTAGTGCATATATACCGCAGGGCTACTAATTAAAGTATTACAGAAAACTAACTAGACAAATGCATTAACATATTCATCAGTAGTGTGGACACTATCCACTGAATAATATTAGGAATATCATTGCATTTATATGTTTCCAGAAAGAAAACTTTGGGTTGGTGCCAATGTCATTCTCTTCTTTCTTAATGTATTTCGAATATATTTATGATGATCTCAATTCTGTAAATTTATTATAATCACGTACGTTTTATGTTTCATAAGTAAATGCTGTGGCCTTAATTAAAGATATTAAATGTGCATTAAACCAGACAGGATAATTGCTTAAATACATTTTTGTGTGTACAGAAATATCTATTAAGAACGTTATAAAAAATATACCTTCGAATTAAAAACTTTATCATTAAAAAATAAAATCTAATCAGTTTTTGATAGGTGATTAATAATTAAATCAAAATTCCCTATCTTATAATCATTGCATGTTTTATAAGTTTTTAATGTAGCCAATTTAGTTTTGTAAATTATATAAACGTGAACTGCTTTGTGATATACGCTTTTGGTGAATTATCCTAGAAATTTTCTTCTTGAGTTATGTACTGAGTGCATTTAGTTGACATCAATTAATGAATTATTATTTTATTGCAATCATTACTTTTTTCTCCTGGTATAGGTTTGTTGTTCTCCATATCCTCTGACCCCAGAATATAAAGCAAATTAAAGTCACCGCAAATGTGTTTGATTAAAAATATTGTCTAATGACTCAACCTGATAGAATTAAATCTCAACATAGGAGTTTAGGGGGATATATACATCATATACTAAAACACGAAATAATCTATTTGTATTTGTACAAAAAGTTGCCCTACGCGTGTTTCTGTAACAAAACATTCAGTAGAATTAATATGTTTCTTAATAGCTATTAATATTATTTTATGGGCTAGTTAATTTTGTACGATCTTTTCTATATATTTTAATTTCATTAAGGCAAGGTTCGGAATCTTCTAACATTAATAGGAGAATTATAAGCTTCTAATGAAGTAATCTTTCAAGTAGTATTTTAATTTTAATAAGGTGCTCCAATAAAATACAAATTCATATTGAGAGAAGTAATACACTTGTTATGTGTTGAATAGAGGTGAAAATTATAAATTATTTTATTATTCGCAAATATTTACCGTAAAAAGGACAACATAAAATAAATATTATTAATATAATAACTGTTAATAAGGTATAACTGTTACAATTTGGCCCATATTTTTGCAAACATTTTCCTCATTGATTACCGGTCCTGTGTAAAAGAACGTTATAATATTTATCGTACTTCGAAAAGTTCATTAAAAAAGTTTGTTTATAGGTAGTACTCAAAATCACTTAAAGCTTTTTTATTGAGCATCAACATTATAACTTCACATTTTGTATTATTTTTTTTGAAATCTCTTGTTGCAGGAGAAAGCCGTGGCATCAACATATTTCATAGGGTAACTGACTAATAGTAAATGCATCAGTATTCTCAACATTCTACAGGTTTTCCTCTGGTTACTTTTAAATTTTAATACGAAACTGTGTTTCATTCCTACCTTTGTTTCTTGTAGAAAACGGAAAAACCTTTTCGATATACCTTGATAATATTTAGTTTTTTAGTAAAATAAAACTATATATAATAAAATGTATTAAAATACTTTAGTTCGTTGTAGAAAATTAAATAATAAATTTAAAAATACGAAAACATTTCGTGAATCTACAACAATGAGTCTTACTAAGACTACAAAACAAATTAATTTGAAACAACTACTTCTCTAGCTAATACTTCGACAGACATTGAATAATACAAATTAATTTGCGTGTTACAAATAGTACAACTATCAAAGCAACACTAGTTTGAACGTATTTCTTTCTGTAAAATGAGCTAAAAATGATTTAATGTACGTTAAATAATTTGTGAATGACTATATTACGATAAATTTGGAACAAAAAATTAATTTAAGTTGATGTAATTAAAATAAATTAGTAAAAGCAATTAAATAATTCAATACTCAATTTATAACCATCTGCAGACACGTGTTTCGATCTCTCGATCTCTTCAGTACAGCTTTATTATAAAATGGTGATGTGGCCATCATAGTACTTTCCCTATATTTTACTCGAAAACTGTGAGGTTTACGCAAAAAAGTTATTCTTAATAATTTATTCAATTTTAAATTCTCTACAATTACTTTTTATGTAACTTTTACGTAACTCCAATAGTTAATTAGTAATTTTCAAAAAATGTCAAAATATTCAATTTTTATTTTTTTTCTCGAAAGTTAAGAATTTATTATATTAAAACTATATATGTTTTAAGATAAAAAAAAGTATAAAAGCTTTGTACAGTTTATTTAAAATGAAGATAACCAACTTAAAAATATTTAATTTGTATCAATTTATAGGAAGCCGTAAACTAGAAATATAATATTTGCATTAAGAAACAGTCTGTTTCTTTATTTAAATCTTTCAAATTAATATCTACCATTCATATCTTTTAGATTACATCTAAACTAATATTATTAAGTATTTATTTTTTAATAATTAGAAAAAACACGAAAATATTTTCTTAAAATCTACATCTAACAAATGAGTCTTATTAAGACTACAAGAACAAATCACTTTTGAAACAACTAATTCTCTAGCTAATACCTCGACAGCCTCGACGTTAAACGTCATCGTATTGATATTTCAGGGTTTGTTACAACATTTTGTCCAAAGAATAATTGAATAATATCCATACTAAAATTTAATTCAATTTTCAAATGTAATATTTCTTCAGTACATACGATGTAAAACTTACAAAACCTCTAAAATGCTAAAAACATATAATATCAAAACAATTTTTCATTCCCCAAAAGATATTATCCTCCTTAAAAATCAATGAGAGCTGTCGAAAAGATCTACCAGCCTCATCTATGGCCGAACACCTAAAATTCATGGAACACAAGATAAACTTCGACAACACAACTTCAATCGAAGTAGTAGGCCATTTTATAAAGATGATTATCAGAGAGGCAATAGAAATAGAAAAACACACAGATAATCTCAATAAACGCGACGACGCCCAACGAGTACCCCTCACTTGGTAATCCATTTTATGCAACAAATATATTTCATTATCCACACCACCCATTTTAATTCTCACAGGTGACGCGAAGGCGGGTTTGTGGTGAGTTATAAGTAGTTTGCATTTTAATCAGAAGTAGTTTTAATATTTTATACAAGTTATTAATATTTTAATAACTCTAAAGACAGAATATCACTCAGACAAAAATTAATTGAAGTTATTGGATATTAGTAAAAAAATGTCAGAATTGGAATACTTGACACATGACATTTGACACATGAAATCAATGAAAAATTTATTTATACAAAGAGTTACAACTGACCCAGAACAATTGAAGAAGAAGCACATAAAATTATTAAAAATATATTAAAAGAGACAAAATATGTATGAAACAATTAATAATTAATAAAGCAAGACACTAATTAAAAACAATTGAAAAAATATATAATTAATAATAGCGAAAAAAAAGACATTAATTGCAAATAAACAGTTAAAACTTAAATTTTTAAAAGTGTTCCTTAAGAGCCAAATAAATTCATTTGGAAATTAAATAAATATTGTCGGAACCTTATTTGAAAATTAAGGTATGATAATATGCCTTGTCCAAGCTATTAGAAATATTCATACATAACTTATCCATTGAGAATAATTACAATTTAATAATTTCATTGTGATATAAAAGTTGTAATTAATCTCACACTTTTAACCCATACTAACTTAGGTTTTATATTAGCTAACTTTAGTCTTTAACAATGATTTGTCTTTAGTAAATATTTATTTTGTTATAATTAAACACGATTTTTACTTTGTTTGTATAACTGATGTATAACGGAGTAGAAGCCTCCATCGTAAACGATTGTATTGTAATTTTTATCCAGCATGTATTACATAAATAAATATATAGGTTAATACTAAGTCGTTTCACTATGTATTTCTTTTTTCTCTTTAATCCAATATCATAAGCGTTCGACTCTGTCAAAATCCATAATTCATTTTCTTCTTACTTTACACCTGAACAAGTACTCCCTTAAGGCTCTTCTCTGTCACCTCTGCTATGTAATATGTTTTGTGCCGATGTCTACAATCCTGATCCTCTATATTTTAATCCATCCAAATACCTCCTGCAATTTGCAGACGACACTGCCCTTATCACACATGCTCCTACACTACCAAAATGGCGCATTAAAATTAATCCCCACAAATCACAGCTCCTAATCCCTTACCATCACGCCAAAAATTCCCCTCACAAAGTTCATATTTCCCAAACTATGATCCCTCCCCGCAGAAAATTAAATGAAAAATCAATTGCAATTCGAAACAAAGAAGTTAGGAAGAAGATTTTAAATCCCTTCACCAGGAAAAATTCGTATGATATAAAGGCAGGTTGGAAAAACCTTAGTCAATCATACTCAAGATCGCATCTGAAGGTCTCAAATTCAGAGTGTTGAAGGTCTCTCTTGATGATTTGCAAAATGATAATGATGCTGAACGCTTATTCAGGAAGTTTAACCTTATCACCGCAGATGCTTACCAACTTTCACGGTATGGACTTGACTACTGACAAACTCAGGTCAATGGTTAAGAAATGGGAGATCCTGATCGAATTTCATCTGATGTTAAGACTAGCGATGGGTACTTGCTCGGTGTTTTCTGCATCCGATTCATTAACAAGCACCAGCTGTCACCTGTTTTGCCCAACATACACAAGTCCCTAAGAAGATGGTGATATTGCCGGCAATTAATTGAAGGAAGTTATCAATAAACTCATTCCTGATTTTATTGCTAAGGATATTAAAAAGGCGTGCCAAGGAATCTACACACTGTACGATGTGTACATTTATAAAGTGAATGTAGTTAAGAAGCCTCGTCTTGATCTTTCTAAACTCATTGACAAAGATAAGGGAGGGTCCACTGACATAGGTGAAGGTCGTATAGAGGTAGATCTCCTAGAAGATCTCGAGCCACCAGTGTAGGAGCCCGTGTAATTTATACATATTTTATTTAATTAAAACACAATAACTTTATTTTACCACTATATTTTTATAGAATAGTGACTACAGTTTCAACTATAAGCTAGTCATTATCAAATTAGAACTAATTCAAATTACGAACAATTCTCTTATTCCCATTCCCAAAGTTGATTACTGAAAGTACATATTTGCCGAAATTATAGTATGCATCTAATAAATGTTTAATTATTGTTTTCGGACTGATGTAATTATTCATGTTCTTTTATTCTAATTTTGAAGTAACGACCAGACTATCCAATATATACATTTTCATACCCTGAACAAGTTAACTTGTAAATCCCATATTTGTTCATGTTTTCAATCTGGGTTTTAAAACTTACATTACTAAGTTTAATGTTACATTTTTAAAGCACATTTTTAATTTTAAGAGTAACATTGCCAAAAAGTTAATTGATTGATTAATATGTATTGATTGAATATTTCTGTAATTATTTTATTTCAGATTTGTGTATGAGTTTATCAAACCAATTAATTTATAAATTCACTTTAACTGAATTCTTCCATCAATAACCTTCACAGTAGAGACAGAAACTAGTAACTCAATCAATTTTCTTGATCGAATTTTTATCAATAGCTTTTCAGGTAATTCAAAAAATTAATCAATAATCAAAATAAAAATAATCAGAGGAACTTGAGATACATCGCTCATCGCCAGACACACAGACGCCATTTTATTTCTAAAAATTGTTAAAATGGCAAATGTTAACAAAAATCTTTTTAGTTTTTCTTTTTTACGACGAAAAGGTTTTAGTTTAAATTATTTAGCGGCCACAGGCAGACATACATTTTTTTTTCTGAAAATTTGTTAAAATTGTGCTTAGGTACCTATAAAATTTTTGAAGAAACATATTTCACGATCGAATTACTTTTGTACGTAATAGGAAGATTAAAAATTACACACATTACTTAAGTGGATAGAAATTGCTAAAGAAGATAAACTCGCTCACAATCCAAGTGGGTAATTATCGATAAATAATTATTGTAATGATCGACTGTCGATGATGGATGAAACCACATACATCTTGCAGCGAGTGAGAGAGAGGTAGTTAATTTAACACGCGTTCCTCAATGCGGATGAACAACGGCAAAGATAAAAAAGCGTTTAGGCGAGGTGTAAAGGGACGCCACAGTCGGCCCTCTCTGTCCCTCCACAGTGACAAAATCGGGGCGGCTCTCTCTCCAGAGAGAGACTCCTCTCTCCTGGAGAGACGAGGCGGCGCCGACGCCAACGCCGGCGTCCTGAAACCAACAACACAACTAACGCAAGAGAGACCAACAGACGGTCATCCGAACCGGAGCGAGACGTACGGTCTCGCAAAACCGGATCCGACATCATTCATGATTTGTGCAGGGTAATGAGTGAACAGTGCGCGTTAATGATGTGAGAAGTCCGAATAGAGTTCACCAGAGTGCCGCGCACAAGATGATTCCCGAAAAACTCGACATGACCAACACGAGTTGGCAAGACGGAAGATTCTGGGTAGAGAACTCCACCGCCAACAACAACAACAACAACAATAAAATCAACAACACTAATTCCAGCGCGGAAAATTTTATGCTGATTTTCGAAGATATTGATCAATACTTTAGCCACTTGAATTTCACTGGAAACGAAAGCGATGCTGTTAATTGCACGTTAAGCTTCAACGGGACCTGCGTTAATAATGGTAGTGCGTTGAGACCGGAAGTCGCCGGGGTGGATCGGAATTACTGGGCTCTGATTCTGGTCCTGTTTCCGATTTTTACGCTGTTCGGTAATGTACTTGTGATATTGAGTGTGTATAGGGAGAGGACCCTGCAGACTGTCACCAATTATTTCATCGTCAGCCTGGCCCTCGCCGATCTCCTCGTCGCCGTCGTAGTGATGCCCTTTGCTGTTTATGTTCTGGTAAGTCTTTATACTAATCTATAAAAAAAACAAATTGTTTTATACACGTTTTTATAGGCTTAAATTAATTCTATATAGTATAGAAAAAAATGTGAGTGTAAATAATGCTCATACAAATTATTGTAATAATGATACATATTTATTAAATTAGTATTAAAAATATACACAGAATAAAATAAGTGTTAATTTGGCGTTTAAATAAGGATTAACTAAGACTCTATTGACATTTACGTAAAATTATCTTATATTATCATGATATTTTATTTTTATACGTCGTGGTATTATAATAAAGATGCTATTTATTATTACCTTATTTAACAATTCTGCTAATGTGGTTACTATTTTTTATCTTTCAGTTTACAGAAAGGTGGGGCTCTCGCCAGAAGTTAAATGATACTTTCACTTTCATTTTCCTTTACCTTTGAAAGCTCACATTAAAAATTTATTATAAAAGGATTAATTCGAACTGTTAAGACGCAGATTAGTTACAATTATAATCAAAAATAATATTGGATTATCCCACATCCGGCTGTTAAATTATTTTTTTATATTGGAACAAATACATGCGTTTTTTGGATTTTCTCTAAGAGTTAAGTTAATATTTTACAACGAATTGATAAAAAACTATTATTTTACTTAATTTTGCCAAAAATGCAAATATAATTCAACACACGTAAAAAGTGTTAAAAGAAAACATTAAATAAAACTTATTACATTCAATGTTGATAAATGGTGGATGCGCCGGGAAAGAACGTTTTTTAATTAATTATGAATAATTTAGATGATCAAAAGTATGTGAAGCATGAATAAATAATATTACACCGCCCGATGTTTAAATAAGGTGTATCCAAATTATTAAAGATTAATTAATTCCGAATTATGTATGTGATTAACCATAATTACTTTTGTATCAAAGATAGGGAATTAATGAGAATATAATGATAAAGGTTGAATTTAATTATTGTTTACTCTCCTTTATTCTGTACATCGGCGCTTTTCTAAATTATTGAAATGCTTTCGCTTAATATTTCTTTTTCATGCGAGACGTCTGTTCTGGTTGAGCAGATAAGGGAACATGGTGTTTGAAGAAAAAACGCTGTGTTGTGCCTAAATAAATAATTATTGATGATGTAGACATTATTATTTACTCTTCTGTTTAATTTAATATTCATTATAACTGTATAGTTTTTGATTTTACGCGAAGTGATTAATTACAACAGATAAATTTGTTTTTCCTTAATTTACTTTTTTAGTTATTTATTGTAAATAAGTGAAGTAAGGAATAACAGTGTTTTTATTTGCTTTAATATTAATTATTAATTTGTGCCTACTAATGATTGTCTTAAATCAATCATAAAAAATTGACTTTATTTTTTATTTGTTTAAGATGTTATTTAAACCGATTCTTTTAACATTAAAACAAAATAATAATGTTTGAAATGTTTATTCGTATTTGGAAAAAACATTTTGGAATTTAGATGAATAATTATGATTATTAAACCCATTTTTGATCAAAAGATATAAATGTAACTAAGCACAATTAAGAGGTTTATTAAAACCTATCGTATTTTTCTGACTATAAGATGCACCTTTTGTCATAGACAAATTAAATCAAATTTTGCGTGCGTCTAATGATATATATATATATTTTTTTCTCTAAATTTGAGGTGCTTTTTATTGTCCACTGCGTCTGATAGTCCAAAAAATACGGCAAATTTAACTTTTAACATTCAATCTGTCTCAATAAAGCTTTACCGTAATGTTTTAATTAATTTTTTAATTGATTTATTAAGGTTATTTTACAGTACAATTAGTTAAGATTGATTTAAATTATTTAATAATACCAATTTTGCGCCAATATAATAATTTAGTAATAGTCAGTGAGCGTTTTCTATTATTTGTTACCTTTATTATATTCTTCATAAGATTATCTTAAAAAAAACAATCACAGGGATTCATTAGTGGACATGGGAATATTATTTACTGGTTTATCTAAGTTCGTTAAAAACTTTCGTTTGTATGGCTTAATTCTGTCGTTCGATGAATAAATTTTAATTATAAATAATTGTGGATATTTATAATCGATTATTCTAAAGTAATTTTACAAAAATAAGCAATATAAATGATTGAAGCTGTTCAAACTGATTTTTTGTAGACTTAGGCAAAATAATATTTTAAATTTTTAATCGTATTTGAAACAAATCATTTGGAAGTTAGATGAATGTAAACGACGAGTCGTTGTTATTATTTTACCCTGATAATAGAAATATAAATGTAAGTTAGCAAAATGAACAGGTGTTAAAACCTACTACATTAATTATGTATAAATGGTGGATGCGCCGGGATCAATGAAAATAAATTATTTTATTAATTAATATTCTTTATTACAATAAAATTAGAAGGCCAGGTATAATTACAAGGAACAAAAAACAACATAATATTACTAATAATATGTATTACTGTGTATTGTGAAGAAAATTAACAATAACTTAACTATACAAAAAATATACTAGAAATATTAATTGATAATAATGAACAAATTTTCGATACAAATTGAAGGCGTTTATTTGCAAACCATCAATTTAAGAATATGTTTAAACTGATTCTGAAATAAAATAATATAATGTATAGAATTTTAATCACATTTTTTATTCAATCAGAAACAAACAATATTTGAATATGAACGACAAGTAATTGTTATTACTTTACGCACTTTTATACAGAAATATAAAAGAAACTCAATTAAAAAAGATGTTAAATCAAAACTTAAATAGAATCTGTAATTGCAATCAGCATATATAAATGGTGGATGCGCCGGGACCACAAAGTAAATAATTTCAAAATAAATAAAATCATAATTCATTTTGAAAATACTGCACCTGCATATTAGCATTAAGTTTACACCAAATTATTTTAGTTTTCTTGTTTTTAATACAATGGATTTAGAAGAAAGAAAAAATAAAAATAAACTGTACTTAAGAATATAGTAACATATTTATAATGGCCGAAGAGGTTCGTTAGATTATTTAGTAAGTGAAGAAAATACTTTACGGTGCGCGTACAAAAAATGCAAACGGGTTGTGACGCGTATGAAAGTGCAATGTAGTGAATGTGGAGCCATTTTCCATTCAAAATGTTACGAAAGGGGTAAAAATGACTCCAAATCGAATCATACCTGCGTTTGACACGAGGCAGAAGAGAACGATTCAAATGACAGGTACATTATGGAAATATCCCTGTTAAAATAGATGAATGCTGAAATGCAGGATAAGAACCTAATCTTAAAACAAAACAATCAATTATTAATTGAGAAACATATTTTTCTAGAAGAAAGGTTAGAATTGGCGAGAGTGTGTAAAAATATAAACAATAGAGTGCAGAGCAATACTAAAATTGTTAGTATTTCAAATATTAACGAGATGACGACTCGCAGAGAACTGGCGACATCTCATTGAAGATCTCAAAAGCAGAAAATGCGTCGCGACTCGCGAAAAAGGAGAGAAAAAATCTTAATGGTGTGCAGCAATCATCGTATTCGCAAGTTTTGGCTCCCAAAGCAGTACAGTTGGCGGTGGAAGAAGCTGTTGTTACGCAAACTAAATGCGATGAAATTATTAATTTAGAAAACGATAACTGGCAAGACGTAAATAAGAAACGAAACCGTGGAACAATTCGGAAAAATAGCTACTGGGAACTCTCAATCTTCGATCTTGTCTAAATTAAAAGTGGTTGAAAGAAAATTCTGGCTTTTCATTGCTATATAAGTGAAGATGTCACTTAAAACGACATATATCTGCTTAAAATACGTAGAAGATCATGATTACTCATGTGAAAAACTTACTCTTCAAGCGACAACTACGGGAGGAGCTTTCAAAGTGGGTATACCATATGGCCTAATCGATAAGTTCACCTAATTTGATTTCTGGCCAAAAGGAACATACGTGGATAGATTTCACTTCCCTTGTAAACATCCAGCAACCAATACCAACGACGGAACTATTAATGATTTAAATAAATATTTTCAGCAGGCGTTGAAATCCCAACTCAACATATAAGCAAAAGTTGTGTTAAAATTCTACATCATAACATAATCTCTGCGGATGACAATAAACCAATTAAGTCATTTAACACAAACTGAAATTAATATTAAAATCATTTGCATAACTGACCATTAGGAAAATGAAAATATAAAATGTATTAACTTACAAGAATTCAAATTAATCTCCGCGTTTTGTAGAACACAAAGGGAACATGGAGGTGCTGTAATTTTTGTCGAATCAAATGTGTCATCGAAACTAGTTAAATTCATAAATGAAATGGCAGAAGAAGAAACTTTTGAATGTGCGGGTGGAGTGCAAGAAAGTGAACTCAAAATATAAAATGGTGATGTGGCCATCATAGTACTTTCCCTATATTTTTCTCGAAAACTATGAAGTTGAATTTGATGGAAAATTATTATAATCTTAAAAACCTAGGGTAGAACTTACTGAAAAATTCTACTGAAGCATTGTAAAAATCTTTGAAAAATTATGGTAATCTTGAAACACTGCTGATAAATAGTAAAAATATGGAAGAAAATTATTGAATTTTTAGAGGGGAAAATGCTGCAAACCTCTGAAAAATTCTAGGAAAAAAATGGTGATGAAAAATTGTAAAAATTCAAAAATCTTTTAAAATATGAAGGAAGAAATTTACTAATCCTGAAGAAACAAATGCTGGAAAATTGTGAAATTATGGATTCTTGAATTTGGAAAAGGAAATAGAAATGCTGAAAAAATTACTTGATAATTCTATACAAAAAATTCTGCTGAAAAATTGAAAAATTCTCCTGACAAATTCTCACTATTTAAAAAAAAATATTGTTAAATTTAAAAAGCTCAGAAAATTCTTAAAAGAATTCTAAAACCTTCGAAATATATTCTCGCAATTTCGTAAAGGAATTAATGAAAAATTCTGGCAAATCTGGAGGAAAACGGTTCGATAAATCATGGAGAAGAAATTGAAAATTGTAAAAATCTTGAGGGAAATTCTTGCCATTTTGAATGATTTTAGAAAATTTAAAAACTCCCAAAAAAATTCTAAAAATACAAATTATTATTAAATTTGAAAACCCTTACAGAAACTTCTCACAATTTGGAAAAGAATTGTTAGGCGTTCTCTATTTCAACCTCCAACCAATAACATATTCTACTATTTACAATTAAAAAATTCTAAACTATAAATAAAGTCTTAAGAAAAACTTTCGGCATTTAATGAAGAAAATTATACATTTCTCAACTTGAAAAACTCAAGAAAAATTTAAAAATTTAAAGATATTTCACAGAGTTAAGAAGAGAAAATAAAGAATAATTATAGTTAGAAAAACTGCTGGAAAATTGTAGGAATATGGAAGAAAATTCTCCAATTTAAAAGAGATTTTGAAGGAAGTCTAGAGAAATTAAAATTCTTCTGAAAAATTTAAGTAATTAAGGAAAATATTTAGCATTTAAATTTTGCATTCCCCGAAATCCCCTTATCCCAATTTTAAATAAATTAAATTTAAACACCCTTCAGTCACCCTACATCAATTCATTAGTTTGAATCACCCAGACAGTTAAGCTAGCTAGCAAAGATATTTATTTTTATACATAATTAGAGTCAAGACAGGGCAGAAAGACCGATGGTCGATAGCCCAAACGGATAGACTAACACATATATATCATTTGTAAATGTTTTAATTTTGCAAATATCTATGTTCGAAAAACATGTTATTCTCTCTCTCTATTTGGCATTTGGAAAAGAAAATGTTGAAAAAAAATAGAGAAAACTAAAAGAAACATTTTAGGAAATTTGCAAACCTAAATTCGTAAAATCTGAAATAAAAAATACTGGCAGAAATTAGAAAACAATTCTAAAAAAAAAGCTAGGAAACTTAATGAAAACAATAGAAATATATTTTCTTAATTTCGAAGAGGAATGAATGGAAAATTCTAATCATCTAGAAGATAAATACTGGAGGATTGTAGAATTAAGAAGAAACATTTTAGAAAACTGATGAGAAAATGATGAGATTCTACAAAAATTCTGCTGAAAAATTGTAAAAATAAATCTCGAGAACAATTCTCACCATTTAGAGTAAAATATATAGAAATTAAAAAGAGAAAAAGATATTAAATTTGGTGACCTCGAAAAAAAAACTTTTATAAACTGCAAAATTCTAAAACCCTTGAAGAAAATTTTCGAAAGATTCCACTAAAATTTATAAATATGAGTGCAAAAAAAATATTTTTCCAAAATTAAAAAAAATTCTTTAGCTATAGAAAATCAATTAAAAATTGTTAAAAATATTCTTCAAATCTGAATTATCTTCTTAATCAACTAACTTGAAGGTTACAATATAAAAAATTTAATTTTGCCATTTAGAGTAAAACATAACATAATTTCTTTTTTATTTAATAAATTTTGTAATTAATTTTATTGGAAACCGCGAGACGATAAGGAATTAAAGTTTATATATATATATATATATATATATATATATATATATATAGGGTGTCTGGGTGGCCTCTATCCCACCTTTCAATCAGTAAAACATTAACGAGTGTTTTAATTTAAAGAATAAAAGAAAAACGTTTAACTTATAGTACTTTTTTTTTTTTTTTTAATAAAAAGTAGTATAAAAAAGTTTTTCTGTTATTCATTAAAAATGTACTACGACAAAAATTCAAGTTTTAATTTAAAAGTTGTTAAATGTAATGAAACATAAAAAATGGTAATGTGGCCATCATAGTAATTTCCCTATATTTTTCTCGAAAACTATGAGGTTTACGCAAAAATGTTATTCTTAATCATTTGTTCACTTTTAAACTCCTTACAATTATTTGTTATATAAATTTCATGTAACTACAATAGTTTATTAGAAATTGACAAAAATGTCAAAATTTTCAATTTTTAATTTTTTTCTCGAAAGTTAAGAATTTTATGAGAAACATATTTTAATAAAAGTTGTTCAGTTTTTCATTTCCTTTAACTTTAACTTTAAAAGTTTTTTAATATTTTTTATATTTAAAAAAAGATCTGTAAAAAACAAAAAAATGCCTCGAGTAAACATCCACTTTCGGTTTTTGAATGTTCACCAAAAGCTTTTCAGTTCTAGTTTTTAACGATAAAACCTTATGTTTTGAGATACAGCGCCCACAGATATTTTCACACACGGAAACAAAACTTCCCCTATATATACTATATAGGGAAAGTAATAAACTTAATAGTATATAGTATATAGATTGTAATATAAACACTTTAAAACGTGATTATAAATCGGTATCCTTTAAGAATATAATGTCCATGTGATCACGTTATATTCTTAAAGGATACAAAACTTATGTTCAATGAGCCTACTAGAATATGTAAATATATAGGTACGCCTATTTACTTATCCATGCGAATCAGTAGAATTACTGTTTAGTTTAGTTTCTTTTCTTGTGAATATTACCAAATAACTGTAAATGTTTTTTTTTTTGAATAGAGCATTGTTATTACTATTATCATTGTTAATTGTGGATTAATGAAGACGTCCGATGCAAATTTAAGTTGTTGAATTAAGTATAATAAGTAATAATATGTTACTGTAAATAATAAATGATAAATTAAACATTATAGTTTACTGATTTAACGATATAGCCAATAGAGACTATTGTACAATCCAATTAGCTACTATATATTTTGATTATTAAATTTATAATATGAGTATAGTTAAAAATATATATTGTTCAAAATATGATCACTAAAATTATAGGATATAAGCATAATTTAAGACAAATATTTATGAAAAAAACATAGATAATTCTTGGCCTCTTACTGCCTATTCTAGATTAGGGTTAAGAATCATCCCAACTGCATGAAATGCGCTTAGCTACTCTATTCGAAATAATTTTTTAGAATTAATTAATTAATTTATTTATTATTAAAGGGAAAAATCTATCTATAATAAAGAAAGTAAAAGCATAGGGAAAACACACTTAAATTGGTAATTATCAATAAAAAATAAATTATATGTCTTTTTCATTTGTTTTTTTAATTGTTAATTACCATTTTAAGTATGAAGTATGTGTTTGCACTATGCTCCTTATTTACAATTACAAAATGTACAGTAATTATAGTACATACCATAATAATGATAATATAATATAATGGCATAAAAATTACTTAACAATACTTTCTTAATGTTAATTTATAATTCTAAAATTTCGAATCAAATATATCTAACCGAGGTTGGCATTGAAATTATTTGCCGTTCTTCTCTTCCTACTAGGTTATTATTGCCTATATTTGAAGAGTATTTCTGTAAATGGAATATTGACACACAATAATTATTATTTGAAGAAAGAAAATCAAGATGAAGTAGATGTTTTGGATATACTATATCTCTATTAATGAGTTCATGCAATTTGTATAAATCATTGATTTAAATGCGATCAGCTTCACATTTAGTTCTTATTCCTCAGTTCAATACTTTTTATTATTTCTCACTAACTTTTATTCGATCGACCGGAAAAACTTCATCCAATCGATCAATTAGTCTCAAATGGTGGAGTGACCTAACAGTAGTATATTCTAAAACAGAAAGTAAAACACAAAAGAGAACTTTTGAACAATAGCAACTTAAATACTTGCCAGTTCTCCAGATAAATCCCCATTTTTGAAGTCTTACGACAAACATTTAAAATGTGAAAATTTAAACTTAATTTCTTATCAAAGACCAATTAAGCATATTATTAAGGTTTATTTACTTGTACGCTTATAGTTAAATGATGCATATATCAATATTCAAAAATAATTTATTGACATCGCACTAATCACTTATATTAAATAATACACTAGTTTGGCACTTTTTTCACTTTCGGTCACTAAGTGATCATTATCAATAACAAAGTGACCGAAATGTAAATCTAGCGATTAATAAAACAAGCGAAAAAAGTGCCAAACTAAGTGACCATTATCAATGACAAAGTGACCGATTCACAAGACATGTGAAAAAAGTGCCAAACTAGCGTTTTATTTAATTATAAACATTTTCACGTACTCTTAAAATCCAACAAGAATCACTTATATTGTTTACATTATTTTGCAGTTAAGTACAATCTTCTAATGATTTTACAGCAAAAGTCTATATATCATTGGTTATTTTTAGATACCAATGAGGGCTGTGCTTTACTGATTTAAATGATATTTTCAATGTCATTAACGTATAATAGAAATGATATAAGGCCACAGTGCGTTCCCTGTGGAACACCTGCGCTAACATAAATTAAAATTATCTACTTTTACTAACTAGGATCTATTATGCATAAATGCCGAGAACCAACGTACTATTAAATCAGTGAAGCCAAGCGATCACACTTTAAGTTGTGGATAACGTGCGCGGTTGGTTCCGAATTAGGTGAGAATAAAATTAAAAATGAAATTAATAGTGATAAAAAAAATAAAATTGGTGTCACAAATGTAAGCGTTGCGTCTGGTCGCAGTGGAATTAATAGGAAATCTGCTATAAGCCTACTACTACAGATCTTTTTTGCAAGAATATGAAACCTCATGCAAGAATCAAAAATCAGCAAGTATTATTACTATAACTGGGGATATCTCGGCTGACGATATATTTACGGATCAATTTCCCTTAACAAATAATCAAGAAAATATATTCAAACAAACAGTGATGGATAACAGTCAGTAAGTTACCTGAAACAAATCATAATGGCTAAAGAAATAATAATAATGATAATAATAGAGCTTTATTTATCTAAGAATAAATAATACATTACATTATAACTAAAAAAAACACTAATAAGATACTTTTAGATAAATTGGAATACGCTCAGATTACAGATAACAGTGTCTGTTCTTCCGCGTACCCATAACCGACAAAATATGTAAACGTGAACATATTTAAAATATATACAAAGACAATGATAACATATATAACGAAACATTAGGTTTATTATTAATTAGTTACTTCGAGCGAGCAGCGGATTTAAGGCATTTTTTTGAAATAAGTGTATGACCAGGATTTTAGAGACATATCTAGGCTGTTATACATTTTAACTATGTTATAAGAAAATGATCGATGAAATATTGCTGATCGGTGCACGGGCATAGTGAGCAGACCTTCATTTCTTAAATTAATGTTATGCACATTTGTTTTGAATTGGATTGTATTGTATAGATATGCCGGAACTTTATTTACAATAAGAAACATAAAGCATTGAGTTTTATTCTATTTACCATGGATAACTACTTCAGCTATTTAAATTTGTGTGAAATATGGTCATATTTTCTTATACCACATATGTACCTAACGCAAGAATTTGGTATGCTTTATATTCTAGTAGGGTCCTGTTGATCAATCAACATATTATAAAGTGTATCACAGTAATATTTAAAGGTTGTCTGCTATTGTACAATAGTTTTAAACCACAGCATGATTTTTATATCATATCAATAATAAGCGTTTTAAATCTAAATTACAGTCAAATGTGACTCCTATACTCTTGACTTCAGGAATAACTTTTATTTTGACATTGTCCATCATGATTGTAAAATCACTAATTTTATTAATTAATTTTTTTCTGCCTACAAGTAAAATTGACGACTTACTGCTGTACAGAGATAGCGAATGATCTTCAGCTGTTTGCAACAACCTTTCCAAGTCAGTGGTAAATTTGGTACACGCATGTGTTACACATGAAGGATGAAATGATGTGTAAATTTAGGTATCATCAGCATGAAAATGATGTCTGCAGTTCAGGATAGATGATTCGAATCCAACTGTGTAGATAGTGTATAAGAGTGGACCAAGAATTGACCCTTGGGGGATACCTGGCATTTCTGGCATTTTGCTAGAGCGTATACTATTAAGAACAACGTGTTGAGAACTGTTATATAAATAGTTTTGGAAAAACATTATACTGCCATGATTAAGACCTATGTAATGGAGAATTACTAGGAGTATATCATGGTCAATAGCACAATATAAAGGAACTAAATTTATTAAATTATCTATTAAAAATAAATTTAATGTATAATAATTAATTAAATAAAAGCCTTACTAAAGCCTAGTAAGACTAGGGTCGACACCATAGTCAGATTGAAGTGCAGATAGTATGCTGTTGTTATTTAAATACACGGCTAATTATTTTTCTGAATTTTTTTCTAAGATTTTCGACAAGGCCAATAAAATCGAAATAGGTCTGAGATCAAATTATTACAGAACTCCGCTATAAGTATTAACCACGAAGAAGCACATAATCCTCCTAGAAGTTACTAATAACAAAAAGAACTATAACAATTATACAAAGCGATGAAGCATAAATAATTAATCTAAATACGAAATATGTCGCCGATTTAACACTTGGAGAAAATGCAGTTCAAAAAATTGAGACTGCAAGCAAAAACTCGTGTAAAATGATACTTCGTAGAAAGAGCTACAAGAAATTTAACGGAGGATATGATGAAGCAACACATCAAAATCAATATCACCAGGGATAGATGATGATAAAATCGAAGAAATTAAAATACAAATCTATTCGCATAGGACCTATAAAGTAGGAATTCCAGGAGAATATGCACCGAAAATAGAATAGCAAAATAACTGGCCAAGTAGTTCATTATTATTTTTTAGCAGAGAGAAACCGGACACACAAAAGAACTCAGTAAAATATTATTTTAAGTATTATAAATTTTTAAAATAAAATGTAAGCTTGTCTAGCTATTTTAGAAAATCGTGTGCAAAATGCATCAGTAAGTAAGAACTAAAATATACTCCGTTTATCCATTTAAACGAAAAATTAAAAACAAAATTTTAAATGAAAATTAAAATTAAGATTAAAATTAAAATAAGGATAAAAGTTAAAATTGAAATCGACTTAATATAATTAAAATTAAACTTAAAATAAAATGAATTTAAATTAAGAGTAAATTAAAATTAAATTAAAAATTAAAAAACATATATAAAGTATTAAATAATAAATGTATAAATAAGTAAATAATAAAATAATACAAAAACGCACAATTCCATGACTCACAAAACCGGTATGATTTTGGATTTCTTTAATTCATTAGAAAAAATACTTTTTAATGAATTCAAATCACATCGTCATATGTAAAGAAATAATGGAAATTGTAAGGAGCTTTTCTCAATAAGTATTCTTTGATATTAGTTTCAAATCGGAGACTGGGTAGGGCTTTTGTTTCGGATGACAATTTGTTAAATAATAGTTTGGACCTGTTTTTGATTTTTCCAATCTTATTTTGGACTGCAGTAGATTAAGTTTATCTCTAGTGTGGTGTCTATGATGTTCATGAGTGATATACTTTGATATGTGTGTTTTGACATTAAATAAGCACTTTAATATATAAATTGCCGGTAACGTTAATATTTTTTCTTTGATAAATGCATTTTTACAGTCAGCTTGATAAGGTACCATTGCCGGTATTTTTATAATTTGACGCTGTCATGCAAAAATACAATGTCCTGAAGGTGAATGTCCCCACACTATTATGCCATACCGAAATCGAGATTTTAATAAAGAAAAATATGCCATTAATAATTGTGTATGACCAATCCTCTAAGACAGAAAATATTTTTCGTAAGGGTTTTATTAAGATGTTGACCATGATAGTCCCACGTTAGAGACTCATTTAACTGAACACCAAGGAAGCGTGTTGTGTTGTTATATTTGATTCCACTAGACCTTAAAGTAAAATTTATTTTATTTGTTTTCCCTTCATTTAGAACAAGATTATTTGCCTCACACCAACTGGCAACCTTCTTTAATGACTCCTTAGCCTTGTTTGCGGCTAGGACTATTTCAGAATATATATTAATCACTGTGGTATCAAATAAAATGGTTTCTGTTTCACATGCTTGT
This sequence comes from Ontholestes murinus, assembly GCA_963969525.1. Classification (NCBI taxonomy): domain Eukaryota; kingdom Metazoa; phylum Arthropoda; class Insecta; order Coleoptera; family Staphylinidae; genus Ontholestes; species Ontholestes murinus. Next base: position 51,522,252 of record OZ018395.1, read on the forward strand.
ATTAAATCATTTATATAAATTTAAAAAAATACCGGTACCAAATTTGAACTTTGGGTGGATACCAATTTCTAATTTATTTATACCCGATTGTTGCCCTTTGAATTCAACGATTTGCTCTCTATCTCCAAGACAGGAACGCACCAATAAGAGACTTCATTCTAATTTTTGTAGTAAGATTTCATGTGAAACGCAATCAAATCCCTTTAGATCTACAAATGTGCCATTTTCAAAACTTTCCAAAATTATATTTGTGATTAAAAAAAGGGCATTAGTTGTCGAATGACCTGAACTAAAGCTGAATTGGTTCTTACAAAAGAGGTTGTTTTTTCAAAATACTCGACTATTTGTTCTTTTAAGTTTGTTTCAATAATTTTAGAGATCACTGGTAGAAGCAATATTGGTTTAAAGTTAGATTTGATTTCTGTGTCTCCCTTCTTTGTGGATGGGAATCATCTATGCTAATTTGAGTGTTTGTGAAAATAAATCTTTTCATCATATCGACACTGATCTCATATTTGTCGCTGCTTTTTGTGTTTTTAAGATTTTGTATTGTGTCTAAAACTGTTACGTATGTTATCTCTTTGAATACATATTGGCATTTGTGTGCTGAATTTATAATAACATTTGTGTTACATTTGTCTTTTTAAATGGAGATTAGTTGTTAAGATACAGTAGAAAAATAGTCATTAAATTCATGACAAGTTATACTGCTAGCTAAGAATTTTTACTTTCCCTATACACGTAGTATATAGGGGGAGTATTGTTTTCGTGATTTTTTTTGAAATTTTTTTTTTGCGGAAATATCCGTTTTGGGCTCCCCTGACCCCAAAACACTAATTTCTGGAAAAAATTTTTTTGTGCCAGTATGTGTCTGTGTGTCTGTCTGTCGGTGGGCGCTGTATCTCAAAAACGAATAATCTGTTTGAGATAAAACTTTAAACTTACGGTTTTATCGTTAAAAACTGGAACTGAAAAGCTTTTGGTAAACATTCATAAACCGGAAGTGGGTGTTTACTCGAGGCGTTTTTTGGTTTTTTTGTCATATTTTTCTAAATATAAAAAATATTAAAAAACGGTTCAAATAAAAGTTAAAGGGAATAAAAAACTTAACATGTTTTATCCGAATATGTTTTTCTTAAAATACTTAACTATTGAGAAAAAAAATAAAAATTGAAAATTTTGACATTTTTTGCCAATTGCTAAAAAACCGTGAGAGCTACATTAAATTTTTATAATAAATATTTATAGAGAATTTAAAACTGAACAAATCATTATGAATAACTTTTTTTCGTAAACCTCATAGTTTTCGAGAAAAATATAGGGAAAGTACTATGATGGCCACATCACCATTTATTTATTTATTTTTATTGAATCTGTGTGAATTAAGTACTATCAAAGCCGTGCGTTGTTTGTTTGTTGATTAATTTATGAACATATTGTTTAACCGAGTAATGTTATCAGAAATAGTTTTTCTGTACTTAGTTCTAAACTCATCTCAAAAAGCTTTAGTATTTGAATTTGGATTAGGATTAAGTTTATAGCATGCTTCAATAAATTTCATTTCCTCACGCATTTCCTTTAACTGCTTATCAAACCAACAATATTTTTACTACGATGGTAATTTATGTTCTTCATTTTTACAGGAAATGAAGGAAAATGTCATATACAAAATACCAACTTATGGCTGACATGGAAGCGAAAAAATTTAGTTTGCCTTCTTTAGTAATCGGTCGGTTTTAAAAACTCTAGACTTTGATCAATTCTATTTTCAGAAAAAAGCCTAAGTGGGGAATGTTTGTAAAAATAGTGTCAAGACAATTATTTTGTCTCATGTTAGAATAGACACATTTGGTTAGTCTGTAAGTTAGTAAACAGTCATTCAAGTATACTTCACGAGAATCGAATGTTGAAATCTCCACCCAACAAAACCGTTTTTTTTTTATTATAATTAATTTTATCCAATAATAAACTAAAACTATTTAAAAATACATTAAATTCGCCTGATAGACATTTATTAGTTCCCAGATGTACGTGCGTATTAAGCTCTAGCGAATAGATTCCCTAGACGAGATACGGAACATTCATCTTTGGAAAGCCAGTGTTTACTTATACAAATAAATGACAAATCCTTATCAGCGATAAGCGTTTCAAACTCAATGATTTTATTGCGAACGGACCGCGAATTTAGTAATAAAATTTGTATGCATTTAGTTTTTTTTGCAATATGGTGTAAAAACTTATTTACCATTACGTTTTCTGGATTTTTCAAATCAGTAAAGTTGATTTCAGAGACACCTATTTTGAATGATGAGTACTCATGAGGATATTTTGAGTTTAATTGTTCGCATTTTACATCGTTAAAACCGACATTTTTTAAATAATCACACCATAACTGCCAGATTTTTGAAAAAGAAATCTTTAGCAATAGAACTGAGAATTCCTCTTCCATAAGTAGACCAATAACTGAATATGGCTTAAATATATTGTACAATGTGGCGCAAAATGTTGAATGTTAGTGGCTTAGAAACTGTGATACAAACTTGTTATTTGATAGGTTTCAAAACATTTTGTATAATATCTGTGATTTTTAGAAAAGTAACGGTGTATAATAACCCCAACAGTAATAATAATAACAATCAATTTATTTCACAAAATAGTGTCAATACAAACATAATATAACACTAAACTGAGAAGTCAAATAAGAGCAACTTAAAGGTATGTTCGGTAAAACTAAAACTCAGAGAGTGAATAAAGTTCTCTTCTAATTAAACACTCTTTGAGAGTTTACTTAAATGTATTTATATTAACTTCTATCTAAAGTGCTCTTAGAAGTTGAATAAACAATTTCAATGGATTCTAATATGGAGTTTTTTTTTTAAATTACTAATTTACGTAAAGGAAAATCGTATAAATGTGTATTTCTGGAATGATGAGTATGTTTTTTCGTAAATCAATGAATTTTTAGTTGTTCTTAACATGATACACAAGAACTTCACAAATATATAGGCTATTGAATGTAAGGATTTCAGCCGATTTGAAATGTCCTCTGCAAAACTTTATATATTTTAAACCTAGGAGAATCCTCACAGCCTTGTTTTGCATAATAAAAATTCGAGCACTAAATGAGCTTCTGTCATAAAACATTATTCCATATCCATATGGATTCAAAGTTAGATAAATATATTGAAATTAGTGCTTTAGTATCAAAAAATTTAGCCAAAATTCTTAGTGAATAACAAGTCGAATTTAGCCCGTATGAAAGAATAACACAGTGCTCTTTCCAATTCAGGTATTTGTTAATCATCGATCCTAATATCTTGCAATTATTTTAAAGTATTTCCTAATGCAATTTCTTAAGTTTCCAAATTCAAGTTTTAAGCACTGAATATAATTAAATTAGTTTTATCTTTATTTAAAGTTAATTTATTTAAGTTCATCCATGTTTCTAACCATTAAATAGTTATTAAGATGTAATTATTAATTATTTAATGACTTGTCATTTACTAGATTGCTGATACCATCTGCATAGTTTATTAATAAATGTTCTCTTGTTGTATTAGGAACCTCATTAATTTATATTAGAAATAAAAAGGGCCCTAAAATACTTCCTTGTAGGGTCCCAATATTTTGTAGCGTCTTCATTGGATACTTTGTTTTTTATTTTTACTATTTGTGTTCTTCCAGAGATATCCGATTTTATTAGATTTAGTAGAACATTACGGATTCCATACAACTCTAGCTTGGTACAAAGTCAAGAACTTTATCAAATGATAAATAAATCTTACTTTGTTAATATCGCACACAAAGTTTTGGCTTTAAGTATCCAACGTATTGGTAAAAAGTATCTGGTGATCCATGGTGTCCAACGGTCTATAAAGATGAAGAAATATTCCCATAGATTTTTATCCAGTTTCCAACGCTTTTACTAACTACATTACATATCTAAATATTGCAGTAATGGGCGATTTAGATTTCATGAATCCGTGCTGTGATTTATTAAATTGTTTTTGATAAAAAAAATTGATCAATCTTTTCGCTATTACATGTCAACCACTTTTGAGAAAACATTTAGTAATTATAAGGGTCTAGAATTACTAAATTCATTGAGATTGCTTTTTTGGATATAGATTTCAGACAAGAAAGAAATACTCCTTTTTCAATATTTTGATTAACTAAATATTTGATTGGAAGTACTAATTCCGATGTTAAATTTTAATGTTATAGAAGATATTTCGTCAAAACCGGCAGAATGTTTGTTTTTTGGCTCATTTATTGCATTAAAATCTCTAATGCGGATGATGTAGCATTTAAAAATATTGATTTATGAAATCGTTCAATAGTAAATGAAAGTTATGTATTAGGTAACTATGTAATAAGTTGAGTTGCAGCATTGCTGAAGTAAATATTCATTTAATTAGTGTATTTTAATAAAAGTTCAAGGTAACCGCAATTACTTTTAACCAATAGTTTATTTACAATCATTCATGTTCTTTTTATTTTATTCTCAATCTCATGAATAATTCTAGCATTATCATTTATTTGAGCTTGCAGAAACAGTTAACTATATTCAACGTTTAATTTATTATAAAGGAAATTTGCTTCAATATTATAATGTTTTATGTCATACAAGGAATCTAACAGATTCTTATTTAAAATAATTTCAGGAGTATTATACATTCTGTTTAGAAAAACTTTCGTTACATTCCGATTTATTTTAGGGCAAGATTTGTTGAGTGCACTGCGTATAACTTTTATGAAACAATTCCATGATTAATCTACATCATTGCATTCATACAGGTAAGATATATCAGAATTGTTAGTTAATAAATATCTTAAATTTTAAATATTTCACTGCTAAAATTTCTTAATTTTATTTTTATGAAGAGATGTGTAAGATGATGTACAAATATAGGATTCCATTGCTTAATGATGAAATGAAACATATTTAAGATCAAACAAAAATATATTATGACTTTAATATGCGCTATCAAAATGAAAATACATAAGATAAAAATAATGCTAAGAAAATTGTTAAAAAAGAAATTAGAACAGCAAAAGGGAATTTTAATGAGTCGCTAATAAAAAAACCTCAAATAAAATAAATGTTACTTAGAATATAATAAAACAATAGCAAGGAGAAAGTAACTAAAAAAAAAACCAGATTAGTTTAATACATATTTCATTACAGTTTCCTTGCGGATAATTAATGGTATCTCAAATCCAATAAATTTACGATTAATTCTCCTCAATATGCAGATGAAAGCAATGAAATTTGAGCACGTTTAATTTAGTGAGATTTGCGACACTATTAACACCTTAAAAGGTTCCAATTTAATACTAATTTCTTATCGAATGAATCAGGGACAGCAGGTATTTTACAAAAATAATTACTCAGGTACAAAATTTATTTCTATCGGTATTCCTTATGGATGGGAATGATATTTTTGATTACATCCCTTTGGTAAATGCGATCTTGTATGCGGATGATTGTACATTGATATTTACTAAAAACACATGGAGTCAGCCAGTGACGCATATAATAGAGCAAAGAAGTGATATGTTTCTTACAGTATTTTTAAATCGAGAAAAAACTTATTAGACACCTGAGTAAAGACAGTTATGGAAGGAATTCTATCATTTTATCTAATGACAAGCTGTTACTCTACCTTTGATTCTATATGTGAGTTTTAATTTTGCTATTTCGTATAAAAAAAATCTAACTCAACTCAATTAAGAGAAATCAGTCAGAACTTTGAACCGAACCTACTGAATTCAATAAAAATGTGTAACTATTGAAGGTAATTTTTATTAGGAAATAAATTCAGAAGACCAAAAGTATACTATATACTAACCCTTTGCACTCCAGCCATTTGTTATAATAATTATAACGAAACAAAATAAAACACTTACCATTGTATAAACATAAAATGCAGATTATACACATTGTAACGCAAAAATAAACACTTTTGATTATCTTAAAATTATGAGCGCTGAGTGAGATAAACAAGCGTGTCGCAAATGCAACGACAACGGATTTAATCCTAACATACGAAATGTCGCAAATGCGGCGACAACGGAGTGCAAAGGGCTAAAATATGATTCCTAACAAACAATTTGGTTGATGAATATATTTAATGAGTAATTGTTATATTATTATATTTATAAAACAATATGAATGTATCCAAGTACAATTAAAGGATGTTAAATCAAAAATTAAATAAAAACTACTAAATTCAATATACACACATGGTGGATGCGCCGGGTAGTTCGCGGAAATTCCATATTTAAAAGTCCTTGTAATATATTCAACTGATTTAATATGAGGTAAAACCTATTGTTTAGTTATTTATATTTTGAAAATGATAATAATAATTTTAAATAAGGACAATAATAATAATTTATTGAAACCTACATTTCATATATATTTATTCCGTATGAAGTATATAAAATATAGAGCTGCATAACATTTTAATATAAAATTATTGGTTTATATCGAGAGTTATTACATTTTTTACTTTTATGAGGAAATAAATAGCAACTAGTTTTTTATATATATAAACGCATTGCACCACTAAAAGCGTTTTACATTTTGTAAATATCATGAAAAATTCTCGTATTGGATTTTAATTGAAATATATCCCTACCTGCTAAAACTTTTAATTCTTCAAGAAACTGAAACCTCACAAGTATTTCCAATTACGGGACACGTGATATTAATGGAAATTATCACGCCGCGATGCCGAATTTATTGAGCGCACAGCAGATGATGGTGATGTAACGCCCATTTGAAAATTATTCGAGCAAAGTGTGCGTGTGTTGGTGTGTATGGCGTTAATCGCGTCTCCGCTTTTCGAAAATTCAATTTCCAACGTCGTTACTTATTAACGTAATTACCCTCTCACAATTTGCAGCCGGAGCACCCTAATGAAAAGAAAAAGATAAAGGGGGTATTTTATTGCCTTGCAGCAATTATTCAATTTATCCGGTGACACATTTTACAACATCAAATAGATCGATGATACTTTAATGAGATTTAGAAAAATTGCGCACGGAAGCGCACCTTTTATTATAAGCTTCTAAAGGATCTGTAATTAACATTATCTTTTAAAATTACAAGTAACAACAAAAATTTGGTCTGTTGTGCTGTTTAAGCTGGTTTAATCATAAAAATGGTAGCGACGTGGTAATATGTGTCTTTTTGTAATATATGGATATATATTACATAATTTTTAGTGGTAAGTGCGTTAGTTTAGTGTCTATCATGAATTACCAGGCAGTAACAGTCGCAACCATATTATGAATAACAAAAGTTTTAACATAAAACATATATATGAATTAAAAGCAAATCTCATAATTCTGTTAATTTAATTATAATAAGTATAATTATTAATAGACATATTTAGATAGTCGAGAAAGTAGTTTAGGCCTTATATAGCTTAATATTCACAAAAATATGAATTGATTTATTAATAGTTTTGTTAAAAATTAATTATATGGTTGCGATTTGTATTTGACAATATTTAGTAGAAATGAATAAAAACATTCAATACGATAAACATAAATACACTACATACAATTTTTAAACATAGAATATTTTTAAATTGCATACTTTACTTTAATTGTAACATTTGTAATATTGTCACAGTTGACTCTACGTTCTCTCACGAGTACGTATATGAAAAGCAGCTCTAAAACTCTAAGCCTCTAAAATAAAGCATGTACTGTATTATCCTTTTTATTTGTACTTTTTCTATTTATTTTACCATATATAGCTTAGTAAACGTATAATTCCCTTTTTTATATTACCAGTAAATTCGCCTGCTTGCCCATGTCGGTGTGGGTCGGTGTAATTCGATGTGGGTATTTGCAAAGCACACAAATGAACAATGGACATTTTTTTTACGTAAATGTCAATGCTGTATAAAAAAATCTTTTAAAATGTCAAATAAAATTGGTGGGTTGTAAAATAAGGTAGTAAGTAACGGTTCTGTATAGAGTTAATTACGCAATTCAATTTAAATATTTATTATGTACATATTATTAATTAAATTAGTTCTAGACAGTATACGATCGATGAATTAATACCTTGTAATGGAAACATTGCAGTTACGTAAATATTTTTTTACTATTGGATCAAATAGAACGCCCCTTAATGAAAACAAGCTTTTATCACCTACAATTACGTAAACAGTTTAGGCCAGCGTTTATTTTCCGATTTATGTGTTCAATTGAGTCAATCGAAATAGTATGTACGTAAATGCTTAGAGCGCATGTAATATTCGAGGTTTCCACCACTTATATAAGACGCCAAGCATACATCGTATTCAAAAATAGGTGGAGATGTTTGAAGTAACCTGTACAACATTGAAAAAAAAAATGGATCAAACAAGAATGACAAAGAACGCGAAGTGTTAACCAGACGATCCTAACCTATGAATTCAGAAGCGCGAAAGTACTTTAAGGTGCCTAGATCATCATCAGACCGTATTATTCACAAAGACCTAAACCTGCACTTTTTTATAAAATTGATGCAAGAATTAAATCTCTAGGATTTCATAATAAAAATAATTTCCACGAGAGGTGATATAAATTAGCCTCCGCGCTGATTTGATTTACTTCTTTTCTTGAGAAGTTATCTCAAATCTAAAGTTTATGCAAACAAAGATATTTGAAGGGTTATAAGCAAAATTTCAATGTAATGAGATGCGGCGGAAGTATCCGGTTAACAGTCTCATCTTTAAAAATGACTACATTACACAATTTTTGATTAGTACGCATAATCCTGGGATTGATTTGAGGAGGAAACTGTCGTTGTCGTTCATCAGTTTTGAGGAGGAACTCCTGAAGCCGTCATCGAAGGTCGAAGTGACTGTGCTGGTGTTAAAAGAGAAATCGAAGAAGGAGTTCGATGTATTCTCCACCAGAGTCGTAGTGAAGAAGCCGCTGGAACGGAGAAACATCATCCACTATTATAATGGTTTCCGATTGTTATTCATTGATATTCGCGCCTCATGTGGCGCAAAATTACTCTTCTGGTGTGGGTACAAGTTGGTGATAAGGACGGTGGAAAATATGTCCAGATTGGTACTCTTTTCCGTGTTCATAATTGTGCCCTTCATGGAACTTCTACCAGTTTTCATAAAAATTTTCCCTGGCATATTAACGACAGAAAGGGATAATAACTTGAAGCAAAATCTTAAAGTGTAGTTGGCTAAATTTTTACAGCAAACTTTGACGATATATTGAGACAAGGATAATAAATTCGAATTGTCTGAAGAATTCAATGAATAATTCGATTACCACTGGCAAGATGGTCACTAATAAGGAAATCATCAAGTTTTCAAAAATGTTTCAGGATGAAATCACTTTAGATTCCCTCTTTGCCTCATGTATGATCTTGGAGGTTTAAACTTTGGGCATAAATACATTACTGAAGTTTCAGTTGAGGATTAGGTTAAAGTCGTTAGCCGCTGATAATAAAATGATACCGAAGAAAGGTATTGACGCGTTGAGTTTATGGGAGGTAGAAGAGGTTTGCAGGGCTAGGGGTATGAGAGCTTACGAGGTGACGAAATCCATTTTATGAAGGTAACTAAAATATTTTTGATTTGAGTTTGAATAAAAATGATTATCCTATTTTCTACTGCTTTCAAGAGCTATAATACCAAAGAAGGAGGAAATAAACTTTAGGCGACCATTTTCGCTCTACCAGAGACCGCCATCATTCAAAAACAGCTATTGGTGCGAAGAAAGGTAAGATTGATTCTAAGGTCATCATAGAAAAGGCAAGAAAGAACAAGGAGGTGCACAAAGAAATGAAGGAAATAAGAAAAAACAGGAATACTCCAAATTATATACAAAAGATCTTATCTTTTATAGAAATAAATATTACAACTTTTATTTTTGATGTGTTTTCATCAATCATCCAATAGCACCAGGTTATCGTCCTCGTTTTGACGATCCCTCTTGCGGGCCCCCATCCTTTGTTTCGATCTCCTCGAGATCGTCATCGTCCGTGTCCATTTTCGAAAATTTATTATTATTCTTTTTTCTTTCCATTAGGTTCTGGTTTTGCCTATAACTCCATATCTGGGAGAATTTTGTATAAGAGGTCATTCTTCTCTTTAGGACATAATGATTTATACAAATAGTTAATTCATAGTTTTGAACAAAATCATCCATCTTCAACATCAAACCATCTACAATACCTAATTCTTCTAATTTCTTGTCATTAGTGACCTCTGTTTCACCTTGTTCAGAGAAAATAACGACCATTTCGTTTCCGTCCTACGCGGCATCAAAAGAAATCGTGTTAAGACCGTTCTTCAGAATGTGAGTTTTAAACTCGTTCACCGTCTTGGCGGCAGTGTTAACAGAAACGTTAATAAACGGCTGCGGCGAAGAGACGTAGTATTTTGGATTAGCCGGCTCGAATTGCTTCTTCGTCATCATCACGGTATTGCTAGCCACTTACTTCTGGCGGACGTACACAATTTAGTAGTTTTCATAATCGAAGGCCAATGGTCAAAATAACCGCAAGGCCGGCTACCATTGCGTAGGTAGTAGCACTTGCTGGGATGATGTTTCCAGCAATATATTTGACATCAAACCTCGACTTCTGTGTGATTTTGAAAATATGGCTTCTGGCAGTAGTACAAGCTGTTACAAAATCGAGGACAGGCTTGTCATATTCATCCCACATAAGTAATTCTTTCTTGTTGAGCATCTTCTTGAGGGTAGAAATGCTAGAGGTAAACATCTTTGCACATTTATCAAGAGACCACACCTCCATGTCTTCTTTATGAACATTTTCATTATTTTACTTAGTTTGAGAAGAAGCAGCATTCCAGTTGTGCTCTAGTTTTCCACAAGTTTTTCATTGTGATCAAGTAGTTAATGTCATCCTTAAAGAACTTATTAAAAAAATATTTTTGGCATCATAGTAACAATTCTGAGCCGATTGATTAGTTGAAGACCTCTGTATATTTCCAGTTCCTGTGGTGTTAGCCGCCATCGCATCCTTTCTGGCATCACCGGCAGCTTATATGGGATATGCAGGATCTAGAAAACATCTTACTTGGAATCAATTACTCCAAAAAAATTGATCGAATTAATACTTGACCCAAACGATGCAGTGCACTGGCTCAGACAGTGTGTTCCTAATTGTGCATCCTGGAAAGGTTTTCTGTATTATACCCAAGTCGGAACTTAAATCAGTAATACCCAAAGTAACTAAAAAGAGGACGAAGAGAAGATATTGATTACTTAAGACGTCGATTGGATCTCAAAAGAGAAGATTATCATCGTCGAAAAAGTAAAGATTGAGAAGCCCAAAGAGCATTTTCGGATTACCAGGAGGAGGTACAGAATCTACACAATACTCTTGCAACCTTTTCCAAGGTGGAGATTGTGGAGACTAGGATGGTCTTTAGCTTAATTGTTAAAGAAAGTTACAAGGATGATCAACAAGCTAGAGAGCAAGGACTTAAAATTATTTTTACAAATGCGTATATAAATTGTTGTATTTTATTTAAGTATAAAAATGTTATGACTTTATTAACATTGTTGATACTAGATTTTTTTTAAGTTAGTTGATAGTTGTTTTTAATTTACTTATTTATTATTGAATTGACGAGGCGGATACATGATGTAACTCCATAACAAATTGAAATAAAACAACACAGTTGGTAGGGTTTCACATTTATTGTTGAACACTGCAACATGTTTGGCCACACAGTGGCTTCATCAGGCAGATGAATAATGAATCATTTACTATTATTCGAGCAGCATTATTAAAGTAGTTCAATTTCAATTGAATTAGAAAAAAATTAATTTTTTTGACATTAAGTGATGGTTTTTTATTGGACTTAAATAACTTTTGGAGCAATTGAGAGATTTCATTACTAAAGTTTGTTGTAGTTAAGTTTCAATTTTGAGGGTTGAATACTCTAAGATAGAAAACGCATTTTGCTTACATCTATCACCTACTTTTCAAAATGGAAAGAATTTTGGACAAAAACCGAATGTAAATATGGTTATAAATGTTATAAATATTCTTAAAATGTTACAGGAATATATGTCCAAAAAATCGGAACATATTACTAATACGTTGCTTTTATTTACTTTTTGGCTAAAACCATTCCTATTTTAAAAACTACCTCTTGTATTAGAATAATAAGTTTAAAATACTGTAATGTTGTTTCCTTTCAACATCAGCCACAAATCGATTTCTACCTATTTTGATCTCATCTCAGTAAATTATTGCAACCTTTAGATAAAAGGTGTCATATCAAATTGTCAATACCTTCTAGTGGATATATGGAATTACAAAATTCAGTACCAATATTCTACTTTTCTGTCTTAAATTCAAATTCACAAACTATTTATTTGACTACAACTTAGGCGTTGCCCTAATCCAACTTAAAGAGACAGACTACTACAAAACATATCATAAATATTCACGTTCATCAACCGCATGCAGAGATCTACAATTTGGCGGCAAAAAATCCTGATGAGGAATCAATCGCTCACAACTGCATTCGACACACATAATGACACATAATGATTCGACAACAACTGAAAACAAAATTTTATAATGGCACACAAAAATACTCACATTGATCAGCATACAGAAACCAACGAAAGCACGTCTTTGAGGTGTACATAAAATTAAAATTTTTGGTGGACATTAATGTATACCATACATAATGGCAACGCAATATAAATAACACAACATGTCACACATTAATAAACCATACAATAACGTATCCAGAGTTCTACATAACTTCTTTAGATGATCTTAGTCGTACATATAACGTAATGCAATCGATTGACAGTCTTGATATAATCGTACTCAAAAATATAAACATAAGCACTGGCTTCCTAGAACCTGCCAACTAAAAAATCACACAACATATCAAAACACATTACATGATACATAGACAAAAAAGCAAACTGGTTTTTAATAGGTTGTTGAAAAAATTCACTTGGTTTGTTTCACTAAATTAACACAATGTTTCACCAAGTGAAAAATGAGAATCAAATACAAGATATATTAAACTGGTTTTACTTCAAACAACTCACTTAAAAACACAAAATACAAATAAAAATAAATATAAATATAAATAAAAATTATACAGATACTAAAAACAATCATCAACATAATCAAACAAAATCGATTCCAATTAACTAGCTAACAATAAAAACTTACACGAAAAAATTTGAACATAAATGCAATTTAACTGAAAGAAATTTGAGGGATTATTGACACAAATCATCTTTATCAATATTATTCCTAAAACATAATACATACATTTAAAGAGACACAGAAAAAGCAATCGCAGTCGTAAACTCTTACAAAAACACATTCACACCAAACAAAATTGTTCAGAAAATACTTAATATAGTAGAAAACTAAATCACACAAATCAACACCACATACACTAGACACACTGAAAACGTAACAGAATTATACACTATAAAAACACTCAAAAACAGAGTCTAGAGCCGTTCACAAACTTGAACTAAAAAATCTGCACCTAAACTTATTATAAAAAAAACTAGTATTAATATCCACACGTTTAACCTGACATTTGAAAAACCTTTGTTATTCATTCAGTAGAAATCCAGACATTATTGATGATTACTCTCTAAGCAAACATCTTCTGCCAATTGATAAAATTCTTGAACTGACTGCTTGAAACTGTAAATTGACCACGCGAACACTTTGAATGACTGATGATTACTGTGTGATGATGACTGACTGTGAACTTGGTTGATTGATAGTTTCAAGCAGTCATTCAAAATCTCAAGTAGTCAAACAATCAGTTATTACCATTTACTTGTCCGTAAATTTAAATATTGCTAGTTGTTAATTATTTTGTTTTCTTGTAACTTCGTTTTCATTGTTAGTTTTGTTATTTGTTTTTTTTTGTTATTAAATTCAAAATACCATCAAATCAGTTTTTTTTCATTTAACGATTACATTAATTGTGTTTCCCGCAAGATAAACTGAATTAAGATCCAGCCCACCTCAAAGCAGAGTGTAAGGTAAGTGAATTTTACATTTTTTCTTTTTTTATTGTGGATTAGATTTAGTTCTCTGGTATTCAGGTCTCATGCTCTACACGTCAAAGCTAGACGTAAATTATCGGTGGAGGTAAAGTCGAAATTCATACGCATCCTCCCGTAATCATCGATAATAATTGGCGCCCAACGTGGGGCTAAAACGAATATTAAAAATAGATACAGGGTGGATCATATAATCGTACGAACTTTGCGCATTTTGAAACTAAAATGAAAGTTGAATTAATGGATAATAATAAGCGTGAATGTAAAATATTGAAAATGATTTGAAAAAACGATCCGATTCGCGAATGGTGCTTTATTAGCCGTAATGTAACGGTCTTTCGGAAATCCCGGTTGGATTGCCGGTAACACAACTTGTTAATAAACCCTTATCAACCAACAGTTTGGCTTCCAAACAGAACCCAATAACCCTTTGTGTATTCGATAAAAATCATAGCTGAGCCAAAAATCACCGAACAGTAATAATCACCATTGACATTGAAATGCATTTAATAAAGTCTAGCATGGAATGCTGTCTTAGAGATTCACTCAGTGCCAAATTGAAATTCAAGGCGACAATTTACTGTCAGAGTAAATTCATTTTACTCCGACTCAAATCCTTAACTATCTGGGGTTCCGCAAGGAAGTGCACTCGGCCAATCTTTTTCATTAACAAAATTTCAATAAATATACACTTTCGGAATTTCATTGCGGTTTTTTGCAGCATCCTATTCACCTTCAAATCATACCCCAACCTCAATTCACATATTCATACAAGATTTGAACACTATAACATACAACGTATTATTTTTATTACAAATAAGATAGTAGAAATTATATTACAAAAATCATACATTAAACACATTGATAAAATAACAGATAAAAATAAAACTATAGAATGGAAGAAGGAAAATAAATTCGCAGGTATTACACTGAATGAACTGCTGTCATTCAAAATCACAGTTAAAATAAAAAGCAAATGGCATTGAAAAAAACAAAACAATGTCAATATTAAGAAAACAAGACCAAACGGTATTTGAATTGATATTGATATTGAATACAGTTCTGACAGAAATGCAATGTCAAAAATTATATTTTAGAACAGATCTGCTTTTAGATGACTTCTATATATCTGAAATACGCTTATTTACATTTTGGTTCAAGCCTTTCTTCGATTTGACATCATCATCATCGTCGTGACATTAGCTGCTGTAAGAATACCATCCTAACACCACACTTTAACTAGCGGGGTTAAAGACCCTACTTACGCCTCTGTTAGCATCCGATATATGTCAGATCCCTGCGGACACTACAAGAAGCACTCCTCGGTAGAATTAAATTAAGCTAGTGACTAATTGTCTCTGCTTGGCAAGGTGGCAACCTGACTAGCCATAACACACGATAGTAAGAATTTTTGTATTAGTGAATTTGGTGGAGTATTTATACTTGAAAGTTTTTTTTTATAACCGACCATGTTGCGGTTAGATGACATATACAGAAGTATAAGTAATCTACTTGTGGATGAAATAACGGAGGTGCTTCCTAGGAGACCATGTCCAGAACACTACGAAATCGAAGAAGAAGATACGACGAACGACCGTAAAAAGTAAGGACTGAGACCATAACGATAAGGAGAGTGAAACTATTGATAAAATGAAGCATTGGCTTTTATATTTATATTACGTCGCTAAACCCAACAAAAGTTGTTCGCGCACAAAGCACTTGGAAGCAATTGATCGCCTGTTTTTCATAAAAAACGGACATACGCAACTGTACTATTAGTGCAATGTCGAACGGTCAATTCTAAGTCATACACAACCTTTTTCTTTGCTAAAACAACTGAAACCAACAGCCAAAGACGTATCATTCTCTACCAGAACAATGAGAACTTTCACAATTGTCATAAAGAAGAGTTTTTAGGAAAGTTAAATTAACAGGTCACTTTGAAATACAATACACATATGTGTCATTATTATTTTTTTCCTTATTATCTAATCTATTAGAGCCAATTAGAGATGTTAAAGACGAAATTATTTTTAGACATTACTATAGGTTCTATGAACATAAAATATAGCAATTTTGACAATTACCAAAGCCGCAAGAGTAAATCATCTGTATCTTCTTGTTAATGTTCAATAATCTATTAAATAAACTATCTTTGTTTTTAGCTATTCTATTACTTAAACTTTGTAAGCATCCATCCTCAAAGAGGCGCCGAAGCAGGGAAAGTCAAACCTGAGAACAGCCATTGGTTCAAGCAAGAGACAAACATGAACGAAACGATAGGAGGACTTCCTTCTAGAGGTGAACACTTACCGCATAGTTGTGGGCCTATTTAATCCCGACGGGTTACTGACCGGGGCTAACTCGGTGCTTGTAAATGCCCTGTTCCTAAGGCAGAGGAAAGAGGAACTTCTTAGACTCCGAACGATGACAGCTACGGAGGAGAAGTACTTTGGAGAGGAGGAGGTATGGACTGCTGTCCGAGCACTGGCAAGATGGAAGGCGGTAGGACTGCAAGGAAACCCGGGCGAAGCACTCAAGGTCATGGCTTTGGACAAGCCTCACACGCTCAATGAGAGATTTAATCAGTGCCTCTGTCAGAAAATGGTTCAGGACACATTCAATAGTAGATGTCAGTAGTTTATTAGGAATAAAAGGCAACTTGGTGGATATTTCTTGGTCTACTTGCTAGATGTAAAATTTAACGTTCTGGAGAAGTTGTTGGTGGACCGGGTTAAGGACATCATTAAGCAGTACGGATTCATGATGGGTAGGTCAACGAAGGATGCACTCCTGCGGATGAAGACCAACGGGGGACCGGTTAGGCGGAGAAGGCACTACTTTTCCATAAAGCTGGATGCGAAAAAATATTCAACGTTATGCTGTGGAAGGTAATAATGGATGCTTTGGTCGACAGGGGGATACCAGAGTACCTACTACGTATGGTGAGGATTTATCTATTGGAGAGGACTCTGGTGTACGAGGAAACTGGCATATTCATATCTTTAAGTTTGACCGGGCGAACCCGCAGGGATATGTGTCCGGCCCACTCATCTGCAAAGATAAAGTGTGAGCGCTGTCACTTTCGGAGAAAATAGGACTAGTGAGTTTCACGGACGACCCTCTTATCATTAAAAGGAGGCGGGTCATAATGCAGCTAAAGAGGACCACGGCCAAGGTAATGTATGTCGCTGGTGGGCGATTAGTTCAGCAGGAGGGGGATTAGTGTGGTGACGACCGCGGCGGCCTGACTTTTTAAGCGAAGGATGGGCAGAATCAATGGGGAAATGATAGAGCTACTGGTATAGGTCTTCAATAAAAATATCTATGCTTGACATTTAACTCGAACACTCAGTGTGTCCAAGGTGTAGGGGAAGCTGCGATGGGGGCAGCGAGAGTAACGTTAGGGGGTCTATGTTCAGTTTGTAAAGTGCACTATGGAACGGTCATTTTTTTTTTTGCAACAAATATATAGCTAGCTAGCAGAAGATGCCCCGTGAGCGAGGGGGTCTTTAAGCTTCTATATGCCGCCCTCGGGTTCAGGAAGAACGCGGAGAGGCTGTCAGGACCCCTGAGGTACTGGGCACTATGAGGTATGGGAAGGTGTTGAAGAATACAATCTAGGTGTTGGCATTGTCTCGCCCGGCTAATGTAGCTAGGGGTGTTATGTACAGGGTCGCAACAGGAGGCGTCCCCAAATGCGAGGCCAGAAGAGAGGTGGGGAACCAGCTGTGGTGGTACTGGCAGTAGAGGTGGTTACTTAGCAGGAAACATTTTTAATCTGATATTATTTATAAAGGTCTGTGTAGGTAGAAAGTATGGGGAAGACTAACACCAGAGGCAGCTCCTGTCCGGACATTCGTGTTTTACGAAATATGGCGAGGGCAGCGAGAGTAATGAGGACAGCTGAGCAGTTAAAGGAGCAGAAGCTATCATGAGTTTCTTTATGTCCGTAGGGTTTTCCAAGATGTTGTACTCAGCACTGGTGTGGAAGGACGCTTTCAGGTCCAGGAGGAACGTATAGTCGTTAGGGGGGCTATGAGGTACAGAGTACTGCGATTGCCCCAGAGGTGTAGAAAAGTGTTGACGAACGAAATCTATGTGTTGGCATTCGAGGGCTAGAAGGAATGGATGCAGATTTCAAGAAAAAAAAATATATACAAAAAAACTAATTTAGTTTATACTTTATTAAGATATTTCTATTGCTAATTATAAACTATAAACAATAAATACGAACAATTGTAGCTAGTGATAATCGAGTATAAATAAAGGTTATCCAGAAGAAGGAAACATCTGATGAAATGGAAATAGATTCTATACAAGCATTGGAAAGATATTAAAAAATTACACAAGAATAAAATTATACCTGAATTGCATGCATTTGCCAATGTATTTTTAAAACTATCTAAGGACTCCAAAGAATGGATGTAGATTCTAATCCCTTGGAGTAGAAAATTTAAAGTCACACCCAAAGCATATCTTCCTCCATGTAAAAAGACCTACAAATAAAATTGATTCTAAGCAAAATAAATGACACTTCTATACTAACCACAAATAATGCTCTCTAATAAATTTCCCGAATTGAAAAATTCATAACGGAACATCTTTAATTAAATAATAATTTAATCAAAATGCCGGAAAGTCTAAGAATGTTACCTAAAACTATACTATACTATAAATAAACTACAGGATTCATTATAAAAGTTACTCGTAATTTCTGGGGAAGCATATTTATTGATCCTACTGGTACAAATACTTAAAATAATCCCCCTAGCATCAATGCACTTGCGTAAATGTGTCTGCATGCTTGGAAGGTACCCTGAAACTCCTCGACGAGAATGTCTTTTAGATCGCTGTAACATGCTTTTCAATATTGACCACGGACTCCAAATACTTTCTTTTCAGCTTTGTCTTCATTCGGAGACTCAAAAAGAGTTGAATGGAGCCAAATTGGGACTGTAAGGGGTGTAGGGGACCATCGGAATGTTGCCCCGAGCCAGGAAATTTGTAACGACGAAGTCCTTGTGGCTGGGGGTATTGTCAAGGCCAAGCCTGATGTCAGCCTTCAGGTATGCGGCCTTGTATTTCAATATCTTGAATACCTGCAGGTAAAAGGCTAAGTTGACAGTTTCGCCCTGCGTTACAAACTCAAAATGGACGACTTCACGGACGCCAAAAAAGTCAAACATGCTCATTCTTGGGACGGGGGGATGATTTTATGTGCCATTCGCTGCTTTCTCTTCATTTTAAAACTAATCAAACAATTCTTGGTACCGTGAAACTCGAAGTATTTTGTGGTCTTCCGTTAATACTTTTGGTACAAGCTTTGCACAGAATTTGCAAATTTGCAGATTTTCGGTCACTATCCCATTCATTGCTAATGTGGACATCTTTAGAATGCCAGAAATTTGCTGGACGCTTAATCGACGGTCGGAAAGCAAAACTTCGTACAGACAATTCACTGCTATTCTGGATCTCCGCCCAAACTGTGACCTTGAAATGCAGTCACCCTTGAAGAGCTCTTGAAGCATGTTTCGGTTGCATTCTTTCCAAGTCGCACAAAAAACTTGATTGCGTATCGTTGTTCAAAGAAAGTTGTGATAGTAAGTATGTGTAAATCATGCACTCCTATTAGTGTAAAAAACAAATGTACCTATTGAAGAAGAAAAGAAAAAAAAACCACTATTAAAAATATCTGCAGTAAGCTAGACCTATTAGCTGTTGAGTGGCCTTATCCGATCTATGACTCTTATCTAGAGGGAAACAGTAATTCAATATTTTTATTAAATGTTTTTCTGACTATCGCTCTCATACCAAATAGTATTGCATCCAGCACTGTAACAGATATATTTAAAAGGGATACAATTTTAACTTTAGTGTTCATAGCAAAGGGTCTATCAGATAAGCGAAGTAAACCGCACCGAGTTACGTTATTGTATGAGAAGTAGAAGTAATTTAGAAAAAGGGCAGGAATATATTTAACAGAGAACGGTCTGCTCGGTGGTGGAATGTGATAAGATTAGTTGTGCCTAAAACGCGGAATATTCCCCGGACCGTTAAGTCCGCCGACGAATAAACTTCTTCCACGGGCGTAAACTTAATCCTTCGACCCCCATATTCGTAAATAACCATTAATGTATTATTCAACTAAAAGTTTATAGCGTAAACAATATGAAAATTTATGGACGTGTATGAAATTATAGTGAAAGACCAACAGGACCAGAAAGTTAAAACTGTCCAACTGCTATAATAAATTATTTATCAGATCTTATATTCAACTCGTAAAAATATGACAAAAGGACGACCTTCATTTAGTATTTTATATTAAATATCAGCAGTAAAAGGGATTCCAATTAAAATAATCATATATATATATATATATATATATATATATATATATATATATATATATATTTGCATAAAGAAAGCATTTTTTTAATATGGCCCAATGTTCCTGACGTTTGTACATGCTTATATTAACTCCCTTCGTCGTATTCAAGTTGAGGGTCCAAACCGCCCCTTAAATTTACCCTCCGCACTGGAAAAAATCTCTGGAGAAAGATTACCTTGAACTTATTTATATTTGCGTAGAACGGATGAATGAGGTGGAAACGCATTTACATTTCAAAGTCAAATTTTGATGGTAATTAGTACCTCAGATATAAATAAATTCTGGCTCGTAACTTTATTAACATAATATTCAAAACAATTTTATTGTTTGTGCCCTGTTTCTTCAAGGAGAATTAACAGAATTTCACTTTCATTTGATTCGCAAAATACGAATTAATTAGTTGTAATAGTAGAAATTTAACACTTGAGTTTATCCTTTAAAAAATATTATTAAATAGCTCTATTTTTAACAGTTGGATTATTATCACATAAAAATACACATTAAAGTAGATTATAAATACCAAAAGATATATGATAATGTAATTTACATGAGTGTTGGAGTTTAATAATTTATTCATTTAAATTATCAGAGGAATTCATGCAAATTATATATATTAAGAGATATATGAGAAAATATAATTCATATGAGGTTAACAGTTACATTTAAAATTAATCAATAGACATAGATAAATTTTATCAACAATAAAAGCATTATGTGCATGAAATAAATATATTTAAATTAGAGTATCTTCAAAATATTAAAACAATGTAGATTAATAATAGTTTAATTGTATTATTGAGTTATTATTCTTAAATATAAGTAAGCAATTATCATGATAAAATGATTAGATGAAAAGATACACTACATTTTAAAGTGCACCTGTTATACATTTGAAGTTGAATTCATGAAAATGTATGATAAATCACAAGAACCTCGAATCCACTTTATTCCTCTTGCATGTAATATTAATGGAGGTTCACATCTCGAAATGCATTCCGTAAGCCCTCTTGAATACAATCACATCTTAAATTAATTGATGTTATGCGACGTTGTTGACCTCGTTGTCGTCGATGCCCGCTCAACCTGCAGTCGTGGAGATGACAAGCCCTCCAATTTTATGTATTTGATTGGCTTTCTCATCCGCTATTTCCCTGCTTACATTAAGGACGTTTTCCCTGGTTGTCTTAAGGGATGCCGCAGATAGACACTTAACCAATAAAAGCATTTCTGTTTAGGTACGAGACGTCTGGGAAAAGCCATAAATGTATTATTTATTACCCGCGTGATTTATTGCTTTATAATGTCGAGTGTATTGCGGTCCGCGATTCTTTTGAAAGGTGGAAATCATTTTGCAATTCTATGAAAGGCCGCCTCATCGAGAATATGGAAAGAATCGACGTTATAAAGATTATTGGCGGAAAAATCGCATGAGAATAAAAAGAGGGATTTGTTGTAAAATTGAAACAAAAAAAACATTCAATTCAATGGGAGTTATGGAGCTTTCAACAATAATTACAGTATGCTTTAAAAATATGAATATAATTCAATGAAACAAATCGAGTGCCGAATTTCAAAAGCTCACCAAGCGAAATATTTATGTTGTTTAACAATAAAAACAATAAACGTGGGAGTTTTGTGATAATTAAACTGAATGCACATAAAACCTGGGTTTTTATTGGAAATAATAAAAAAACGAATGCGTGCACAAAAAAACAATTGTTGAAATATAATGTAACAGAAGTTACTTATATTGATATAATCATTAACAAGGCTATTCATAAAAAACAAATAGCATAAACATTGTTCTCTGGCAATTTTAAATAGTTATTTTATCTCAGACAATAATATTATTAGAAAAGGTGTGCCAATAATACGAGATAAAATAACTATTTAAAAATCCCAGAGAACAATTTTTATGCTATTTGTTTTTTTATGAATAGCTTAGTTAAATATTATGTTAATATAAGTGGAACTAAAAAACTTCTATTACATTCCATTTCAACAATTGAGTTTTTTGAAAAATAAATACGTCTAATACAACATTATACTTGTTTAGGTTTAGGAGAGTTCATATAAAAAGTGTGAATATTGCAAAAGAGGCATGATAAATGTTTCAAACGAGACCTCTAAAAATGAATCATAAGCAGGCTCCACTGGCGTGCCCTTTATCTTTTAGTTGTGAAAAGTGGAGAACACCGCTTGTAAGCCATGTGTACTGTCACAAATAATGGTTTAACACTTACTATGCGCTACCGTTAGATGTTCCCTAAAGGAAATACTGTCTGTAATGCCAGCCTAGATTAAAACACTGTCTCTCCTTGGAAGCTAATTAAATTTGTCATGGATGTTAAATTTCTACGGAATTGGGCGAAATAGGGTAACAGTGGAAGAAATAAATTTACATCCCTTTATATCACAGAAGATGTGTTTGAAAATATCGACCATTCGGTTTTATTTATTTTATTCCTTAATTATAATGATTAATTTCAAACGCGAAATAAAAACACGCGCGGAAATAAATGCGACGAAATTCGGCAGCCGAAGACGAACGGGAAACAAGAGAACAAACAAATCAAACGAAAACAAGACAAATCGCGAAAAACAACACAAATGAATAAAGAGACGAAAAGAGGCACATCGAATGAATATAGAGAACAAGAACAAAGAGAGGAAAGTGACATCTTTGCAGGTAGCAAAAAGATTCTACGGTCGCCAGAGCAAAGGAAAATACAAGAATAAAGAAAGGAAAATAATAAAGAGAAGATATGGAGGAATTGAAAGAAATGATGAAGGAGATGATGGCAGAGATGAAAAAAACGCAGAAGAATTAAGAGAAGAAATAAAAGAAATAAGGCGGGAGATGAAGAGGAAAGAGGATAAATGAGAGCAAGATAAAAAAGACATGGAACAGAGGTACGAAAAATTAAAGAATAGAAAATATGGAGAAAGATAAGAGAAGAAACAACATCGTGATAAAAGGACATAATATAAGGGAAGAGAACATAATGGAGTAGAGAAGTTCTGCAAGGAAACACTATAAGTAGAAGCCAAAGTAGTCAAGGCTATTAAATTGGAAAAAGGAAAAGGAGTCGAGATGATAGTAGCGGAAATTGAATCTAGAGAGAGAAAAGAAGAATTAACGAAAGCCAAGAGCAGTAAATTGAAGAACACAAAAATATATATAGACGACGATATGACCGTAACAGAGAGAGAAATACAAAGACAAATTAGAAGTATAGCCAGAGAGGAAAGAGACGAAGGTAAAAACAATAATTACTACGAAAGATTCAAAGAAAAGAGGAAAATAGTAAAAGACGAGGAATAGCAAAGATTAGGAATTGGGAAAAGTTGGGAAAAGTACGTCTTTTAACATACATAAAATTTGCTAAAATGCCAATTGCATTGATATGTTTCAAAAATCACATCTCACTCACTCGCAGTGTTCAGCGAACAAAAGATGTACTTGGAGTTAAACACATATGTGACTGTGGAAGCGTACGAATCGCACTTGCAACGCCCAGTGATAGCAACCGAGGCTCTCATCCACCACATGAGAGCCTCGGTTGCTATCACTGGACCTGACTGGCGCAGCTGGTAGCGTGCTCGGCTAGAAACCGGGAGGCCGCAGGTTCGAATCCTGCTGCAGGTACATCTTTTTAATAATACAATTGGACAGAATCTACCAGGCTAACCATCGCTGCTGAAAGAAGACGACTGGTGAAAAGTGTCGGTCTGGGCTTGGCTTTATACCATGCTCTTCGGTACTTTTGATCACGTAGTACCAACATTTTTGGAGCAGGTAATAATCTTTGTTCTCTGAAAAGAGCCCGTTTTGTTGCTCTGCACTAGTTGTTGTGTTGCTGCATTTTGGAAAATTATCTCGTTTGGAATGTTTCTCATAATTTTAGCTCATAAAATAGATTAAAATATATTTACGCATTTGTTACGACGTTCAGGTGAACTGAACATCGGCAATAGATCCGAATTCATCAATTCTTCGACGTTCTCAACAAGTAAGGTTATTCACAATGATTACATGGCGCATTTTGTGCAAGAATTTGGCTTTGAAGCCTTACAAGTTGCAAACGAAGCCCATTATCATTTGTTCATTTATTTCATTTCTGATAATTCAATAGCGATTATTGAGAAGCCTTTGAACGCTCAAAGTTGTAACCGTATGGTACCCTATGTGGTGTGGAAGCGGGAGTGGACCGTTTTTTTTTCAAATTTCTGGAAATGGGGTTACGCCATCGAGAGATATTAACAACTCAATTTTGGATCCGCTGATATGGATATCACTGACATGTGGTTTCAAAGCAATGTTACCACAAGTCATACAACTGTTAAGTGACCGGCCCGATCATATGGGGCTATGTTGAAGAAAGAGTCTATTTGGAGCCAATCAACTTAAATTTGTGAAGTGATTAATGAAATAGACGAGCCTTTTTTTCAAAAAGTGTTTAAAAATTTTGATGAAATAATCGACATCGATATCATTTTTCATTTATAATTGCTAAAACTTACTTTTTCTAATACAATAACAATTTTAATAATTTTCTTCTAAATTATTTGTCTTATTTTGTTTAAAAAAACCTCTTTCTTTACTTATTGCAGACATGTGGCGTAAAACTTGCAACACGCAATGAATACCAAAACATCTATCTTCTTCTTTCAAATGCAAAGATGTCTGCAATATATAGTTTCTTATTCATTTTATATTAGTATTCTATTATATGTTTGAATTTCACCATAGGAAATAGGAAAAATATATTATAGTACTGCATTATTCTACGTAAATCTGTAATTATTGCAGATGTACATGCTTGGAAAAACACAATACTCCTGATGATGATCCTGTCACTATATTTTCAGTTATAGGGTTATTTAAAGAGCAAATTAATATTTATAAATTAAAACTTTCCAAAGAAATTAATAAAATAATTGATTCAATAAAAATAGAGAAAAAACTTCATAGAGATTTAAATAATGTACAGAGCAATAATAAAAATAATGTCATGGCGACACGAATTAATCGTTCTCTCTATGTTAGTGAACTAAATCTTGGTGAAAATAAGCAATGTATGTTGTGCAATAAGTTTATTGAAGTGAACTCCTTCAAGTATGCTATAGATGATTTAGATTTCCACTATGCCTGTGCAAAATCAGAGGACAAGTTTGGTACCCAAAAGTGCCCTCTATACATATTAATTGCCTCACAAAAAGTAATAATGATACTTGTTAGTCAAGTGACAAATCAGAATAGCACTAATTGTAAAGAGGAGGAGAAAATATGGGTTCTTACACAAGAAATTTACAATCTAATGGATGTAAACCAATGCAACAGTCAGCAATATTTAATTAAAAATAAAACAAATAAATCAACAGATTCCTCAAAAGATGGTCCTACGAGTGCTACTTCCAAAACAAATACAATTGGAATAGACAAAAATGTAGAAAACGAGAAACAGTTTAATATGTATACCACACTAAATCTATATAGCGATTTATAATCCAAAACAAATAATGAAAACAAAAAATGGGTAAAAGTCGTTAAACGCAACTTCTGATTTTTACATATTAAATGTTCTCTCACTAACAATAGAAAAAACGGAATATATAACCATTGATCTTAATATTTTTATGTCAAACTTTATATGCTTAACTGAAACATGGTCCAAAAAATATTTTTAATAACAAATCATTTCACTAACTATTCTCTAGAGTCGTGTTACTGTAGACGTAGTCAAAGTGGAGGAGTAGCATGATAATGATATCATCATGAAAGCTCTAGATATTACAATTTATTTTTTTCCCAAATATAAATTCCATACGAAAACTAATAAGAAAAGATGGGTAAACTCTGAAGTTAAAAAATCTAGCAACGAACTGTACAGCTTCTATTAAATGAAAAAACAATTTTCTCAGCTCAAAACTTAAGATATTCTGTTTTGAGCTGAGAAAATTGTTTTTTTCATTTGATAGAAGCTATAGAGTTTGTAGATTTTTCAATGAAAAAAGATCCATTACCAATTAGCGAGTAATACTGAAAATACATATTATCAGGAAAAAAAATACATCAGAAATCACACATAAAAATAAATAAATGAACTTTCAGGAGCAAACGGATTTAATACCGATAATATAGAACTTAATTATGATGGAAATTTAATTACAAACATTTTACAACTATCTGAAGTTTTCAACAATTTCTTTATTGAAGTACCTCTAAATATACAGTCACATTTATTAGAAAATAACCCAACTTGCCGGTGAATACCAAATTGGATTATTTTACATCTAATAAGAGCATTTGACTGCATTGATATTGATATTTTACTTTAGAAATAAAACCCATACGGTTTTGGAAATGTAACTAAAAATTGGTTTAGCTAATATTTGAAAAACATAAGACAAGTTGTACAGATTTCACATAATGGTAAAACTATATTGCCAAAAAACCGCTAATGTACATGCTGGTGTCCGCCAAGGATACATTTTGGGGCCAGTTCTCTTCATTGTATGTATTAATAGTATTGTTAATATAAAACCTACCGAATTATTTATTTACACGGACGACACATTAGTATTGAGTGATATTGATCAAAATGCATTAACTCATGCCTAGATTGCATAATTGGTTTTCAAACAACAAATTATTATTTAATTTAAAAAGCACACTATGTACCTGTCTATCCACAACAGTTCAACTGATATTAATATAATGGTTACTGATATCTTACTCAATCTAAATAGACTTGAAGAAAGAACTATTTGAAACCAGATTATGAAGCAATCCACAACTTCCTTGCTCTAATCCGGCAGAAGAATTTATTTTTAAAATAAAAATATTAATGCAAAGGTAGACATATTTTACATGTTTTAATGGTTCGTTGTTTACCCCATTTGGTTCAACATAGATTTATTTTCTAAAAGATTAGGCTTAGCTTCAGAGCATATTAAATTTAAATCAATGTAAGCTTTTATGTTTACAACTTCATTATGTATACATGGAAAATATCGAGAAAATATACCGAGTGTTTCTAAATGAAAATCGGGGTTTTAAGGCTTTGTAGTACTTATTATGTAAAACTTAAATGATAATTAAAACACGAAATAAATCAGTTCTGTTTTGGTACGCGCATGCGCTATAGGGCTAGAAGGAAAATGGCGAGAGATAATCCTCACAATATGGCATAATTGCAATAAGACTTCCCTATATTGAATGTTTTTTGTGTCTCATATCTCGGCGGAAAGTTTATGTGTCTTTTTTATTTGGAGAATAAATTGTAACTGGCACTTCCTACAATTATGGCTATTTCCCCAATTGCTAGAAGAAAAAGTTTTACGTAATAAATATTACAAAGCATTAAAAACGATATTCTTGATAATGATGAAAAAATATCAGCAGGTTTGCAGCCTATATTTCCGAAAGATGGATGATAGAGCAAGTAATTTTACTTATAGTAAACAGATTCCTAATTCCAGATTTTCAATTTTAATACAAGCAATATATAATGAGCTATTTTCCTTTGACAATAGCAATATTTTTATCAAAATTTATGTGTACGTTATTGGAATCCTTGCATATTTCATTTTCGTGTTCACTCAATGAAGAAACGTCTCCAGACATTTCGAAATCAAGCTCTTTAATGCCTATACATAAATTTGGCAAAGAATATGGTACAAATTTACATAGGTGTAGCAGTATTCAACACAAATTTTTGACAAGATAATTTCAAAACAATTATTCTGACAGATCAAAGAAGTTATCGAAGATGTGTAACACGGATTTTACCAAAAAAGATCTATAGTTACTAATCTACTTCAATTTTAAGCATTCGTCATTTCTCAAACAGACTGATTATTCAAAGGTTTTCGACAAAGTCAACCATTGTTGTGTAGTATATGGGTTTCCTATGTATCTTGTAGGCAACAGAATGTTCGATTTGGCAATTTCATATCTCACGTTATGGAAGAATCATTTGGTTTCCTTAAGGTAGTCACCGAGTTTTTTAATTTTTCTAATTTTCATTATTTCTATTCCTCAAAATTTACATTACGCTAGATGTTACCTCTATGCTGACGATAGGAAGTTAAATCTGTTGATGATTGCCGTATTATTCAATATAATCTTAATAACGTTTGTAATTAATATTAAATAAATAATTTAGATCTTAATATTGGTAAAAGTAAAATTATAAGATTTGGTAATTAGAAAAATTCCAATCATTAATTTAAATTAATATTATTTATTATAGTAGGCCATTAATTTTAAAGTATTTTCAAGCAGAAGGACGACATTTTAATACGGAATAAGTGAATTGGATGGTTGTTGTCCTACATTAAATATGGGCCATTACAGAAAGCTTCTGGATGTAATATCATATTTAAATACATACCATTACGACTAATAAATGGTGAAAGCGCCGGGTACGGATATTCTAATATCCATGTTCATAAATTATTTCCAGTGGAAAGCAAACTGTTGCCATGTATATGCGGCCAGTATTTTATATAATTACACCGAGAGTTGTTGTACAACTAAACTCAAATAAAATTCAACGGAAAGTTGAAATAAACTCGGAATTTCCAAGAAATTAAACTCCACTATCCTGCGTAAATATATAATATATAGGTTTGTTTTGTGAATGTTGCTGGAGTTTATTTGGTGCTGTATTTTATTAAAAGCAGGTTTAACATTTAAATAAATAAGGTAGATTTATATTTAATTTGTGTAAGTAACTGCATATCCATTTGTTTTTATAATAAAATTACTACATTAAAATAATTTTGAACTTCATTTGAAGTAACTAATTTATACTTAATTCTTTTTTTGTTAGTACTTTAACAATAGTTATATTTAAATATTTGGTTTAATAGATGTTATACAAAATTGAATGGTGGTAATACTTTTACACCAATCTTATTTCTAGAACAAAAAATAGAAAAATTAATTAGTATTGAGAATACAGGATGTCTGGTTGTGTTATTTATTCTGTTTATGTTGAACAAAGTAAATTTGATAGAAATATATTTTAAATACTACCAAATTTGGTTGAAATTTAAATATTGTAAAAATAGTAATACAATGGTGGATCAAATTTATTTAGAAATAATTTTATTTTGTAATACTGTAATTTAAATGCTTACTACAATACTTGCATTAAAATATTCAATAGAAAGTTTAAAAAAATGTGTGATTAACAAATAATAGAAAA
Source organism: Ontholestes murinus (assembly GCA_963969525.1). NCBI lineage: Eukaryota > Metazoa > Arthropoda > Insecta > Coleoptera > Staphylinidae > Ontholestes > Ontholestes murinus. The sequence goes on from OZ018395.1 coordinate 51,551,931, forward strand.
TTTTATCAGTATTAAGGATGGAGGTTACATAGGTACAATTTTATGTGGAATAATTGTAAATTATTAAACTATAATTGAAATAATAATTGTAATGTACAGATTTACTCGCTTGTTTATTACTATTATCTTATCATTTGTGCTGAATTGGTTAAATAACGCGCTGATTTACCTCTAGTTTCTCTCAATTGCTACTGAGCCCATCAACGATCAATATGCGAAATGCTCTTGTTTCCAATTTACATTAATGACCTATGTCATTACCTAAACAACGGGGAATTATTTATACGGGCGATATTGGTGAGATTATTTATTTACACAATTGAAATATATCAACCGTTTTAAAACGTTTTGCGATAAATAAACTGTACTTAAATCAATAGAAAACCATTACAGTAACTTTCCTGCTAGAATTTATTACTGAGAGTTTGGAACGTTATCTCGCAAGAGACATATTAGATAAATAATTGTGACATTTTTAAGTCGTTATTTATAGAATAGTTATTCATTAAATCACATGTTAATCTATGATTTTGTAAAGGAATGAAACTAATGGTAATTATTTACTTTTAGACGTAATTATATATTTATTTTTTATATCTATAAATTAATGGATTATGTGTGTTTTCCCAAAATATTTTTTTATTCCTAAAAATTATATATAATTATTATTTAAAATTCTATAATTAGTTCGCTTATGTAGATAACTACACTTATAGACAGTAGCTTTATATATTAAATTTTATATTTTTTTAAGTTTTAAGATATATATTTAAATTAGAAGAGTGCTTATTGATTAAAAGTCATAACCATATTGTGATTATATTAGTGATTACTGTTATAGTTATTATCAAAATAATTAATCTCCAAGTATAGTCTTAATTGGCGTATAAACCTCAAATTCCAACGCAAGCTAATATATTCGAATTCCTCCTCCGGTATTTCGATGTAATTGATAATATTATCTTACAAATTTACAACTAATATCCCATTGGCTAACTTCACTATTTCATATGTATATCAAGCCGAGAATTGTGTCGAATACAGAATTATAAATATACAATATATATGTATTATGATTACAGACGATGTAAAGGTTTATTGATAGGGGAAGTTCATGCATACATAGTTTTGTATATTTTAAATGCCTGCGGTGTACGTCAATAAATCCTATTGAATATAAAATTATTTGTATATGCATAAAACGATAAAGCAAATAATACGATTGGACCTTTATGATTACAATTCAGCCGGGTTTTTTAATCTATAAACGAATTAAATCTCATTAGAGTCGATTGGATAAACACGCAAATGATGGGATTAGATTAAATGGGTTGCGTTTTCAATACGAAAATAAAATTTTTAAAATTGACATGAATTAACAGTTATACACAGATTCATTTTATAGGGTGGAAGCTATGTATGGGAAGCAAGGCATATTTTTAGTAATGTCCGGCGCCTCCACCATTTATGGAAACAAAATTATTTCGATAATTTTAAATAAACTTTAAGGAATAAACAATTTGATTCATTATATTCTACACTATATTACTTATGTATTTATAACATTGAACTAAATTAGCTAGATTTATTAAGGATTTTTCTCCAGGTACTTAAATTTCGCTGTGTTACAAAATAATTATTTCTGGGTAACAAATGAAAATTTATAATTAATATTTTTTTTAGATTCTAGTTAAACAAATAATTAACTACTAGGGGCTATTTGTTTGTGTTATCTCAGTTTTGTGGTTTTTGCTCTATATTTAAAATACTACAAAAAATTATTTTTCTCATATTTAAAGATCCATTTATTTATTTATTCTTATAATACATGATTTTTATATTTATATTTACATACAAGAAAATGAAACAAAATTATTTAAAATTAAAATTAATCTTACTTCTTTAGTCATTTTTTAAGAAAAAGTTTACTTGGGGTAAATAAATTGAACCAAGAGTTGACATTCAATCCATTTTCGTGTACAAATTTTCGACTGATGTAAAAAATTTGACTTATAATTTTTTATGGAGAAAGAAACATCATTTTTATGTGAGTGGGGAAAATTGAATATACTTAATATAATATCAGATAACAAAGATGGGCATTTAATATGTTATTAAGTAAACGATGTAAGGAACATAAGTCAGTAACTCTTCTTCGGTCGATAAGTGGTTGAATATTTAAATTGTGCATAATATATTAATAATAATCTTATTGTATATATTTTTCAAAAAATTATTTTGAATCAACTCAATAGGATTTTTATCAACTACGGCATAAGTTGATGAAATCGAAAAAGTATATTCCAAATTTCTTCTTACCAATGTACAAGACAACCAATATTACTTTCCTTCGAAACATACTATACAAATTTCTATAACCTCGTTGCTTTGTCACATATTTGAAGAATATGATTTATAAAAAAAAAAACAAGCGGCTATTTAATATGACACCTAGAACTTTTATTAACTCAACATATTTATTTTATTTTCAACATATAATTCAATAAATACGACTTCCTCTGTAAAATTAAATGGACAGGCATTTGGTCATAATTAAAAACAATCATTGCGCCTCTCGTTAATCAAAAAAATTCTGCAATAGTTTCCAATCGTATACACATTTCACAACTTGATAAACTTTCATGTTGTCAGCATACAGTAAGCATTCTCCAAAATTAATTAAATCAGTTAAATAATTTATAAATATATTAATTAAAATGGGTCCAATGTGTGGCCCTTGGGGCACAACTGAACTACCTGTTATAGTTTTTTTTTAATCGTGTATATAGCACAGATTAAATAATTCTTTTATAAGGCGTTTAACAATTATTATCTAAGCTGTAATATTATAATAATAATAATACGTTTATTAACGAAAACAAATCACAATTTTACAAAAAATACTTAAATTAACAATTAATATTCTTGTGACCTAAACTAAAACTATTTTATACATAAAAAGCATTACTATTAGAAATAAATGTTACAACATTCAGACATATTCATATTAACTTCTTAAGGTTAAGTTTAAATGAAATATATTTAGAATAGAAAATAAAAACGAGGCTCGTTGGTTATATATATATATATATATATATATATATATATATATATATATATATATATATATATATATATATATTACAGAGGCTCATCATTTTATTAAGAGGATTGGAATTGGAAACGAATGTTGCCCGATATGTGGAAAACCTAAATAAAAAAGTGTATCAAGTGCAACGATTTAATGAAGCTAAGAAAAAAATGAGACAAATTAGTAACTGCCCACTGTCCAGACTTCCGTTAATTAGATGTAATAAGCAAACATCAATAAAACCCATTCTAGCATTCAAATTAGGCATCTTAAGTACACGATTAAACAACAAATAATTACTCTGAATATGACTACAACCCATTTTGAACCCATCTTGAACTCCATCCATCTGAAAAACTTGTTTTGTACACGTTCCAGCCTATCTACATCTTGAGTCCACCAAATGGGAGAAGCATACTCCAAATAACAACGTACAAGTGCACAGAATAAAATTTCGAGGTAGCCAATTAAGTCCTTACCAATATAACAGACCAAACTCCATTTCTTCAATGTAGTATACTAAACATTTAACATACAAGTGTAAAACCTCAAAGTTGAATCAAAAATCACACCTAACTTACTGGCTTTCTCCTGCAGGTTAATCGACTGAAGTTTGTATGTATGTTGATGTAAATATTTGTTTCTGCAGAAAGATAAAGAAAAACACTTGATAATATTCAGTTGGTTCAAATTACACCATAAAAGCATTGCTTCCAAATCTTCCTGCATAATTAAATTTAACTATTTTGATGTCATCGGCATACAATAACAGATTATACCTTTTAATGAACTTAAATTAATCGTTGATAAACAGGATAAATAATATTGGTCCACACTTAGACCCTTGTGGACCCCCGACGTAACTTAAAACTATTTACCCGAATAACTTGCGTTCGTTGTATAAGAAATTACTTTAAGTAGGTAACAGATTCATCGCAATAGCCAAGATATTGTAATTATTTAGAGGTAATGTGGGGTTCACTTTATCAAAAGCTTTGAAACGTCAAGTTAGATAGAATCAACCTGCTTGCGATCACGCATAGCATCTGATAAATACTGTTTGTACAATATAAGATTCGAAACTCCGTGTTGGTTGGGAAAAATGCGAGACATATATTAAAGTTGTTGAGCAAGTATTTGATCCAATAATTTAGGGATAGCAGACTGAAAACTAATTCCTCTATAATTATTAGCCAGTTGATGATTACCTGCTTTATGATTAGGAGTGATGTACTGACTTTCCATTTCTAAGGGAAAATATCCGATTTTAGTGGTTAGTGAATAGGGCTGCATAAAAAAGACGCAATTAATAGGACAATGTGCAACTTTATTAAATATAATCATTCTTTTTAATTCATTATTCATCCAATTTGGATATGTGTCAGTTTTATTAGAAACATTTTTGTTGTAGATTTTGCTTGTTAAAAACTGTGCCGACTTTTGGTAATACATGAGTTAGAGATCACTAATTAGTGAATCTAACAATTTTGGTAACAGATTGTTATCCCTAACTCCGCGATAACAGTTAACCTTATTATGAGCATCAACTTTAAATGTAGGTGTTACATTTGATTCCTTCTAAATATTGGGCACATAACAGTTATTTACGTACAAATTGAAAATAAGAAATAATTGCTTTGCTAACTGAATAAATGCAATAAAAATTAATAAATTAGAAGGCATATCGTCAGGTACGATAGGAAAATGAATTTTTTCATTGGCTATACAATTAAAAACTGAGTAAAGGGTGACAGGTACTTTTATATCTTGCACAAATCGGGAGCTATTAATTTGAACAGTAGAGCTGTTGACATAAGGCTTGTATTGTTCATAGACGGTTGAAAATGTTGCACACAGTTTTACTATATTAATTTTCATCAGTATCTCCGTACAACTTCACAACTCTTTCCCTATGTCTTTCCTTATCTACTCGGATTGTATGATATTTTACATTGAATTATCTCTAAATATTCATGATATATAACTAACGACATATTTCTTTACCAAATGAACGTAAATTTTAAAGAATGTTTATTTAAACCAGTCAACATAAAAAGTGCATGTACCTTCTTCTTAAATATGATTATATTAATTAAAATTTAATTGCACCGTCTAGGAAAATTATCTTTTTGGAAAAATGTCAAGGACCTCATAATTATAGAAATTAAACAAGAATAATTTTTTAACAGTTTCCATGATTCTTATATCAATAATTTAATAGGGATTTCAGGATAATAAACAGAATAAATGCTTGTTTACTCTAGTATAATAAAGTATACCTTGTTGCATTCCATGAAGACAGGATGGCCAACAGTAATCTGCAAGTGATATTTACAGAAGGTCTGAGTATGCAGTATGAGGCTAAAATGGAAGAACATTCTTTAGAGTGAACTCTCCCCGGTTCTCTTACGTCAAATTTATATATTATAAATACATGATTAATTTTGATCTATTTAATTTTACAATTTATTGTGATAGAAACAAAGAACTAAATATAAATACTAATACATATATTATTATTAAGGTTGTAGTCTCTCAAAATTATAAATTTACAGTTGATAAAGTTATCACGCAATTCTTTAATAATCCAACAAACCGAGGATTATGGCGCTGAAGGAATATAAACGTCACCAGCAATAAATTTTATAATGATATATATTATTGTAAACTAATATATATCTTTATAAAATTTATTTATATTAAGGAAATTGTTGTTATAATACAGTAGGAAAATATTATAATAGAAAGGTTTATGCAAAGAAAACATCCCTTATAATAAAATCAGTTATTGCACTATGCTACTAAAGAAAAATTCTATATTTTTGTCCAATATAATAAATATGTGCTTCCTTAATTATTTAAGCATTTGTATTTCTATTCCAGTTATTCCGATATTTTTTATATTTCTAAATAAATTATAATTTCTATAGTAAGATCTTAATGCTGTTACTGTAATAAAAGTGTATCATCTGGGGTTGACTGTATAAAGCAGTTTTACCCTGCAGCTATATTAGATGCAATAAGGGTTTTTATAGTTACGATGGACGTGCAGAAGCTGTAGGTTTTGCTAATTGCGACAAATATATAGATGTTGTTGTCTTACATCTACCATACTCTCTTGTGATGAATTTGCAAGGGGTTATTATTAACACATTGACTGCCAAGATAATTTGTGAAAAAAAATACCACGCGACCACACCATTTTTTTTCGAAAAATTGTTAATAAGTTCAAAATAAGTAGTTAGGTACCCATAGGTATTTATTTTTTTCTTAGAAACGTAGATATTAATTTTTTGTATGTTACTCATATGTGGTTGACGTGGCCCATCGTGTTATATTGTTTCTTGCAGAGCCATGTCGGCAATATATTTGTGACGATGTGTTAGGTTATTTCTCTTTTATTAGCTGTAAATTGATACAGTTGATACAGTTTTATTTGTAAAGTGCAGTAGAAAATGGCAACAAGAAAAAATTTAAGCGATGCTAATTTGCGAATAAAATTAGAGAGTGATGCATTTTTACGAAGTGATGAAGATGAATAATGTGCAGATTTCAGTTCAGATGATTCTATAAAAGACCTTTGAAATAATCCTTCTACAAATACATCAGAAAATGAAGAAGATGATGAAGTAGTTGAAAATATTGAAGAAGTAATTGAGGATCTACAACTAGAAGAGGAAAGTGACGAGTTATATAGAAAATCTCTAGAGGTTCCGTACATTATTAAATGGACAGAGTACGAAGTTCGTCATAAAACATTTACTGTTACTGGCAACTCAGGTTTACAAATAGATATGGCGGAAGATATTACTTTATTTGATACGTTTTCATTAATTGTTGATGATGAAATTATAAATATTATCGTAGTGGAACCAAACAGGTACGCTGAACAGAAATTGAATAATAATCAAACTAAGAGTAAAAGACGAATGAAAAAATGGGTCCCAACTAATAGTGAAGAGATAAAAAGTTTTTGGGGCTTCTTATATGGATAGGGTTAGTAAGACTTGGTAGTATTCCATACTATTGGTTAACAAGCGGTATTTATAAAAGTAACGTGGCGGCAAAAATTAGGTCTTGTAATAGATTTGAATTATTACTGTCAAATATTCACTTTTCATACATTGCAAAAGAAGTTTCAAGATATAATGACTCTAGCTGAAGACTTTGTTATTGATGAAACCCTTATACCTTGGAGAGGTAGATTAGTATTTCAATAATTCATACCTAATAAATCTCACTGATATGGGATAAAGCTTTTCAAGCTATGCTCTACTAAAGGATATACTTGGTCCAGCAAAATATACTCAGGGAAATCTGAAAATTATACAAAAAGCGTTGGTTTAGGTAGAACGGTTTGTGAAAAGCTATCGCTAGGACTTCTAGATCAAGGTCGCGCATTATTTGCCGATAACTTCTATATGAGCTATGAATTAGCATTGTCCTTTTTACACCAAAATACTCAGGTAGTTGGTACATTGAGGGCCAATAAAAAATATATGCCTCGAGAACTTTTACACGCTAAGCTAGATAGAGGCCAAATGATAGCGAAAGAAGAGCAAAATGAAATTGTGGTACTAAAATGGCGGGATACATACGTATAGGAATTCTATCAACTAAACACGCTCCACACATGAGAAATATTACAGTCGACGAGGAAGCAAATGCTGGAGCAGATGGGGGATGTAATGCTGACCAACCATCAACCAGTCGAGCTTCAAATACTAATCGAAAACGTAAAAATAAACAAAAGCCAATCGCCATACTAGCGTATAACAGAAGGAAAGCTGGTATTTATCTATTAGATCAAATTTGTTCATATGCCACGACCCTGAGGAAGGGTATAAAGTGGTACATGAAGCTAGGCATAGAGTATTTGGTAAGTATTTCACCAGTTATTAGCTAGAGAAGTAGTTGTTTCAAAAGTGATTTGTTTCTTGTAGTCTTAATAAGACTCATTTGTTGTAGATTTTACGAAATATTTTCGTGTTTTTTCTAATTATTAGTGAATATGGTAGAATTAAGTTTTTTTAAAAAGCAATACAGAGGTATGTGGAAGTTGAAAGGATTTTTGGAGAATTTTTCATATAAGTATCGAACGCGTTTGTGGATGGCATCATAGAGGAGTTGGTTGGAAGGATTATGTTACGGCCTTACCTGCACGGGGTGCATGGACCGTAACGAATTTACATTTTATTGGGGGCAGCGAGTGTACGGCCAGTACCGGCTTAAAATCCTTTCTCGAATTTTAGGTTATTGCTAGAATAAATCATCCTAATAATTGTGAATTTACACTCTATTTTTATTATGTGTTTGTGCGCATCGTAACGTCCGTGGGCCATAAAGGGTATTTTCAACATCTGGAAGCCACCCGAAGACGTGCGATGGATGTTTTGGCAACACCGTGCAGAAGAAAGTTTATGCAGCCAATCATCCTCTTTTGCAGACCACCACCTACCCTTGGACTAACAAACTCCACCCCTTTAAGTGGTGTGCAGAAACCAGCGCTCGAAAAGGAAAAAGATCAGTTTAAACCATCAACAAACAAACACCACCGGCTCTTACGAATTTTAATTGTACATTTTTGTAAAGTTTTTATTATCAATATATTTATTAATTTAAATGTGTGTTTTAACATAACGACGTAACATTTTTGGTCCTTCGAACCGGATAGAAGTCGACGTTACATTTTTGGTCCTTCGAACCGGATAGAAGTCGAAGTCACATTTTTGGTCCTTCGAACCGGATAGAAGTCGACGTTACATTTTTGGTCCTTCGAACCGGATAGAAGTCGACGTAACGTTTTTGGTCCTTCGAACCGGATAGAAGTCGACGTCACATTTTTGGTCCTTCGAACCGGATAGAAGTCGACGTTACAGATTATGTAAGGGATTTAAAGGATGTCGGAGTTTTGTTAGGATACTTCAATATTGCGAGAGGTTATCTGTTCACATCAATGTTTATATATAATTCTGAGGCAAAATGTCATACCTCAAATCTGATCTTACCTCCAGCTCAACCAGCTGAAGGTATCGCAGTTTGCATTAAGATGATTTTGTTTCTCTAATCGCCGTAATATAAACTGCGACACATTCAATCAAATTAGAGGATGATCTCCCCAGTCTTCTAACTGAACACTCAAACGTACCATCCTAGGAAGAAAACCTCTGACCTGGCCTTGCTTGCGTATTCTCCAAACCGTCAAAAGCTTCCTTTTAGACGCCGTCAGAGTCTCCGATTGTCTTTCGGTAAGTTCCACCTTTATCTCTCTTCTATACGTTCTACTTCTTAGCTCTTTCACAACATCACTCTCTTGTTGGCTTTATTCTCCTTATGCTTTTCTACTTTCTTATCTACGTAAATATTCTAAAAATTAACACACACTGCTATCTCTCTACAGAAATGTATTTTCTTCTTAACGATATATATTGTAATTAAACTATGTATCAAAACCGCTTTAGAGAAATTTGCCCTCAGTAGTACCCTTAATATAATAGCAAATGACATTTTTTTAATACACTTAAATTAATAATGTATTTTTTACTTGACTATATTTTTTACTTCATCATTTAAATATATAAAATTTATTATAGTTAGTTAGTGTAGCTTAATCATTATATAAATTAATTTTATATATTTATTAAGTTCATATTAATTACCAAGTGAGTTTACTACATCTATTACCGAGACGTAAACTTGATAGTTTATACATTGCTGCATATCCTAGTCGGCATACTTATGGAGATTCCCCAGGCACATTCAAGTTCACTTAACTAATAACTAAAAACAACTTTCGACCGTAACTCGAGACGCAGTCCACCTTAAAGCCATTTACTCTAAGTTCAACATACCATCAAGTTCGTATCAATACGAAGTTAAATACGAGCACGGTGTTTGTGTAATATTAATAAAAAATTTATTGTACCGAACACACACTCGAATAAACCTCAATTAGTAAACTACGGCAGCTTTATTGCCTTTGTAATTTCAAATAATTAACTCCGGTCAGAGCAATAAAATATTCATTCCATTTAAAATGTACACAATCTCTGAGTCGTGTGTGCTTGAATAATCGAAAACGGAAACCCTTTATGATTTATTAATACACTTTAATTAAAACAAACCGTTTTCTTGAATATATTAGCATCAAACACATTTGTGGATGAGTTTGCCATTAAATAATTTATTAATTTCAGACATTAATATTAAAAACGATTATTTGCATAGTTTTGAATACGTTTAAATAAAAAATTGCTACTTGGGAATGGAAATATTCTCGGCGATATTGGAAATTCCCCCGAAAGTTTTGTTGAATGTGTCAGCGAGGCGATCATATCCAATATTGTATGCGAGCAGACAAATTGATACGTTTTCAAGTTATGAATATTTGATAAACGACAATAATACTAATATTTTATTAAAGTAATATTTCGTCGATGCAGTAAGATTAAATTATTCATATAACGTGATGCGAATAATTAATATAATAATTGTTTAATGCATGGTACCTAGTGTTTAAATAATGTATGAAATAAAATTTATAAATAAGTAATAAAGGAAAAATTATTCAATTCGCTAAACTATTAATAATTTTAACATATTCCTACATGAATGTGTATTCTTCTGGTTTCTAATAGTTAACAAAATGCTAAATTGATTTTCGATTACTTTCAAAAGTTTGTTCTGAAGAATAAACGCAATTTTTGTAGCATATTTCTGAACATTTTTACAACGAATGCGTGCATACTTAAGTAGGTCTTATATGATCAAACAATGTTTTGTGTAAAAATTTCCGTACGCACAAATTAATTACAGAATATACAGGGTTATTCACGCTATACGGCACGGAATATTGTGGCCAAAATACGTGACTTTCAAAAAGTTTCACTTTGGGGATATATGGGGGTCTATTAGGGCTACTTTTTAAAATTATTTTCATAATATACAGGGTGTCCCAAAAACCCTAAAAGTATCAAAGTTGTGTTTTTTTTAATGAAACACACTGTATTTTATTGCATTTTTGGATCCCTCTATAAAAATAAGTATGTGTTTTAATAAGGTTTTTATTACATAAACCTTAAGGTTTTTGAATTAATTTGAATTTTGTAAAAATGTAACCTAATTTTCATGTTTCAAATACTTAAAAAATAATTAAGTTATGCATACCAAATTTACACTGAAGTGTAACAATAGATCATATTTTATTTTCCAAGTATAATAAACTTGACATCTTATGCCGGGTGTAAAAAAAATGGAATTAAACAAATGAGAACTTTAAATGACTATAACTTCATTTATTTAAATGGAACGCTATATTTATTAATTTATCAGCAAATGCACGTTTTAATTACCTATCGAATGGTATTTAAATCTTAAGTGTTAAGTCTTCTCGTTTTTACAGAAAACGCCAAAAAATTGTTTATTGCACCGTTTTAGTAGTTTTAAAGTAAAAATTTTAATGTATCTAGTTTTCTGTCGAATTTAAAAATGTCAGATAATTGATTTAGTCTGTTACTTTAGTTTAAAAAGGATGTCTTTTGTTATAGTTGTGTTATTTTGCGTTTTTGTGTTAGATCGTTAGTAATCGTTATTGTTTGAACATGGTTGTTGTATGTCATAGTAAAAAATGAAAATTTACACAGATTTTCTTATACTGAGGTTTTTATAACTGACACTTCCAATTTCTTTAAACTGGTTTAATAGTCAATCAAAAGTGGCTGGCTTAGGGTGATTTCTTTCGGGAAAGCTTTAAGTATAAACTCGACAAGCCAATAAACAATTTTGATGACATTCTCCAAGCATAAAAATAATGCCAATAACTCCTTCTTTTGAGTAAATCTTCATTTTTTATTAAAAAATACAACAGCGATGTTCAAACAATAACTATTACTAACGATCTAACACAAAAATGCAAAATAAGACAACTATAACAAAAGACAGGCTTTTTAAACTAAAATGACAGACTAAATTAATTATCTGAGGTTTTTAAATACCATAGAAAACTAAATTTTTTACTTAAAAAGTACTAAAACGGTACAATAAACAATATTTTGGCGTTTTCTGCAAAAACGAGAAGACTTAACACTTAAGATTTAAATATCATTCCAAAGGTAATTAAAACGTGCATTTGCTGATACATTAATAAATATAGCGTTCCATTTAAATATATGAAGTTATAGCCATTTAAAGTTCTCATTTGTTTAATTCCAATTTTTTTACACCCGGCATAAGATGTCAAGTTTATTATACTTGGAAAATAAAATATGATCTATTGTTACATTTCAGTGTAAATTTGGTATGCATAACTTAATTACATTTTAAGTATTTGAAACATGAAAATTAGGTTAAATTTTTACAAAATTCAAATTATTTCAAAAACCTTAAGGTTTAGGTAATAAAAACCATATTAAAACACACACTTATTTTGATCGAAGGATCCAAAAATGCAATAAAATACAGGGTGTTTCATTAAAAAAAACACAACTTTGATACTTTTAGGGTTTTTGGGACACCCTGTATATTATGAAAATAATTTTAAAAAGTAGCCCTAATAGACCCCCATATATCCCCAAAGTGAAACTTTTTGAAAGTCATGTATTTTGGCCCCAATATTCCGTGCCGTATAGCGTGAATAACCCTGTATAATTTCATAAAACAATTCAACATTTTTACATACGTAAATCATGTATCTTGGTCCATAGACTACGATTGGTAGTAAAAAAATTCTCGCCAAGCTTGACAAGAGCTCGAATTTTTTCCAGACAAATTATTTGTGTCTGAAAAATAAGAGAAATAACAACAATAATTACTTTAGTAATTTATTTTCTTAAACTATAATATAGTTACAAATATAACTTTTAAAATATAAAGTATACATGAAAAATAAAGCTAATTAAACACATAAAAGGGGCATAATTGCAATCAGGGCAATATGTGTATACTTTTTTCCCTTTTTTTTAGCAGCAGTCTTCCTTCAAGTTTTTTTTATTCTGGCATAACACAAAGTACACATCGGGCGTACCATTTAATTATTTTCATCCATTTTAGTTTTTAGAACATGAACATTACGATAATTGGATTTGACGTGTTTTAATTTTTTTTGTAAATTTGGCAAGCTTGATGCTATTTCTTCTCGAAACCTTCGTATTTTAGCTGATTTTTTAATTGTTGTTTTATATACTATAAAAGCATTCACAAGTGAAATACCTACCAAATACTCTATGCCTAGCTTCTTGTACCACTTTATACCCTTCCTCAGGGTCGTGGCATATGAACAAATTTGATCTAATAGATAAATACCAGCTTTCGCTCTGTTATACGCTAGTATGGCGACTGGGTTTTGTTTAATTTTACGATTTCGATTAGTATTTGAAGCTCGACTGGTTGATGGTTCGTCAGCATTACATCCCCCATCTGCTCCAGCATTTTCTTCCTCGTGGCCTGTAATATTTCTCATGTGTGAAGCGTGTTTAGTTTATAGAATTCCTATACGCATGTATCCCGCCATTTTAGTACCACAATTCCATTTTGCTCTTCTTTCTATCATTTGGCCTCTATCTAGCTTAGCGTGTAAAAGTTGTCGAGGCATATATTTTTTATTGGCCCTCAAAGTACCAACTACGTGAGTATTTTGGTGTAAAAAGAACAATGCTAATTCATAGCTCATATAGAAGTTATCGGCAAAGAATGTGCGACCTTGACGATAGCTCTTCACAAACTGTTCTACCTAAACCAACCCTTTTTGTATAATTTTCAGATTTCCCTGAGTATATTTTGCTGGACCAAGTATTTCCTTCAGTAGAGCATAGCTTGAAAAGCTTTATCCCATATCAGTGAGATTTATTAGGTATGTATTGTCGAAATACTAATCTACCTCGCCAAGGTATAAGTTTCATCAATAACAAAGTCTTCAGCTAGAGTTATTATATCTTGAAATTTCTTTTGCAATGTTTGAAAAGTGAATATTTGACAGTAATAATTCAAATCTATTACGAGACATAATTTTTGGCGTTACATTATTTTTATAAATATCGCTTGTTAACCAATAGTATGGAATACCACCAAGTCTTACTAACCCCATCCATATAAGAAGCCCCTAAAACTGTTTTATCTCTTCACTATTAGTTGGAACCCATTTTTTCATTCGACTTTTACTCTTAGTTTGATTATTATTCAATTTCTGTTCAGCGTATCTGTTTGTTTCCACTACGATAATATTTATAATTTCATCATCAACAATTAATGAAAACGTATCAAATAAAGTAATATCTTCCGCCATATCTATTTGCAAACCTAAGTTGCCAGTAAAAGTAAATGTTTTATGACGAACTTCGTACTCTGTCCATTTAACAATTTACGAAACCTTTAGAGACTAACTATCTAACTCCTCACTTTCCTCTTCTAGTTCTAGATCCTGAATTACTTCTTCAATATTTTCAACTACTTCATCATCTTCTTCATTTTCTGATGTATTTGAAGAAGGATTATATCAAGGGTCTTTTATAGAATCATCTGAACTGAAATCTGCACATTATTCATTTTCATCACTTCGTAAAAATGCATCACTTTCTAATATTATTCGCAAATCATCATCGCTTAAATATTTTCTTTTAGCCATTTTCGGCTGCAGTTTTCGCAAGGCAACTTTACAAATAAAACTGTATCAACTGTATCAATTTACAGCTAATAAAAGAGAAACAACCTAACATATCGTCACAAATATATGGCCGACATGGCTCTGCAAGAAACAATATAACATGGTGGGCCACGTCAACCACATATGAGTAACATACAAAAAAATTAATATCTACGTTTCTAAGAAAAAAATAAATACTTATGGGTACATAATTACTTATTTTGAACTTATTAACAATTTTTCGAAAAAAATGGTGTGGTCGCGGGGTAAGTTTTTTCAAAAATTATCGTGGCAGTGTTAATAACAACTTCTTGCAAATTCATCACAAGAGAGTATGGTACATGTAAGACAACAACAGGTTCGAGGAAATGCAGGTTGACGCCATCTACGAATAGTTGGTCGGTAACATCTATATATTGGTCGCAATTAGCAAAACCTACAGCTTCTGCACGTCTATCGTAACTATAAAAACCCTTATTGCATCTAATATAGCTGCAGGGCAAAACTGCTTTATACAGTCAACCCCAGATGATACACTTTTATTACAGTAGCAGCATTAAGATGTTACTATAGAAATTATAATTTATTTAGAAATATTAAAAATATCGGAATAACTGGATTAGAAATACAAATGCTTAAATAATTAAGGAAGCACATATTTATTATATTGGACAAAAATATAGAATTTTTCTTTAGTAGGATAGAGCAATAACTGATTTTATTATAAGGGATGTTTTCTTTGCATATACCTTTCTATTATAATATTTTCCTACTGTATTATAACAAATATTTCCTTAATATAAGTAAATTTTATAAAGATATATATTATTTTACAATAATATATATCTTTATAAAATTTATTGCTGGTGACGTTTATATTCCTTCAGCGCCATAATCTTCGGTTTGCTGGATTATTAAAGAATTGCGTGATAACTATATCAACTGTAAATTTATAATTTTGAGAGATTAAAACCTAAATAAAAATACATGTAAAATTATTTATATTTAGTTCTTTGTTTCTATCACAATAAATTGTAAATTAAATAGATCAAAATTAATCATGTATTTATAATATATAAATTTGACGTACTGAAGAATGTTCTTCCATTTTAGCCTCATACTGCATACTCAGACCTTCTGTAAATCTCACTTGCAGATTACTGTTGGCCATCCTGTCTTCATGGAATGCAACAAGGTATACTTTATTATACTAGAGTAAACAAGCATTTATTCTGCTTATTATCCTGAAATCCCTATTGAATTATCGATATAGAAATCATGGAAACTATTAAAAAATTATTCTTGTATAAATTCTATTATTATGAGGGCCTTGACATTTTTCCAAAAAGATAATTTTCCTTAATAGTGCAATTAAAACTTAATTAATATAATCATATTTAAGAAGAAGGTACGTGCACCTTTTATGTTGACTGGTTTAAATAAACATTATTTAAAATTGTCGTTCATTTTTTAAAGAAATAAGTCGTTAGTTATACGTCATGAATATTTAGAGAGAATTCAATGTGAAATATCATACAATCCGTGTAGATAAGAAAAGACATAAGGAAAGAGTTGTGAAGTTGTACGGAGATACTGATGAAAATAAATATAGTAAAACTTTTTGCAACTTCATTTTTCAACAATCTATGAACAATACAAGCCTAAAGTCAACCGTTCTACTCTTCAAATTAATAATTCCCGATTTGTGCAGGATATAAAAGTACCTGTCACTCTTTACTCAGTTTTTAATTGTATAGCCAATCAAAAAATTTGATTTTCCTATCAGTCCTGACGATATACCTTCTAATTTATTAATTTTTATTGCATTTATTCGTTAAGCAAGCAATTATGGTCGTTCTACGAGTGATGCCGTTATTGCCCTTGTGGATGAGATACAAATATGTTTCAATAATGGAAAGGATACCATCGCATGCTTTCTAGATCTCAGCAAGGCATTTGACTGTGTCCCTCATGACGTACTTCCCAGGAAACTGTATTGCTGTAACTTCGATCCATCAAGCTGTCGACTTTTGAACTCATATTTAACGAACAGATCGCAGCAAGTGTTAGTAAATTTCAACTGGTCTGCAGAAACAATAATTCGATACGGTTTACCCCAAGGGTCAATTCTAGGCCCTCTATTGTTTATTATATATATAAACGATTTGCCGCAACAACTACAATCTAAGTGTATATTATATGCGGATGATACCACCTATTTCACTTCAAGCAATGACACGAAAACTGCATATCAAATCAACGAAAATTGCGGTAAAACAGTTGTTGATTGGTTTTCTGCAAATAAATTATCCCTTAATATAAATAAAACTGTTGAGGTCGAATTCTCTACAAAGACTGACACTCACTGTGATTCTACAAAGTTTTTAGGTGTTTACATAGACAGCAGGCTGGATTGGAAGATGCACGGTAAGTTAATTTCTGAAAAACTATGTAAAGCAATTTATTTATTTCGTAGTTTGGATCATTCCTTACCTCAATATGCACTAAAATCCGCATATTTTGCATTGTTTCACTGTCATATTACATACAGTATCCTTGCATGGGGACATTCTAGTATTTCAGACAGATTATTTGGTTTACAGAGACGTGTAATAAGAGTACTTGCTTCCATAGGATATAGAGACGATTGCAAATCAGCGTTCAGATATTTAGGCATCCTTACATTACCTTGAATTTTTATATTAGAATCTCTAACCTATGTTCGTAAAAACATTTCGTCTTATTGTACACATCTAGGTACTCACAAGTATCACACGAGACATAATGAAAATATTAACTTGCAATTCTTGCGTACGTTCATTTTTTAAAGAAATTAGCCGTTAGTTATATGTCATGAATGTTTAGAGAGAATTCAATGTGAAATATCATATAATATGTGTAAATAAGGAAAGAGTTGTGAAGTTGTACGGAGATACTGATGAAAATAAATATAGTAAAACTTTTTGCAACTTCATTTTTCAAAAGTCTACGAACAATACAAACCTAATGTCAACCGTTCTACTCTTCAAATTAATAGCTCCCGATTTGTGCAGGATATAAAAGTACCTGTCACCCTTTACTCAGTTTTTAATTGTATAGCCAATCAAAAAATTTGATTTTTCTATCAGTCCTGACAATATACCTTTTAATTTATTAATTTTTATTGCATTTATTCGTTAAGCAAAGCAATTATTTACTTATTTTCAATTTGTATTTAATTACCTGTTATGTGCCAAATATTTAGAAATAATCAACTGTAACCACTATATTTAAAGCTGGTGCTCATAATAAAGTTAACAGTTACCGCGGAGTTTGCATACAATCGGTTACCAAAATGTTAGATTCTCTAATTAGTGATCTCTAGCTCATGTATTACCAAAAGTCGGCACAGTTTTTAACAAGCAAAATCTACAGCAAAAATGTTTCTAATAAAACTGACACATATCCAAATTGGATGCATAATGAATTAAAAAGAATGATTATATTTAAGAAAATTGCACATTTTTCTATTAATTGCGTCTTTTTTATGCAGCCCTATTCACTAGTCACTAAAATAGGATATTTTCCCTTCGAAATGGAAAGTCAGTGCATCTATCTTTTGATAAAGTGAACCACACATTACCTCTAAAAAATTACAATATCTTGTCAATTGCGATGAATCTGTTACCTACTTAAGGTAATTTCTTATACAACGAACCCAAGTTGTTCGGGTAAATAGTTTTAAGTTACGTCGGGGGTCCACAAGAGTCTATGTGTGGACCAATAATATTTATCCTGTTTATCAACGATTAATTTAATTTCATTAAAAGGTATAATCTGTTATTGTATGCCGATGACATCAAAATAGTTAAATTTAATTATGCAGGAAGATTTGGAAGCAATACTTTTATGGTGTAATTTGAACCAACTGAATATTATCAAGTGTTTTTCTTTATCTTTCTGCAGAAACAAATATTTACATCAACATACATACAAACTTCAGTCGATTAACCTGCAGGAGAAAGCCAGTAATTTAGGTGTGATTTTTGATTCAACTTTGAGGTTTTACACTTGTATGTTAAATGTTTAGTATACTACATTGAAGAAATGGAGTTTGGTCTGTTATATTGGTAAAGACTTAATAGGCTACCTTAAAAATTTTATTATGTGCACTTGTACGTTGTTATTTGGAGTATACTTCTCCCATTTGGTGGACTCAAGATTCTGGAGTTAGTTTCATTGATAGTGTAGATGGAGATAGTGAATCAGCTATGATAAGGGCAAAGAGAGTTCAGTCTGCATTCTTATAATAATTGTCGTTTTTAAAGATCAGTGATGGAATTACGGCTATCATCAATGAGTAGAAAGTCTGCCTATAAATGGTGGAAAATGAAAAACAAAAATTGATTAACGTCGGAAATATCAGTAGAAGTTGAAGTAAATTTAAAATGTGGGAGCAGATGGTTTTTATTTAAGAGGTAATTGGCCCGGTCGTTAATTAGGGAATCGCCAGGGAAGAAAGTGGAGTGTACTTTGATGGAATGATAAGCAAAGAGTTCAGCGGTGCCAGTGGAGTTGTTGGTAGGAATTCCAGTAGGTTCAATTAGAAGAGGATGGTGTATGGTACAAAAGTGAAAGGCTTTTGAAACGAGAACAGGGAAAAGATAATAGAAACTGTTTATAATTTAGCCATTTTTGTTTATTATAGTTGTTGACTTTAAGTTTGATGTGGGAATTTAGTTTGTAATATTTTTTTTGTTGTAAGGCATTTTGTAGCGCCAAATAATATATAAATTGATCCTTTAAATTGTATTTAGTGGCGTATTCGGGAATCACTTTTAAAGAGTTTTCTTTTAAAGAGTTTTCAATTAGCAAATCATATGTTTAATGTGATTATATAAGAACTTACATATAATGACCACATAGATCACATTTGTCCTTAATAATTTTTATTAGTACCGTTGCGAAAAAATAAATCAAAGGAACACCCCATCTATCTTTCCCCTATATAATACGAAACAGCAGTAGTAATTGCATCTGTTAGGCTCTGTCCAACCGGCCATCAATCGAGACGGAGATCGTTTAACTTCAGACCCGCGTCAGCGCGGCTTCATTTTCGCGCGGCCACCCTTAATTTTCACTACGTTATTTATTTAATGCATCCGCAGGCTACATTTAGTTTAAATTATGGGGACGAGCTTCGGGCGTGAATTTTTGACCAGGGCCGGGACGCCTAATCCTGGAGCAGTGAGAGCGGCCCAGCGGTCCTTTCATTACCGGAAAATCTTCATACAGTTTCCGGAACCGCCATATCCACATCCTGCTGGGAATAAATAACTTTCCTCTCAGGTGTATTTCCAAACCTTGAATTATGTAAAACCATTACAGATTACTTCCAGCACTTCCAAAATTGCGCACGAAAATATTTTATTAAGTTCCCCAGGTTCTTTCATAATAAATTTATTTGCATTGATATAATCATTTATGCATTTATAAATTTCACGAGGTGGGGATTTTTTGATTGTGGTTTCTTTCTGGTTCTAAACTATTATTTATTAAAAAAAGGTTAGTTTAATCAATCTAAAACTAGGAAATCATTAAATTCTCATATTTCCTATGAGCATTTAACTCTAATAAGTTCCTGAAGGTTTAAATTGATTAAACAAGCCTTTTAAATGAGTTAAAATAGAGAAGCAGTGGTTACTATTATATTAATTACCCTTATAGTTGTGTTTGTTGCTATATTTTAACGATTTTAAATACTCAGTCAATCTAGGGGATATTTTATTCTTGGGCAAAAATAGTTAACTATTTAAATATTATCCGGTATACTTTTGGACAAGATGCAAAGTTGTAGCAAAATATTGAATTTTCCTTAATTTTTAACGCAAATATTTTTGTAGAATTCACTATTGTCTCTCAAAAATAAATCCAGACTATTAGTCTATAAGATTTCATTTTGGTGTCAATTGCCGTACATGCCAGACTTCGAAAGAATTTTTAAATAAATGTATTATTTTATTTATTTTCTACAAGACAGAATTCATGAAGTATAAATATTACATTTTTACTCAGAAATGTTGTATATTATTGATATTATAAAATATTGATTGCTAATATTCTATGTAACAATACACATTTAAAAAGAGGTATTAGTTTTAAAATAATGTTTACTACTATGCTTATTTAACAATTGTGTGACTATTGTTGTAGCATCCGAAATGTTTTATATTGTGTTAAAATAACTGCAGTAATGCATTAAAGTTGTAAATTAATTCTAGTAAAGTTTTTATTATGCAACTCCAGTGGCAAAAAGTACTAATAAACAAAGTTTATAAACAAGTTTCTTATTTTATATTGTGAAATGTTTAAAGGAGGATCAACAACTCCATTAAAGCTTGCCGCTACTTTTATTATACAGGGTGATTTATAAAATGTATAATGAGCGAAGGCAATTTATATATATATATTTATATACAAAATAAAATTTATTTTCAATCCTTGAAAATATATTATAGTCGCAAGATAAATCTAGACATCTTCGAATGATGTACTTTCATCGCGTTCCGATAAAAATCACCCCATCAAAAGCACATGTCTGGCAGAAAAATGTCTTTTCGCCTATCTCGAGCGGGAATGGAAACGTTGACATTTTCAGATGCGAATTTATAGAAATATCCGAGACGGTGAAAAGAGCGGAGCCTTCTCCCAATTCCATCTAATACTTTGATAAATTAATTCCATTGCCGCCCTGTATATAAGAGGCATTAAGGGAAATGCGCAAGCACCATCTATCGATCTCTGTGTACTCTCTCTCTGCCTATCGCCCCGAGTGTAAAGGGGGGTGGGGGGCGAAACGGTCATGCAGAGGTGTAAAAAATTCTCTTTCAGGGTTCTCAAGTGATGGCATAATTAATTGTTCGGGATTTACCATATTTATTACGAATTATTTAGTGGTGATAATTGTGAGTGTGATTATTACTCTGATTAAAGTATTTATTGTGGTGGTGGAAAGGAGTAGAAGATTAAACATTACTCAGTATAAATTAGATTATCTAACGTAGGACAAGTTGATGTTAATAAGTTGAATCAAATAAGTTTCTTTCAAGGGGTTAAATATCAAGACACATTTTTCTAATTATAATCATATAATTTTTTAGATTAATTTATTAAATTTGTTATATTTTTATGTTGTGAAATTATAAAAAAAATGATTAAATTTATAATATTTTTATTTACCTGAAGTTATATATCAACATTAGACCTAATTTTCAACATTAAAACTCTACCGGCGCAGCTATTCAGTTCTGCTCTTTAGCATAGATGATATCAAAACCGATAGTGTATCTAATGTCGTCGCTTTTATGCGAATGATAAATTACTTTTTTTAAATGATGTTTTTTTCTACTAATTATAATCGCAATTTCATTTGTATTTGTATTTTTAAGCACAACTTATACGAAATCAGACTACAGGTTACTTTCGCTTCTTTATACACTGCTTATGCAGTTTTAGTAAGAAACAACCTTAAATATAAAGTTAAAAGCAAATTAAGCTGTTCTTTTGTATCTGAATGCACTGTTGTTGAAATAGAAAACTATAATAATAATTTTATAAAGATCACCAAATTGTTTGAGTTATGTACAACGAACACAAATATGTCTTCATTTGTGGCATTTGTAACATTCGCTTTTTTAAGAGCATACGCTAATTGATAGAGCAAATACCTATGGCGTTAATTACATGTTTGAATAGCCCACTAAAACTATATTCCTGGTATTTTAGTAAAACGCAGCATAAATTACATAGTTGAACCACTCACACACTTAATCAATAATTCCTTTGTATTCGGAATATATCTTGATAAACTAAAACTGGCAATGAAATATATATTTACGAAAGGAGAACATATTTCAATATCTCATGATCTTAAAAATAATAAATTTTCTTAATAATATACCGACAATTAACCTCATCAATCCAGTAACAATTTTTCTAAATTCCAACAATAGATAAAATAAATTACAGCATGAACATATTGAGGGAAACCGCGATTTACGACTTATTTGAGCATTATTATTAGTTACCATCACATAGTTTTATACTAACGTGTCCAATTACCTTAAAAAAATTTAAATTGCAGCTATAAGTATTTACATAATTATAATTGAATTGATGCCGTTACAGTTTTGTATATAAAATAGATGTCTGGAGGCGAATGTGTTGTTAGAATATTAAAATGTAATTTAAATAATAATAATATTTTATCCGATATCTATTTACTTTTTATACATTTATATATGAACGTTATATGCGCTTTAATTTTCAGAATTTCGAGATTTGAATATTCATAGCTGATAGTCGTATCGTAGACACATAATTTATTTACGATAATATAATAAATATAAAAAGTCAACTTTATAAATATGCAATAGGCTTGTTTGATAATATGAACTCTACGAAAACTAAGGATATTTAAGTTTGTTTCGAATAAAACTTTAAAAGCAAGATTTTAAATGTTCCAGAGTAATACAAATTATTTAAAGCAACTAAACAACTCCTTGCAAGTCGATTTAATTTTATATGAAGGTTTTAAAACTAACTTTGAAATAATTAATACGCCAAGATCTAGATAAAATCACATGTTGATACATTATAGTATTAAAAATAAAATTTTACTTTCACTTAATCTCTACATTATTGTAACAGCCCAATTTATTCCTTCTATTAGTGCAACGTGAAAGACAATAGATTGTATTTTTATGGTAAGTAATAAAAGTCAGTGATTGAATCACATTGAAATCAAAGCTGAGTTACGATAAATGTAAAAAAAATAATTTTGAATAAGGCTTCACATTTTGCTAATTTATTCATAATGTACGAGGGTGGATCAAATATATACTGGATTTTTGATATATATATATATATATATATATATATCGCTCGCTAAGTTAAGTATTATTCGGGATACCCTTGAATGTATTTAAGGTGATTTTCAAGGGGAAGGGATGACGCCGATTTGCTTTACGAATGATTATTGCGGTCAGTGGTACCAAGTCTAAGTAAGACAAAAAATTGAAGTATAGTGTTGTAACTATTAACGCATATGTAATGGGTTAAGAATTTTGATAATTATCTATAAAAAAATAAATGTCAAAAATGACAACAAATCTATATGAAGTCCTCTTCTCAGAGGAAAATAAGCCAAACTCGGCAAGATAATGGTGGAACAAACTCTACCAAAGGTACCATATGTGGTAACAGTGTTATTGAAGTAACAGTAGGCAAGAGTGGAAGAACATATTATTATGACTCAAACTCAAGCCATTCCATGTGCGATCAAAATGATTGTAAGAAATGTTCATAATATATATTCGAATTTTATTATGTAAGTACAATGGATAAAATAAATACAATATACAATATCAATAGATTTTTGTTTTTAATTCTAGTTTTAATCTTTAAAATCATGTACATGAGTGGTTCCTAAACTTATTTGCCCTATCGTTCCCTTTCCAGAAAAACCTATTACTCAGCGCTCCCTGGAAATTATTATTTTTTAAATTTTAATAGCAAATAAATATTTAAGTTTATGAAACTATTTATTGAACTCAGAATAGGAAGGTAATACAAAAAATCATCATCTTAAAGGTGGACCTGGTATCATCTTATCAAATCCTCGGCTCTATTTTCGCCAGAAATAATCTTGAATCACCGCGTTTGACTATTTAATATTTAATAAATCGGTTAGTGCACTGAATATACGTGTCTCTGAATGTAATGAAGGAAATGCAATTAAGAATTTTTGAATTACAGTCCATATTTCATGATAGTTGGTATGGTTCTCTTTTGGCAGCTAGATTTGTTGGTAGCCACTTTTGAATTTAAATTTCAATTGATCGTTTGTACTTATTTCTATCAGTTCGTCTTGTAACTGTAGAGATTGTATTGTGTATTTATTTTTACAAGGTTACTATAAATAGAGAACTCCTCCGGTAACGGCAAATGTTTTAATTTTTCTTATCTTTGGGGAACTCGGTGGATTTGGAGACGGATGTCCTCCTGAGGACGGAGACACGCACCTATGGGACAGTGATAACTCCTTTAGACCATCTTATCATGGGATCTCACCACCACATTAGCGATTACTACAGCCGCTAGAAGTCGTCCGTCCTTACCTACTGCTTGTTGAGCACCATTGTAATGTATTGCACCAGTCCAATTTCGGAATAATGGGCCGCTTCCTTCGGATAACCATATTCCTGGGAGATTTTAATGAACCTCTTTTTAAAACTTATAACCTAAATCTAACACGAGCTCCTGCTATTTTAACACCATTATTAGATTTTATTAATTTTAACAATTCTAAACAAGAAAATACCATCACAAACAACATGAGCAGATTATTAGATTTAGATTTATTATCGGAAAGTATAAACGCGCAGGTTTTTGAGTGCAGCACCTTTTTAATCAAAGAGGATATATATCATCCGGAGATTGATTGCGTATGCAAACTTGCAACTGAAACCAAACATTTTCTAATTGTGACTCTAGTAATAATTTGCTTACTGATGTAAAACAATGCTTGGGAAACTTTTGGTTAACCGAAGATATGGTTGCGAGTCAAATTAAAAAACTTAAAGCAAGTAAAGCTAAAGGACCAGATTGTATTCCCTCTTTTTTTAAGGATACGGGTGTGGTGATTGCAAAGCCATTGACAATTATTTTTAATTTAATTTTAGAAACAGGTCGATTTTCCAAAATCTAGAAAAAGGCCAAAGTATTATCCATATTCAACTTCAGCCAAATTTTTCAAAGTTTACTAATTGATTTTATATATTCAAGAGTTTCTGCTAAAATAAAGTAAGCCACACGGTTTTATGAAGAAAAGATCTACTCTTACCAATCTGTTGAATTTAACCCAATATATGTCAAATAATATGGATAACAGGAGAGAAACAGACGTCATATATACAGACTTGTCAAAAAGGCTTATAGTGGTGTACTTCAAGGGTCAAATTTGGGATCCCTTTTATTCTTAATCTTCATAAACACGTGCTGTGATAACCTCAATTGTGATGTCCTTTTATATGCGGATGATGTAAAGCTCTACAAGAAAGTCAACAACGAGTATGATTGCGAGTATATGAAGGAAGAATTTGACTTTTTGTGTTTTGAGAACGGTTTAAGTGTGAATATAAGCATGTGTTGTATTTTGTCTTATACTAGAAATACATCCCCGGTACTGTATAATTACAATATAGGTGGACAAACTGTTAACCGTTTAGCGGAAACAAAATATCTTGGTGTTATTTTCGATGGCAAGCTGACATTCAAATCACATATCACTTCGCTTGTGAGCTAATGCTCAAACATATTGGGATTTATTTTGAGATCTACAAAGGACTTTGGTTCAATTGATGTTTACATGGCATTATCTAAAGCATTGATATTATGCAGACCTACGATTAATTAATTTCTCACTTATATAAAATTATCCATAATCTTGAGGACAATACATACTTTTTAGATCACATATTCTTCTATGTACCGTCAAGGTCTATTCGAAATTCTTTGATGTTTGCTTACCAAACACCAAGATCTCGCCACCATGGAATTTTTTTTTAAATTAAAATGTTAGCACAATAGCACAGAGTGCAGTATAGTGCGGATGTGTTTGGCCCTTTTAGTGAATTTAGTGAAGATTGTTTTGCATTAATATTATCAATGCATAACACATGCTGAATGCGTCCTTGTAGATAAATTTATTTTAGTTCCAGCTCGAGTACATCAAGTTACAACTAGCAATTGACCGATGTCTTTCAGTCTTTCTTTTTCTGTTTTCTATTTGTTTTTATGTTATATTAATATTGTATATTTATATATTGCACTGTATATTTATTTGGTGTTCTTTATATAAAGTCTGTACCTATGAATAAATCATTATGGTTATTATTATTATTATAACAGATCGTGCCCGTTCCGAGTACATCCGACATTTCTGAAAATACCTCTTTTTACGACGATCCAACGAATCCAATCAAACCGTAAACTGCTATTGCCGGATCTTAAGGTGCAATATTGTCTTCTTCATCCAAATATTTTATTAACCACTGGGCTTGATCCACACAATCATTTACATATTTTAAGCTTTGAACCTCGTAATACTTCAGCTGGTTAAAGAAGAACTGCATCGTTTTCCGGACCACCATTACGTTCTCCTCCAGTGTACAGGGCTTGTTTGCAACCCCTTCATATTGCACTTAGCAAAAGATGCAAAATCCAATCAGAATCAGGTATGTTCATTTTCAAAATATTATCAAAATGTTTATTAAAATCTGAATCCAAGTGCTCACAACAAGAAAGTATATTTTCATCTTTTTTCTCAGCTTCTGATAAATTTGGGAACTGGCTGAATGCTCCTCGCCCAGTTCGTTTGCACAGAAGAAGTTTTGTCAAACATCCAGAAATAATAGCTTGTGTTTTTATTACATTAAGTACATCACCTTAAAGCTGCAGATTATTTTCATTAAATTTTTTAAACAGGTCGTTCATGTACGCGACGTCACTTTTAGATTTAAATAAATTGGATCATATCATATTATCTTTCAAGAATTCCAGCATCAAGTTAAACAGTTTATAAAGCTTATCTAAACATGCGTCCTTTAATAACCAACGAACTTCTGTACGAAGCAGCAAATAAATATTTAATCGTTTCAATACAATAATCTGTCTAAAAACACCAAAACATTTCATGAATCTACAACAGTGAGTCTTACTAAGACTACAAAACAAATTTAAAATACTTGATATAACGGTAGAAAATATTTTAGTATAATATTATGTTTATTTCATTTCAATGGCTCTGTGGAGACCTCAAAATAATATCCATGTTTATGGGTCAGCAATCTGGATTCACAAAGTATCTATGTGTTTTGTGCGAGCGGGACAGTCGAGCACGAAATTTACATTATGTTAAGAAAGAATGGCCACTCAGAGAAAGACTTGTACCATTACAAACAAATTTGCTACGTGATGCATTAGTTGACCCAAAATTAGTTCTTTTGCCTCACCTTCACATAAAGTTAGAATTGATGAAGCAGTTTGTCAAAGCTTTAAATAAACAAGGTGACTGCTTTAAATAACTGTACGACAAATTTCCTGCACTTTCTGAAGCTAAACTTAAAGAAGGAATTTTTGTAGGCCCTGAAATGCGAACCTTAAATTCGGACAGACTGTTCCATAATCCAGTGACTCAGGATTAGCCAGTGAAAATTCGGCCCATGAAGCATGGAGTTCTTTCGTAGAAGTCATAGACGGTTTCCTTAGAAACAGTCTTCAAACTGCAAAGAAATTGTAGCCAACTTGGTCAAAAATTATAAAAACTGGGATGCAATATAAGCGTCAAACTTCATTTTCTAAATTACCACGTTTACTCTTTTCACGAAAATCTTGGAGCTGTCACCGAGGAACAGGGAGAGAGATTCCATCAAGACATAAAGAAGATGGAGAGATGTTACCAACGAAGATAGGACCTTGAAGTGGGGCTCACAAAAATAAAACTACAAAACTCAGTTTTGAGGGAAAAAGAGAACGGTTTTATTAAAAAAAAAAACAACGATTGTCTAACCTAAATTATACTGAATTGTTTTTTAATGAACAATTTAATTTTTATAGTGTAATTTACCATTAAATATAGTTTCAATAAATATTATCTCAATATTTTTGGGAGTTTCTATGAAAAATTTCGAACACACTTTTCCTGAAAACCTGACGTGTTGGAAAAAAACTAAGCACATAAGCACAGATTCGTGATCAACACACCCCATTTACTATAGGATATATATTAAAGTGGAAACACTTTTTCATGAAAAAAATGCAGGCCTGTAAAACTTTCGTGGTGCATGCGCCGGGTATTATATTTATGGAAATTAATTATTTATTTTCTTATTTAATAAACCACTTTAAAACCTATTTTATTTATGGTACTACTATTTTCAGGAAGTAAAATAATCATGTGTAAGACAACCCTAATCTTTTTTACAAAATTATTCTCAATGTTGCAAATAAAAATCACAAATAAATGTAAAAAAAATAAGCATGATCACTATAGATTGTTTCGCTTTTAATATGTTGCCGATCTGAAAATGAAATGTTTATTATTATAACATTATATTAATAATAAAAGTAATAAACAGAACTGCTGTTTATTATTAGTTCTATTTCATATTAAGTAGCTATTCCTTAATTTCTAAATGTAAACGAATTATTTATTTAATTTGTGAATTTATCACCAAACGATCCATTAAACATTTTAACTTTAGCATTAATTATTGATTACCAGTGAAGTAATTATTTGGGTATTTCTTATTACCGAAATAAATACCTTAATGAAAGATAGAGTTAAATTTATTAGTACTGGTATGAAAAAATTGTATTGCATCATAAACCTAGGTGTTATTAATTTATCATGGTATTTATCTCCATATTAGGTAGTCATGTGGAAACTGGATTTAATGAAAACATTATTATTTATAAACTGCTGGCCACTTGTAAGGCAATTTCTGATGTTTCTTTTAAGTCGTTCCTTATGTAATCATCTTTATTATTAATGCTACCTTATCTATAGCTAATTCTATTGCAGTGTGTCCACATTCTTATCTTTTACTAAATTCATATTTAATACTATTGGAACCATAGGTATATACCTCTGTTCTTTGCCTTTGTTACCTTCTTTATTTCAATATCCTGCAAGTAATTTAATAGGTGTAGTAAAAAGAAATCCATTATTTTGCATGAAATTCCATGAAGACTTTACATACCATTGAAATAATGATCCGATGGAAGTTAAATATGCGCCGCCTAGTTCGATAACTTGCTGCCATTTTGAAGGTAATTTCATTATGCCTCTCTTATAGAAGCCTTCGTCCCTATTGGCAAAATGTTTTGACAGTCGATTTACACAAGCCTTTTTTGAAGGGAATTTTTCACCAGCATAATTGTTCTCCATTGAGAGGAACAGGTAATCTCTTGATTACAGGTCAATACTATAAGGTACTACAACTTATTGGCCAAATGATTCGCAGATGGAAATTCGTCTCATGTGTCTTTTACGTTAACGTGTGTGGCACCCATAAAATGGTTCTAAACGTTTTTTTTTCAAATCTTTAGCTATTGGGTAATAAAAATAATAGTGCTTACATGAAGGTCGGACTCGACAATGTTCATCATTTTATCGATATATCCGATAATTGACCTTCCAGTGCATGGTGCAATTAATAGTAGTGATTTTAATTTATTTTTTACTCAAATTGCAGAAAGGATTGTTGAATAACTACCTACTTCCAATACCAATCCTATTCTGGTATCACATTTCACTTATCAACCATTAGTTGAATATTTTAATTTCGAAACCGTATAGCAATTAGAAATAAGAAAAATAATAACGAATCTCAAAAATAGCAAAGCCAAGGATATTTATGGAATCAATACTGACTTAATATAATGTATAAAAGAATCTATTATTTTACCTTTAACCTCTTTAATAAATACATCGAATGCAGTGACTTTCCGGACTGTCCAAAAGTTGCCAAATTATTGTCAATTTTTAAGAAAGGGGATAGTAGAGATTTAGATAACTATCGACCCATCCCTACTTTGCTTATTATTTCTAAAATCTTTGAAAAAGTACTTTTTAAACAACTATCATCTTTCTTGATGAATAATAAATTAAATTCAAGTAAACAATTCCGCATTAGAAAATTCTTATCTACCACCAATACTTTATTAGAACTTACAGAATTAATTCTGGAAATATTGGAATCTGGCGAATTTTTCGCGGCTAGGTTTTTAGATCTAACCAAAGCTTTTGACTGCATTTCTCACTCCATTTTACTTCGGAAATTATATCGTTGTAACTATCACCCTAATGGCTGCTTCATGCTACTATCATACTTAAATTATCATAAACAAACTGTTTTTATTAACAAATTATCCTCCTTTCGATATGTTGAACACGGTGTGCCACACGGATCAATTTTTGGACCACTGCTTTTCATATTGTACATGCATGACCTCCCGAACTTTATTGAAGATGCTAATATAGTTCTTTATGCTGATAATACTATGCTAATAAGCAAAGGTGAAAACTTAAATGAAGTATCTATGTGTAGCCAGCAGTCACATTCAAGGGCTATAACCAGGTTTCAAAGCAATCGGCTCTCCGTTAATGATATTAAATCTTTGCAACTTGTATTCACACTAAAGCATATGGATAATAATAATAATAATAATAATAATAATAATAATAATAATAATAATAATAATAATAATAATAATAATAATAATAATAATAATAATAATAATAATAATATTTATTAATGTCCACAGGTACATAAGTCAGATAAACATACAAACATAATTCTACTATCATAAAAAATTGAAATTTAAATATTCTTCTATTGAATAAAACGCCTTAGATACTAAAAACGCTTTAACATGTTTCTTAAATGTATTTATAGTTAATTCTTTGACGTGGTCAGGTAATACATTATACATTTTAACACCAAAATAACGAGTGCTGTTTTGCGTCCGTTTGAGACGGTTATATGGAGGTCTGAGTAGATTTGCACTTCTGGTAGTAAATTTATTAAAATCTAAGTTTTTGTCGTAGCGCTCAATGTTTGCATGAACGTATGTTAGACATTCCATTATAAAAATGCAGGGGACCGTCAGCACATTTGATTTAATAAAATACTGTCTACAATCTTCTGTATAGGCCAATTTGTTTATAATACGTAAAGCTTTTCTTTGCGTTGAGAAGATCTAGTATGCTCCTACTGAGTGACCCCACAGAAGAATTCCATATCTAATGTATGACTCTATGAGTGATGTATACGTTGTTCTAAGGATTTCTGGTGAAACAATCTTTGTTAGCTGGCGCAATAAAAATAAGTTTTTATTTAGCTTTTTGTCTAATTCAAGTGTGTGTATTTTCCAAGTTAATTTGGAGTCGACATGAAATCCTAAGAACTTAGTATCACTAGCAAACCCAGCGTTAGTATGCCCCAAACTAAATAGCATTTTTATAGATTTGCTATCATTTAGTAAAAGTTTATTAATTTTGAACCAATCCTCGGCTTGTGCATTAATAAGTGAGTGATAATTATTTACTTCGTGAAACAACTTTCCTCGACATACTAAAGTTGTATCATCCGCAAACAACATTATGTTATTTTCACCAATATAATGACACAGGTCATTTATGTACAGTAGGAACAGAGTTGGGCCTAGTTTAGAACCTTGAGATATACCAACATTCACCAAGTATTCATCAGATAGGTTGGATTTAATTTTGACTGATTGTCTTCTATTTGATAGATATGTTACTATTAACTTACAGCTCAAAGGATGAAAATTATATAAGTATAATTTTTGTAGCAATATGTCATGGCTCATGCTATCAAAAGCCTTATGTAAATCTAAAAATGTTGTTTAAACGATTTCATTGAAATTAAAAGCATCAAGGCATTTTTCTATCAAATCCAAAGTAGCAGTTGTCGTTGATCGGGCATGTCGAAAACCATGTTGGCTGTTTGATAGAATATTGGCTCCATTTATGTGCTTAATGAGATATTGAGTTAAAATGTAAAATATTTAGGTGTTACATTGGATCGTGAGTTAATGTGGAAAGCTCATGTGGACGAGACCTCGAAAAAGGTATGTTCTAGTTAATCTTTTTACTACGTAACCTAAATAATTCTGGGTTACCTTATGCACTAAAAAATATGGCCTTATTGTGGGACCATTCTATGGTACAAAAGTTATTTGCAGTGCAAAGAAGAGCTATTCGGATACTGGCTCACATAGGCTATCAAACAATCAAACAGAGTGTAAGCCCTTTTTCATCCAACTAAAAATATTAACTCTTTCCTGCATGTACATATTAGAATGTTTACTCTATATATAAAAAAAACATGAATGCAACTATTAAACTGACAATGATATTCATAATTACCAGACAAGACTTGCAAAATCGCAAGTAGGTACTAATTATTATGCAATTAAATTTTTCAATTGTTTGCCAAGTAATGTTAAAAACCTACCTTTCGCTAAATACAAACAAAAAATTTAATCGTTCCTCTACATCGAAAGTGTCTACAGCGTCACTGAATACTTTGTGAACGATTTCAGTAATATGTAATTTAAATCTTTGTATAAATCTGTTATATGGTATTCTTTAAGAATATTTATAATTTATGTACATAAGCTGTTTTTCTCTTTCTATATATATTAGATGTAGTGACCTGTGTAAACTTATTGTATGCACCAATAAACTATTATTATTATTATTTTATTAATATACAAACGACCAAAAGTCACCCTCGAGCAACTTAAAAGTACACTCAAACATGACGTAATAAACAAGAAAAAGAATCAAATAGTAAGGAGATATCAACATAAACTTTCTTGTAAGTGAGACACTATAAAAGCTTTCAGTTAGAAATCAACTCTAAAATAATGAACAAAGTAACATAATCAGCAGAACAAATACAAATCTTATACAATAAGAATCTTGTTAATAAATAAAATTAAAATTAGACCATACTAATATATTAGATCAAAGTGCCATCATTATCGAATTAAATCTAGAAAATCAAATTAACACAAACTACGATTATTTTGATTTAACAAAAAAAATATACCAGTAAATATAGACATAAAATCCATCAATTTTCAGGACATACACACTTTTGAACAACTCTCAAAAGACCTACAACAAAGAGCTACCAAACGGGAAGCAATAGAAATAAAATGTACCAAAACATAAAAAATCATACAAAACATACAAAACCAGAAAATAAACACTAAAAATAGATGGGACGAAACTATATACTCATATTAGTATATTATAGTTTGGAATATAAACTCACCTACCTGCAAGTTAGCAAAATGGTAAGTTAAAGAATTTCAACATCTTAAAATACACAACACATTAGTTTAACATTAGTTTGAGTTTACAAATATGTTGGATAACGTTGAGTTAGCTCCAGATGAACAATTACTGTCATTCAATGTTAAGTCACTATTTTACTTACACTATTTTATTCGAAAAAATATCCCCACAGATAAAGTCAATACAATACATACATTAAATTAACAAAAATAGTAATGAATATGAACACTTTTGAATTTGAAGATAATTATTATAAACAGACCTTTGGTACTGCCATGGCCAACCCAAGTTCACCCTTTAATTCCAAAATTTTCTAATCCATTTCGAAAACAGAGCTAAAAATGAAATAAATAATTTTCCAAAAACTTGTATCATATACGTGGATGACATTTTGACCATCACAAAAAACGATTTAATTTTTATCACAGCATTGTGTGAGGTTGAATCCAACAAACAACTTGCCTTTTTAGATTTACTAGTTATTAGAAAAGATAGAAAATTCAAATTCAATATTCACAGAAAACTAACTAACACATATAACTTAATTTAATCGAGCTCATTTCCCTAATTAAACATAAACTCTCTGCTTTTAACAGTATGATACATAAAGCCATCAACTTCCCAATTACCAAACAAAACCGAGAACTTGAATTCAATCTCATACGTAAAATAGCCGACTCATTAAAATACAAACAAAACCAATACAAAAATGTAAAATTGTTAAAACAGTCCAATTCTTTTAACTTGAACGCATTAGAAGCATTAGACAAAAACTACTTAATCTCAATCTGTGCCCTCTAAGCAATCCACTGTTAGATTTATTATAGGACAAGCAAATAGGACAAATTCAACTTCTCTTAGACAATTGAGTAAGAGTGGTAGCTGTAAAAATACAATAATAATAATATAAGATTGTAGATCTTAGACTAGAGAAATTTTTAATTTTCTTCTGTATTTTAAAATGATAGTTGCTCCACTGGCACATAAAATTTCTTGAATGACTTTCTCACTTTCTCTTTGTGAAACAGTAATCGTTCAAAATGTTTCACTAAGTAGTAAGTGTGATAGTCATTCAAAACAAATTTATAATATATACGTTATTTGATCTATATCTATATGTATTAATTTTATTATTCCAATACAAGGAATTTAGCTATTTGATTCTATTTTGTTGTGAATTTATATTATATTAAGTCCACCAATAAGAATATTAAAAAATATTATAATAAACCATTTAATTGAAATCTGTCTCTATGTATTTAATTATATTTTCTCAGTTTCATATTTATATGATAAACATAAGGTATATTTTTGAAAATTGCTAATTAATCTAAGACTAATTTCACGTAAGAATTTTCCATAGTTATGCATCAGTTTTAAGTACAATATTTCTTATCTAAAATTCTGAGATCCCGCTTGAGTCAGTTTTTATATTACTATATCCACAGAATTATCCCTTACTAAATAACTATGTAGAAAATCGTGCTTTTAAATATGAATATAACATTATAACCCAATAAAATTTATAAAATAATTTTCAAAATGTAATAAAATCTACTAACAATACTCGCAATAATTATTGAATCATTGTCCAAACAACCATATTTTCTTTCAATTATTAATAACAGCAAGGGTGCATAGTGCAGAGTGCAGGTGCGCTCTATTTTATTTTAATTTAGTTAAAAGGTGGACGCTTTTGTGTATTTAGTTGGGGAGGTGGTGCGGCGTTATTTGAAATTTCAATTTAGACGGTTGTTAATTTCCTCTTGCGATTCACTTCAAAGCAACTTTACAATGGCTGTCATTAGCAGATCACACTCGCACCTCGTACTAATAAGTCAACACGCATACCATTAATACCATTGAAATGTCAGCGCGAAAAATATTCCACACTAAGGTATTCCATTTTTGCATGCATATTTCATTTCAAATGTTATTTTTCTATGGCAAGGTTTTACAATATTTAATTGAAATAATGTATACTGATGCTATCTAATATTTAATAATTCAAAATGTAGAGTTTTAATTTAGCGAGGTTATTCTGTTCCAAAATTTAAATGCAATTAGTTAATTGTAAATGAAATTTTAATTATAGATTTTTATGTACTATAATGTGAAATTTACCTAATTTTTAAGTTTATTTTTAAATTATTCGAACCGCTTATTCTGTGATATTAAAGAATAATATGTACATTACATTTTCAATGGCGTGCGTGGAATACGAAAGCATATCCTCTTTAAGGCATGCAATATAAATTATAACGTAATCCTGACATAACCTTTAAAAAAACCTTTATTATCTCTTCAAAAAGAGATCCATTAATTTATATTGCATGCAAATGGTATTTTTGTAAAAGAGGTGAAATTTGTGTCTGAAAAACGTAACATATTAAAGTTAGATTCGAACTTTTCAAACGCATGCAATTATAATTCAGTTTGGTAAAAAAAAATCTTTATTTTTCGGAATAAATACGTAATTGTTTACAATGTAAAAGTTTGATTGAGTTGCAATAGAGTTTGTGCAGTAAACTTATACGCTTGTATTTCCAGGGTGTAAATAATTGCATTATATATCAAGGGAAAACACAGATTCAGTGGAAATAGGGAACTGCGCTTAGTCGATTTGAGTCGTCCAACTCAAACAATAAAACTTACAAAAGGACACTAGGCGAATTCAATTGACCGACTAAACGTTTAGAAACATTTATGGACTCAATGCGCTAAAAGTTTAGACACGGATTTTACTTTTTTAAAGTTTCAAACAAATTTACATTATCGTATTTACATATGGTAGAAAGTTTAATGAAGAAAGATCTTTTTCTGGTAGTAGTTTACATAATTATTAAATATTTTACTAGAATGTACTAGATACTCATTCATTTTCAATATTAAAATTCTGTCAATCATTCTTTCTGAAAAAGAATTACATTCGAATCAATACAATTCATGAATTAACCTCGATAACCATAAACATCATCCTAAGCAGAATTTATCGCGCGGAGAAACGATTTTGAGCGGTGCGGGAATAATAAATATGAAACCCCTTCTGAAATACTGTTATCTCCACCTTGACCCGACTAATAACCACTTGCTCTTCACACATCTATTTCTTTATGAGTTATCCTTCCAATTACCATTCCGCCCTCGAGCCGATAATGTAATACAGTCCGCTGAAATAACAAGCGAAGAAACACCGTGCGCTTAGCCTTGAAAATATAAGTTGATTGTTCATCCTTCTGCTCCGGAGATACATAAATCAATACGATATTTAATTAAAACGCGGTAATAATTAACGTCTGCGAAAGTATTGATGTAATTGGAGGCAACGAATGGGGAGTCTGCTGGAGAGAGAGTAAATACAATAAAGAAGCGGTTTGAATTTCAAAGTAAAGTTCATTATTTAAGTTGAGCTTAATTCTTAACGATGTTCAACGGGCCGTGAGGGAACACAACCGCGGATTACGGGAATTAAAGGGAACGAAAGAAATGAGGGACGGGGCCGTAAGGGATGATTTCCGTCCGCGATTTTTGCAATCGAGCACATTTCACGGCCCATTTACATAAATAATTAAAATTCCAATTTAATTTTTTCTCATTCTTAATTGCCGCCGGTGGAGTGAGTCGGAACTCTAATTGAATTGGATCGACGTGTGAATGAACTTGTGTAAAGTAGATTTAATTATTTACCTTTAATTCCTCCAAATAAATAAAATTAGAAGGCTTAGAAGTGTTTAATATTTACTCTTCTTGATGCTTAAATATTAAGTATTCATTACAAAGCTTCATTATTTACTTTATTACTTGCTCTACAAACCCGATTAATTTTATCTTACTTACAGTAACTATAATGATGTTCATACTAGTATTCCTGTGAATATTAAAACTTCTTAAAATATTAAGTAAAACTGTTTAATGAACCGCTATAAATATACAACCTAACTTATTAACAATTATTATTAAGTTTTAAAAATTTGAACTAGAAGTCGATGCTATATTTTCTTTAAACAATGGCTCCAACATTTTTAAAGTGTATTAGGCACTTACAGTCTTTGAAGATCATAAAGACGTTTTCACAACCTTTATCTCATCACCAATATTTTTATTAATGAGTGACTTACAAAACATACTGAACACATTATTGAAGTCCTGAAAGTATACGAACTTGAAATTAATATAGATGCCTTTATCACCAATGCCGTTACGAATGTATGACAAGCAAAACATGCTGAATCATTGAAGTCATGAAAGAATCTGAACTTCAAATAAATAAAGAAGCGAGGGTGGATAAATCTGATATGCACTATGTATCATCCATAAAATGTTTGTTTTATTTATTTAATTAGTTTGTAAGATACTTTGTGTTAACTTTATTATGATTTTATTATGTTATTATTCATTATGAAAATCTGTACAATGGCCATGTCCGTAAATAAATAAACAAAGTAAATAAATGAGATGTGTACCAAAAATATTTAATGATTTATTAAATTTTAATATATTTTAATCATTAAAATATCGTTAATTTTTATATTCTGTTTGCTCATTTATACTTCAAGTAAAAGTGACTTTTTGGCCCAAGTCATCTGATACATTAGCTTAAATGTATTATATTGGCTGTGCAAGTTAATTGTTGATTTTTAAGAATGTTATCAAAACAAGATTTTATAGTGTTTTCTTTCTCTGGTTGGTTCATTGAACAATTCTATCAGTCCATAGGAGTGTATGATTTAAATAAAGGTATCTTTGATATTGCATTTTCCAAGAAAATTTATATTAAAGTCGCCGCAAATAAAAACTGGTTTATTTTTGTTATGAATAATAAGTAAAACTTTTACAAAAATTGTAAAGAAATCTTCTATGCAGGAGGTTTATAAATTGTTACAATTATTATATTATTTGTTTTATTTTCAATTTCTATTGCTGCACATTTAAGTATAAATGGTCTACTAAGTTTACTTATTTCAAAAATTACTTTAAATCTAAAATAACCTCTTACATAGACCGCTACACCTCCATGTTGGTTATAATCCCTGCAGAATGAATCAGCGAAGTTAAAGTTTATTGTAATATTTTCTAGTTGTTCTTTGGTTTTCCAATGTTCACATAAGCACAATACATTATACTTGTTAGTTCTATTTCGACGTTTAGTTGGTTTACTGCATTCCAATGGATTGTACGTTTTGGTGTATTATTGTTATTTGTTTATTTTCTTCTCGCTGGGTCAGTTTAAAAAATGATCAATGCACACATATTTCGGCCATAAGTTTGGATTTTTTAATTTCTCACCTCCATCAATTGGTACCGATATTTTAAATGACGAGTATTCTTGTGAGCACTTTGATTTCATCTGTTCACGTTTAATGACTTCAAAGCCTTTTTAGATATGTTACATTTTGGGTGTTAATTTGGTTCTAATCTATATGCATGGTAGTGTTCCATTTTCGTTGCTCCTTTTATAGGCAGTGTTTCATTATTGGTTCCTTGTATAGGATGTGTTCTCATTCTCTTTTTAAATGATTGAGTTATCCACTCACCATTATCATTAAATGTATTTCTTTCATCGTTTTGGATTGGCGTACTATTCTTAGATGTTGTTGTGGTGCCTTGGTGCAGATTATTGTAAATTTTAAAAGGATTGTTTTAGGTTTCAGTGGCAATATCAACGTTTCCAAATTAAAATTTTATATTTAAATTTGTTATACATATTACTGACGATGTTATCAATACAAGTTCTTGTATTAAATATGACTCGTGCTAAGTCTTGAATTAAGGGTTTGGTGCCATAACTAAATAACAAATTACTTAACCTTGTTTTATTTGCCTCAGCGATTATAAAATTATTAGACTTCCTCTACAGCTAATTTGTTAAGAATTGAATTCAATTTTTTTGAAAAAATATCATTACTGCCTGTGGGTGGCCTAAAGATGGCAATCATAGTTTTTTTGCATTTTCATTAAAGAGTTACTCCTCTATGAGAGTTCCTGCTTCTGCAAAATATGGTAAATAAGTAGTATCGGTTAATTTTATAATGTTTCGGTTTTTCCAACGTTCTGTTAGTGTTAAAGAATAACAATCATTATTCTTTGACATTATTGAATTTAACAGATTGATAGATTTATTTGTCGAATGTATATTGTGGATAATTATTGTTCAATTAAGAACTTTCTTGATTAATGATTTGATGCATTTTCTTCCTGGGGCGAATTTCCAAGTCTCTTCTTGGGGGCATGCTGAAGGAAAAACGATTGCAGATAACTGCTTTAGGCCAAAGGTCCTGATTTTGTGTCTCTCGTAGCTTGGAGAAAGGCACAGAGATTTTAAAGGAACTGTATTCTGTTGGATGCTTTGATTCTAATTGTTGACATATGCTGTTATTAATATTGTTTTATCTAAGAACTCCGACTAAATTGCTTCAGTGGTTTCTGAATCCAACCTGTATACCTATAGGTGGGTTTTACATTCCACACCTTTTATTACGTCATTTGGATGAATTTCTCTGCCTCTGTGCATTACGTTTTTGGTTCGGTTTCCTCTTCTCGAAACCGTTTCTGGACGTGTATTAACATAATTTACTTTTTCTTTCTCTCCTTGACTTTTCCTGTACATTAGTTTGCATACCATGCGAATTTTTTGATAAAGCATGACCAGGAGGCTCCATATTTTGTTGCTTGTTTGACTTAGTTTGTGCAGATTCCTTTAAATTGATCTTTGCAGATTTTACAGGAACACTATTTTTGTTTTTGGGGGTATTAGTGTCTTTGTTATTGTTTTCTAATATTTTATACCTTAATAATAAATAGGAATTCATTTTTAAGAATCCCTCATTAATTTGGTGCAAAATGCGGGATCTCTCTTCTAGCTCCTGGAGTAGTTTCTTAAGGTAGGTGGTTTTAGTAGCTTATTTTGCCGCTAGTGTTTCTTTATCCTTCTCACTGAGAATACATGTGTGTTCCGGCTGCCCATAGTCTTTCCCTTTCCAAAAGCAGCCCTGGTGAAAGGTTTTCTTGCACACAACACACTTCTCTACATCTCTAACTATTACAATAAATAATGATGGAACCTATAGCGACATCGCTGCACATTATGTAAATGGTTCCCATCTTATTAAGACCTTTATATGATTATCTTCCTTTTAGTGAGCTATCAAGTTTGGATTAGAGGACAAATCTGGTGTATATAAGTATACGTCAAGCAGATCGTCTCTGGTGATAAGTGTAGGTCGGTTAAAATATCCTAACCAATATTTGTTTCGTAAAGATCTTTTCGAATATTATCCGTATTGATTACACGAGTAAGTCCGTTTTTGATCATGACACTGAATACGTTCCAATCCATGACAAACCAACCAGGACAAGAAGATCATCTTTGGCACTAACACGGCTCCTAGTAAAACCCATGGTATCATCAACATAGGCCTCAACATTGTCATCGGTACGATCCTTACCCAAAGATATCTAAAACTAAGGAAATCATGACGCACCTACAACATGTGTTCTATAAATTCTTAGTTGTAATCTTCGTATGGGTCACCAATATCAATCAGTTCAGCGATCCTACTTCTCCTCACGGATGGTATTGGATCAAAAGCATTGTTACTATTAAAAAATCGCCTTTATTTCTTCTCCATTATTTCAAAAGATTTTCCTGTTATTGGCAAGCTTCTAAAATAGGCAATATGTTTGTTGAATTTGAATCTCGTTTATCACGTGAAACACTTTTAATATTAAGGGTTGTTTATAGAAAGGCTTCATTAATTATGAAACCAACCAAGTGCCTTTCTATAAACAACCCTTAATAGGCAATGTGGTTATGAATTTCTTTCCTCTGTAGAAATTTCAAGTAGTATATTCGATAAATACCAAACTTATATTTATAAAATTAATTTTATATTAGATTAGACGATATATCCAGCAAATCTTCTTCTAGTTATACACAGCATCAGGGTTGAAGAAATTGCAGATAATGGCGAAATCTTTGTCAAAACTTTTGACCCTGTAACTAATAATAAATAAAATGTCATTTTGACATACATATCATAAAATAGTTCCTTAAAATTGGAACAAAACTAAAAGCTAGCAATGGCAAAAATATAGCCTGAATAGCAAGAAACGCCTGCTGATGTTCATGGTTTCCACTTTATAGAATTTATAGGCTGACATCGGAATTGTCAGTGCTTTAGATCTTTTTATGGCCAAGTTCATTACTTATAGGATCTTGGCTGTTATTAACTTCTTAATTACATTAAATTGGACTAATCATCTACAAAATGAAGCAGTTATCCAATTTTCTCAAACATTGCTGAGAAAATTTTCATCACGTTTATGTGGTGTGTAAAAATTTCCTTATTGATTATATGCTTCCCAAAATGTTGATTGCTACTAATACCGCCCTGCTAAAGAAATTAATATATTTGTAGTATTTAAAACCAGATATGGTTTTTGATATATTCGCCGTTGCAGTTTCCATGATCGTAAATGCGTGTCATCTTATTACATTTCTTTAAAGCAGTCTTAGTAATCGATTTTAATTGTCTACTAAAATTACTAATTCTGTTCTAGAACCTTAACGAGTGGTACTTTGGACCATGCTAGACAATACAGCAGTGGTACTCGGCTATTTGGTTTGATAATAATATATTTGATCTCAAGATTAAAATATTATTGGCAATATCAAGGCTATAGCTAAGGCTATCAGCAGACAAATCGACATCTGATACGAGAAAGGAGATACAACCAAGAAACCTTATTCTATAGCTTCTGATACTTTAATCGTCGATTTTACTTGTGGCATTAAGCTGCTTAGCCCTTACTATTTAATAATAAAAATATATAAGTCCTTTACGTTGTAGAAAATTCACTAATAATTAGAAAAAACACGAAAATATTTTCGTAAAATCTACAACAATGAGCCCTATTAAGACTAAAAGAACAAATCACTTTTGAAACAACTACTTCTCTAGCTAATACTTCGACAGACATTAATAAGGCTTATTTGTTGTAGATTTTACAAAAATATTTTCGTGTTTTTTCAAATTATTCGTTACTATTTAATTTCCTTTAACATCAATGAGGTCGTGTCTACCTTCTAAACCTTAATGGTTTCTCCGCCACCAGACCAAGTGACAAGAGAATTTGAGAGGGATTCCAAAAAGTGGCTACTGAGACCACACTTATTGACTTGATAAGAGCTGAGCAGGATAGTTAATACAAATAGAATTCACCTCGATCGTAAATGTATGTCTTTTCATTGATTTCATTTGTATTAACTCGATCTTATGAATTAAACCAAATTGTACGATAAGGTTTT
This sequence comes from Ontholestes murinus, assembly GCA_963969525.1. Classification (NCBI taxonomy): domain Eukaryota; kingdom Metazoa; phylum Arthropoda; class Insecta; order Coleoptera; family Staphylinidae; genus Ontholestes; species Ontholestes murinus. The sequence continues at coordinate 51,594,898 of OZ018395.1, forward strand.
CCTTGGAGGTGTATTAGGAAGATGTGTTCGTTATTTAGCCCTTCTTCTTCTTCTTCTTCTTTCTGTGCAATCTTCTATCGAACGTTGCCGACCATCATTTAATATACTTCTCTATTTTGCGATATATAAATTAGTGCTGCGGCTTTGGGTATTTGAAACCATTCCCGCAAGCTTTTGAGCCAAAATTGTTTTTTTCCGTCCTATGATTCTTCTACCTTTAATTTTGCCATAACCTTCTTCTTAATTGTTGTTAGTAATTCCAGTTATTTGTTCACTTTTTTTTGTAGCATCTCATTGTTAATATTGTGTAAGGTCACCTCTTCATAATATAAACAGCACGTAACATTTTGTTTCTTGCCTTCGGGTACTTAGACTTAGGTTACGATCACATAACAACATTTAAATTTTACTAAATTTTTTGGCTATCTAGATTCGAGTTTTCGAGATGTATCTCTTAAAGTGTATCTTAGGAAGTTAAAACGATGTACTCGTTTCACTGGTTCCGATTCTTTAATTAGGTTTTTTTTTCTATGTCTCTCTTTCTCACTATCATAAATTTTGTGATCATTCTTGCTATCATTTCGGTCAATATTTTTTGCTCACCGTTTTTACCTTGTCCAACATTATTTGTAGGTCTTCTATGTTGTGCGCGAGCATCGCTAAAAAGTTCAATGAAGCTTGATGAGAAGAACATGTGACTTCTTTAAATTCTATATTTATAAATTTAATTGTACTTTTATCGGTATGTTGGCTCATCCATATTAGCAAGTATTCGATTGGAATGTCAGGTTCCATGCTGCTGTTTAATTGTAACAACTAGCAATAGCAAGGATAGAGCTAAGGCAATCTGTAAAAAGAGATACAGTCAGCAAATTTGCAAGGGTTTGAGCTGAAAGTTATGCTAACCTTCTATGTTGAGCTTGTATACATGTTCAATAAGAGTTTTGCTTAAAATATATATCGCCGTTCTCGCTCTTCCTGATATTCTAAATCCCGTACAGCTATTGTGTATCAGTTTGGTAACTAATGATCTACCTGTTAACACTCTCACACATATTTTTGGTTTGTAGTTTTTAAGATAGATGGTTGATCTAAAATATCTTTTAAAGTCGAAGGGCACAATAATAAAATTAAAGTAACTTATATATATTTTTAATTTATCTGTAATAGATTCGTGGATTATTTGAGTACATGAAAAGTTAATATAAATGTAAAAATCAATAGTTTGGGAACATATTTAGTAATATTTATCTTATTTTACCTGACATTATTGTCAAAATTCTATAAAAAACGGAGATTCTTAAAAAAGTGTAATTAAGAGTAGGTGATATATTTTGTCACACACGTGATAACAACAAAATATATTGTAATAATGTACCTGATTAAAAAACTGTATTACTCCATTTTATTAAGTTCATATTTTGTAAATAAACAATCTCTAATTAGATTTAGCTATAAAATAATTAATTCCTAATATAATAATAAATTTAGAGCTGAAAGCCCATCGGTCAAATTCTAATGAAGAAGAGAAGCAGCATTATAATTATTATGTCTTATTATTATTTCAATATTATCTTCAATATATTTCTCTCTCTAATTTATCAATTGCCTGGTGCATCCACCAAAAATAAATTACCTCAAGCATCAATCTTAGAAGTTAATAATCTGATCAATTGCTATTAATTTTTAGTATAAAAATACTAAATCACAATAAATTAGATAATTATTGCATTAAAGAATGTTCATTTAATAATATAATATAATAAAACTGGACTTCGTATTAACGACGTAATAAAGGTGCAGATTTCAAGATTCGTGTTTGCAACTAAGCACACATCTGGCGGCACACTTTATAGACTAATTGTGAAAACTTGTCCTTTGGGTATTACGTTTGGCACAATCGTTACTTTTAGCATTATAAGAGACAGTTATCTTATACCAGACGTACTTTATTGTTTCAGATTATTTAATTAAAAAAGTAATTTAATTTCCTCTTCTATAAATACGAAAATAATCACATCGTTTAGATTTAAACTAAATATACGTGAACAATATTAAAACATCAATATTTATTTATTTCTAATAATCATAATAAATATCGCATAATCATAAGAATAGTTGCGACCATTACTACATGGTAATTTATGATGAGGACGGTAATACCGTTTAATTAATACGTGAGTTTTTTACTAAATTGACACACTTACTATATTTTACGACTAAGAATTATGTAATATATATAGAAATATTACAAAAACACGACTTTAGTTGATTAACTTGATAATGTTTATGTTTATGTTTATTTCTTTTTTAATTCTGTGCCAACAAAACAGCCTAACACATACAAAAAATACATAAATAATATTAATTACATCATTTTAACTGCACGAGAATTGGGCATTGAGTTCATACTTGATGATCTTCCACTCGTACCTCGAAATATCCTTCTGCTGGCGCCCATGCAGGAACGCACCAGAAACTAATATGTAGGTGTATTTTAGCTTTAAATTCAGCCATTTTTGTCCCTAATGTGGGAATTATATGTCAATGTGATTGACGTCCTACTTGACATTAAACGTTGAAATTTAAGTCGTGTTTTTTTAATATATTACATAATTTTTAGTGGTAAAATTTAGTCAGTTTAATGAAAAATCATAAAGTAATTGAATTTTCGGTATTACTGGAGACATTATGGAGATTTATTTTACCCTTATATAATTAACAGACATATCAATTTTAGTTGGTAGGTAGATAATGTTGAACCGATAGGGCATTAAGTACGCAATTTACATGACACATTACTCAGATTCCAAACCAACACCTACATTTTGCACATTGACGTGATATAGTGCGACACTAGATCGGTGATAATATACCCTTTAACGGTCAATACTGCGAAATTTATGCAAACAATTTAAATGTGTGATGTTCGAAAGGAATGATTTCACCTGATTTTTTTAGTCGTAATAGTTTGATACCCTTATACAAATTTCATGTACTAAAATAATCTTGAGATAGAGCAATTATTCATTTATGTGTCCTTATTTTAAATGCAAAGGGAATTGTGATATATTTAATAAAATCAGGAACTTTATCAGAGAATAAATTAAAATATACACACGGAATTTATTCAGTGACTATAGTTTCCACCTTTACATTCTGTGTGTGATATTAATAAAGTATGGTTTTATTTCGTCTGATAAAGCATCCAACATATTTAAATAAATATTTAATTAATTTATTTCTAATTGCATTATATGTAGAATAATATATATAAGACCGACAAGCCTTGTTAAAAAAACTACGTGAACGATTCACAATCTCATATAATATCGACACGCACGCATCATTTTCAGGAAATAGAATGTTCGTAGTTTTGTTTGATCTTTCCGCCCCCCACATTATTCCCACCGTCCCCATAGAAGGCGTTCGCACAGCACACTCTATTGTTAACATTCAATAGCCTCAATGTGTTGTACTGCAACATTAATTCGCTCGCTAATAAATCCTATATCCTCAACAATTACCTTACTAACAATCCTACTCACCTTTGTATGCTCGTTGAAACCAAATCCAAAACTCCCTTTTCCTTCCAAAATTGGTCATTTATTCAAATTCCAGCCACAGTGTATAATGAAAATATCAGAGGGGGGTCAATAGCTGCATCCCATCCCTCTGTCAAAATAGGCAGAGCAAATCCTCCAAAAATTAATAACCCACTAAATGAATGTTTGCATTTCACCATTACCTTTCCTACATTCCAAATTAATTTGTTTCTTGTATACATTCACCCCCATTCCCCTATCGAAGACTCCATTTTCATAAAAGCTTCACTGTTCGATAATGCTATTATCATTGGCGACTTAAACATCAACAAACAAAAATCACGACACCTTTCATCTTTCCTATCCAACTCTAACTTTGTACGTATCCCTACTCCTCCTACTTTTATCATGAATGACACACAAGCTACCACTCCTGATGTCCTACTCTGTACCCAGAACATCCAAAACCTCATACACTCTGTCAACCTTGTCCCCGACCTATGCTCCGATCACCTAGCCATCACCTTTCAAATAAAAATCCCATCCAATCTCCAACAACAAATTCCTGACCTCATTTACAACTTTAACAAATGTGACACAAAGACAGTAGCTTCAGACTTGACACAATTAATTGCTTCCAATCCCAATATTAATCCTAATACCATTACCCAATTCAACGACATCCTATATAATTCGATCAAACAAAATACTCCGCAAATTAAAAAACAATTCTATAAATATCCTCTTCCTAATTTTATCCTTCGCCTTATCAAACATAAAAGACAAATCTACAGAGATATTCAACTAACGGACACTCCTGAACTTCGACAAAAATTCAACAAACTTAACAAAGACATTAAAAAACTAATTACGGAATATAAGACGGACACTTGGATCAACAGCTGTAGAAAAATTAACGACTCAAAAGGTAAAAAGTTTTGGACTGAAATTAGAAAACTTAGTAGATACAAAAAGACGGACAAACTACAAAACCTTTACGACACTATCACTGACGAGACTATAACAGACCCAGACATTATCACTCGTAAATTTGCAGACCATTTCAATTCTATTTATTCACAGACACAAGTCCCTAATTTTGACCAACCAACCTTTCAACTTGTAAACGACTGGTACAATAACTTCTTTAGATTCAATGACAGTTCACAACCGACGGACATTTTTACAGAAGAGGACTATTTCAACATTTTAAAAAAGGGCAAAAATACAGCGACGGGACACGACCTAGTACATAGACATATACTAAAATCGTTACCATCCCACATACACGTCCATATCCTCAACATCCTCAATTTCATTTACCAAAATAAATATTACCCATCCGAATGGAAATTAGGAATAATCATTTGTATCCCCAAACGCGACCATCCTCCATCTCTAATTTCCAGTTATCGTCCAATTACTCTACTTCCCGTCCTAGGAAAACTGTACGAATCACTCCTTAAAAACAAAATACTATCCCACATCCAAGACCGTATCCCAAACTACCAATTTGGCTTCCTTCCAAAACGTTCCACTACCCTTCCTCTTACTATCATGACCTCAAACATCCAAACAACACACCTTGAAGGAAAGTCATCAGCCGTCCTTCTACTAGATATTCAAAAAGCTTTCGACTCAGTCTGGCATCAAGGTGTGTTGTATAAATGTTACCTCCTTAAAATTCCCACCCATATTATTTTCATTATCAATCAATTTCTGTCAAACAGATCCCTTAAAGTCAAAATCAACAACTCTTACTCCCCTCCTTTTTCTCCTGTACAAGGTCTACCCCAAGGCTCCCCTCTATCTCCGCTACTATATAACATCTACTGTTTCGACATCTACAATCCTGATCCTCTTTACTTCAATCCTTCTAAATATCTCCTGCAATTTGCAGATGATACAGCCGTAATTTCCCACGCACCCACCGTTCCTAAAGCTCTTCAATCCCTTCAGCAGCAAATTGACTCCCTGCAACACTGGTTTGCTAAATGGCGAATTAAAATCAATCCCCACAAATCCCAGCTCCTAATTCCCTATCACCGTAACAATAATCCTGCCCATGATATTCATATCTCCAACATAACTGTTTCCTCTTCTACATCCATAAAATACCTAGGCATTACCATAGATCGAAAAGTCAATTTTAAACACCATACAGCTTCAAACAAAACAAAAATCATAGCTAGAGCCAAAATGTTCAGAAACCTAACTTACAAAAAAAACGGTATATCTATAAAAACAGCTGTTAAAATATATAAAATGATATGCCGTCCTCTACTCGACTATGGTAATGTCCTTTTCTCCAACTCCTGCAATCCTACTATCCACAATATCCAAGTTAGCGAGCGATCCTCCCTAAGAACTTTAACCAAAATCCGCCACCCCAGTAATCCTCTACACAATCCCTCTAACCAACTCCTATATGACTCTACCTCTGTTATCCCCATCAAGGAACGTCTTCTATACTTAAGGGAAAAATTTTCCAAAAATCCCTTCAACCATCACATCCTTACCCTCTACTGCTTACGCAGAAATCCTAACTTAATCCCAAAATTCAAAACCCCTCCATTTACTACTTTCGAATTCATCACATCACATCATCCATCATCATCATCATCATCAGAGACAGACTGACGTGACACATCGACAAGGACAAATCAGGGCTGAAAGACCGCCGGTCGATAGCCATTTAACAGACTAACATCCTAACACTCATATCATCATAAATGTATTATATTTGTCTTATCTGTATTTTTTTTGTCTGTTAATAAAGATGTTGTATATATATATATATATATATATATATATATATATATATATATATAAGCTACATAGTTACACTATAAACTAACATTTATTGATTTTCTACGCTACTATTACCTAAATAATATGTTTAATACAGTAAGATAAAATATACATTATTCTAAAAATATATAAATACTTAATATAACAACTGAAACAAAATAATTAATTAATAATACTGAAATCAATTAGGAATTATTAACTATAAATAGGTTTCACACCTGAAGATAAGTGAAATTCTTAGAAATTAGAAAAAAAACTTCTATAATTAAAATTTGTTGGATAATAAATAAGATTATTGAAAATTTTTATAAAAAGAGTTGAAATCGACAGAAGTACCAAAATATTGCTCCAGAAGATAATTGAAATTATTAGAAATAATATACAATTGGTAAAAGCAATGACAAACTAATAAAAATAATTAAAAATGAATGAAAACAAAATTATAATTATATCTTAAGTCATCAAATTAACGTTCAAGGTCTTTCAAGATTATTTATCATCCGACAACTATTTAAGCACGTTTTGTTTAACTAATGATATTCAATGACATTTAAAGGTCATTCAAGTTTATTTAATGACTATTCTATTTAATTACTAATAGTAACCTAAAAAAATATATCTTCAGAGAATACTATATTTCAGGTGGTATCGATTGACAAGAATGTCCTATGAGGGTCTCAATTTGGAATACTCTTTTCTTGTTTTATATAAGACTTATTTGACAAGATATCGGAAACCTTTGATTCTGATTATAATAATCCGTCATAGGTTTTTATTGTTACAGATGCTGGAAAAGGTCAGATCACTATTATATAAAGTGAAAGAAAATTTATTAAGCTGCATCGGTCATCGTAGGATGTACTTTGCAAAGTAAAATTATTGATAGATTAGGCATTTTAAAGGCATTTTTATAATAGTAGTAGTAACATATATTTATTGACAAATTTTGTACATATTTACATTAAAATGATGAATAATGAATGGTGTGTTAATGTATTAATCTGTCAAAAGGCTATCGACCAGAGGTCTTTCTGTCTTGTCTTGTCCAGTCATATGGCGTCAGTCATTAGTGAGTAGATGCATGAAATGATGAAATGAAATCAAAAATGGTAGAATGTGGGTTTTTAAATTTAGGGATTATATAATCGATACTTGTTCTGCTACTCTCTTGATGAAACCAAATTTTTAAATTAGGAGAAGTAAAACTCTTGTTATGTTCCATTTGTTTATTTTCAGTTTTAACTTTGATAATGATCCGCAAGGACCGAAACACGTGTCAGTAATCTGAAAATAAACAAATAGAACATAACAAGAGTTTTACTTCTCCTAATTCAGGGATTATGTTTGGGTTTCTAGGAAGACAGTATAGGGATAATATGTGAAAGTTAAAATGATTTTTGGCGAATTTTTCTGATTTTTTATAATATTTGAATATCAAAAACATTAGAAGATATCATACGCATTAAACAAGACTAAATTAAGTAGAGGTTTCATTTTAGAAATGAAAGGTACTCTATAAAATTGGAATGAATATCCATTTGTTTTTACATTCGCCGTAGTTTACAATACATTGAACATTTTTATTGATTTAAACAATCAATAAATTAAGTTATTAGATAATTGATATGTCATAGCTATATTATTCCGCGATGGACCTTCTACTTATTCATAGATGCCGAAGAACAGAACGAATTGGTAGTTACTGCGAGAAAATTGTAAATAAAGTAACCACATATTTAATTGATTGTGAATAAAAAAACCTTTAAATTTCATATTCATTCGTAATAAATTTAAAAAAAATTGATGAGGTAAAATTATCCAAAAATTATAAAATAATCCAGTACACTTTTAACAAAGGGAGATGGTTAGGCCAAAAACCCCTTCAGTAAAGACCAATGCAAACATACCTTTTAGCATAAAAACTTTATTCCAATGTGAATATAACTGTTTCAAGATTAAAAATAATATTATAGGTACATGTATACAAAAATTTCGACTTCACATGGAAAGGTTCAAGTTCACGTCCACGTGATCTTCCACTCTCTGCTACTTTCATTACTCTGCTGCCAGTAGAGGTCACTTTGGTGGTGTTTTACTAATTTATTTGTCATATATGGCTCATTTGATATATAAAAATACACTACTTTAATTTTCTCTTTACCTCCTTCCCACACCACAGTCTCCCCAAAACCTTTACACCACTTCCAACCTAATACCTCCATTCTGTTATTCTCTTGTTTCTCCTCAACCACTTCTCACTCTTCTCCCAAATAACTCAATCTATTCATCCCATTCGTGCACAGCACATACTATAACTTTCCCCCATCCAGATCTCTTTCGAACCGTATCTAACTTGTACTAGGTTAATCTAGGTCATATGAGAACTCCAACACCCTCCCATATTTATTTGATTTTATCCATGCCTGCACATTTATCCCATTCTCCAATCACTAATTCATAATAATTTTTCACACTGCTACCCTTTCCATCCTCCACTCACTCAACCTCATTAATTTTGAGATACAGGTCCCAGCTACAAACACACACATATAGAAATTTTTCAGAAATTAATGGATTCGTCTCAGAGGACCACAAAATGGATATTTTCGTTAAAAAAATTAAAAAAATTAATGAAAACTATACTTTTTCTGTACAGGGAAAGTAAAAAGTTTGTGATGGGGTAAAATTATTCAAAGCTTATACTTTATCAATCACCTCTGCATCACATTGCACTCTCATTCTATTTATTTCTTGAAGTAGAATGTACATAAACGTTGATTTTTTTAACATCCAGATTCTGCTTTAGGAACAGCCACTGTTATAGTTATTTCACAGCTTGCACGTCAATTAGTAGTTGGTTGAAAACAATCCATTTTATCAATTTCTTCCTCACCATTCCCAATGAAGATCGTCGCTGCTGCACGAACTCCACCCAGCTTCGTCCATCCAAAATGTTTCTACATTTCGTATAATTTTTGTGTATATATTGATATGTATTTTTTTATTTTTGGATAGTAAGCTAAAGAATAATAAACATAAACATAAACAATGCTTTTCTGGCTGTCATTTTCATGAAGCCCAAGTATTTAAATTCCTTCACCTCCTCAATCACGTCCATTTTCCATTCCAATTCACTTCCTCTAATTCTTCCTTTCCTTCCTCTATTCGTAAATTTCATCCACTTTGTTTTCCTTGCATTCACTTGGAGTTCTATTTTCCCATATACCTCTCCACTCTCTACATAACCTTTTTTATCTCTTTCAATAAGAACCACATTATCCGTTTATGCCAGATTATATTCCTTCGTCTACACATATATTTAATGTATCTCCTCTTTTACGACCTTACCGGTCACAAAATCACCACACGTCTTTGGAAATTCTAATTCTCCTCTCTATATTTGGTTCAACTTCTGCTTTTCATATTTCCTCCAACGTACTTTTCAACCTCCCCCATCAACTCTTGTTTAGAACCCTCCAATAATTATACTACATTTAATTGATTATTCTTGTAAAGACACTCCTATTACTCCTCTTTTTACTTCTTTTTAAAAAACTCCATATTATCTCTTTCTTATTTTTACATAATCTCATTTTATTGGTCTTTCTTTCCAAGGCTTGCATTTTTTTTTTCACGCATTCTTTGGCGTACTCAGCTCTTGCTGCCACTACTCACTTCTCAATGTCTTCTTCACCATCCTTATCGAATCATGCGCATCTCTTCCCATCACTCTTTTTCACTTTTTTTTTGCATTTGTACTTCATTTCAGTCGTTCTTCTCTAAGCGCTTTCTCATATTCTTGATAGCACACGAACTATCCTCTAGCTTCCGCCATTTTTCCCATCCGTATCTCCACCATTATTGTCAAATGATTAGACCCTAAGACTTCTTCGACCCTCATTATTCTAACTACTACCCTCTTTCCCTTTTATTACGACATAATCAATAACTGACGATCCTGGTTGTCCCACATACGTTATCTTTTCTCTTCCCAATTACCTTAAGTGCACCCGTTTAACATCTCCCATTCCTCTTCTCTAAATCAATCTTCCATTTTCCTACCCTCCTTGTTTATTAATTGTTTATTAATTTATGCTTACTATTAATTCACTAATCACTGCAAATAAATATCTACAATGGTTTTCTTTAAGAGTTTAAGGTCAGTACTTGTTTTTCGGAAGTTCTTCGCATCGTAATTTCTTCAAATGAGAATCTCTTAGAGAAATGAATTACGTTAGGTCTTAAAATTTCAACTCCTTGAAAATTTTTATTGTTCACGTTTAAGAGTTTATTATGGATTTTCCAGGCATACATCCAAACATAATCATTTATTAAATATGTTTCAAGAAAAGACGCCAATAATTTATTAAATATGTTTCAAGAAAAGACGCCAGTATTGAATCAGCAGTTATAGGTCTATAATTAACCATAGGCATGGGAATCCATTTGTTTCTAAAATTAGTTTGGCTTTAGATTTATTAGTTTACTGAAATATATACCTATTTTGAAATTAGATTAATTAAATAATTTAATAATAATAATAATAAATTTATTTGCCCAATAGATAAACCAATTACAGGATAACAATAAGTACAAAAAGTAAAAAAGTAAACAGTTAATTCATTAAGATAATAATAAATAATAACAAATCATACATGTATAAAAATGGGAAGAAGAAATAAAGGCAATGAAATGTCTATAAATTAGATACATATATATATATATATATATATATATATATATATATATATATATATATATATATATATATAGATAAAGATATCGTAAAAGGTATTAGCATTTCTACTTATATAATGGATCGGCGACTTAGACATAGTAACGGACCTCGATGTGGGGATGAAAAAAGTAGGGTTTGTGTGCCGCGAGGTAAGCCTAGGAACGGAAAACTTCACCATTGATAAAAGATCTGGTCAATCAATGTCTTTGTGAATTAATTTGTACATAAGTGCGGCACTGTTTACATCTCTGCGACTAGAAAGAGAGTTCAGAAGATGACGGTGGAGTAACTGCTCATATTCTATACCTCTTTCAATTAGTAGTGATAAATACACAAAGTAGGGGTACCAAATTGACGAAACGTATTCTAAACGGCTTCGTACAAAAGCCGAATAAAGGCATTTAATTACATCACTATCATTAAAATATTTACAAGTACACATAATAAAACCCAACATTTTGGAAGCAGATGAATATAAATCATTTACAAACAAAAGTTATCTGAGAGTCAAAGAGTACGCCCAAATCTCAGATCTCTGTATGCCGTTGTAGGGGATAGCCATTGATATTATAGCTGAAGTTTACGTGCGAAACACGTGAGAATGTGACAGTAGCACATTTATTGATATTCAAGTTTAATTTATTATTAGTACACCACCTAGAAATGAGATCAAGATTATTCAGCTTCAGTGAGTCTTGCAAATTACAAACATTTGAGAAAATTTTCAAGTCATCCGCATATGCTAAAACGTGGCAAGACAAAGAGGAAATTAGATCGTTAATAAACATGATGGATAAAAGCGCACCAAGGTTAGAGCCCTAAAGTACCCCAGATAATGAAGTAAATGTGTAAGACTTATATCCATTATAGTGTACATAGTTAGATCGACCATATAAGTATGAACGAAAAAAAATAATAGTATCAGTGCTGAGACCAAATTCCGCAAGTTTATTCAACAAGACGGTCAATGTGGTCAATGCAATCAAATGCCCGAGAAGAATCGGTATAGATTACGTCCATTTGAGTTCGATTTTCAATGGAATCTCTTATATGTTGAGTGATGATTGCAAGGTTGGTAACTGTAGACCTACTCTTCATAAAACCATGTAGGCATGGCGAAATTAAAGTTCTTATATGACAATATAAAGAAGTGTACAATATTTGTTCGAAAACTTTAGATAAGTTTGAGAGAATAGTAATTGGTCGGTAATTGCTGATATTGATTTTATCACCCTTTTTGTGTACAGAGCTCAAACGCGTACATTTCCACATTTGCGGAAATGTCTGAGTAAGAACAAGCCAAATTGATGATAGTTAATAGAGGTTTAACAAATATGTATTTGTTCGGTGGAGATAACAAAGACTATTGCTAACTATCCTTCTCCATTAGAACCTCGTTTTTTGTACCCCACAATACCCACATGCGCATGAAGATATTTCCGTAATTGATGATCAGCAGTGATCGCGAGAACATATTCGTTTTTGTTTCGTCGTGCAGAGTAACCCAGAGTTAATTCCTTGTTAGTTAGTTTTATTAATTTCGGGCTAATTGAACACTGCTAGTGGAAATCGGAGCCAAACATTTATAATTCGCGAGCGGCCGAAATTGTTACGGTCGAGCAGGTGGATTCGCGGCCACCCAAAGGTTCCATCGACACCGACCCTATATGGTTTATGTTGGAGGAAGAGAAGAGACGACACAGGTTAGTGTGGGTTCCATTTAGCCATCTCCCCTTATTTAACCCCGAATGGTCTTCGTTATATCAGGCCGGAAACATTCCCAGCCCTCCTTTGTGGGATCGAAAATTCTTGTCGTTTCCAGATACAAACCCCCGCCCCAAACAGTATTTAAAATCTTTAATGAAAAAACTGGGTAATTGATCATCACCAGCAGTGTTGTTATTTTTGAGCTTATTAATACTATTAATAATGTCAGTCTCGTTGAAAGGAGTAAATTAAAGGGAATAGTATATGCAGATGGTTCAGTGAAGGTTGCATTTGATGAAGGGGAATAAACATTGCGGAAGGCATTTTACATTTCATCAGGTTTATTGAATGTTGTATTACCATTGCACAATTGAGAGGGAAATCTGGTAGTGCCAGCTATTTTCAGCATGTATAAATTTTTAAAGTGACGGGATTATTTTAATAAGTCATGTAGGCCGCTTTTATTTTAATCTTGAGATCAATTCTGAGACGGTCGAACTCATGGTAATAATGTTGTAATTTAGATGACTTCAACTTATGACGATAATAGTCCTTTAGTCTGATTGTATTCTTAATGTCGCGCGTAAACCACAGCGGAAATGAGGATTTACGTCGAACGTGTGAAGGAACCGTTTCATCGAGTAAATCATAAATCAATGAGTAGAATGCATTAAGCGCAACATTTACATCGGCATAAGTTTCAAAAAAAGACCAGTCAACTGACTGTAGTAAGTTATATAGTTTGGGATAATTTGCTTTATGAAAGTTATAAAGTTTGTTGTTGTTCGTTGGGAATCGTGCCGAATTAGAATTAGAATATGGGAGTAATTGAGAATGTATAACTAGTGCAGGGTGATGAGTATCTTCAGGAACTAAGGGCATCAACTCTCGTTCAACTAAAGTATTGGTAAACATGTTAGTAAGAACTAGATCGAGTAATCTACCATTACTATTAGGAATAGTATTACATTGTTTTAACTTCAATGTGGTGAAGAGGATGGCATATTAGCAGAAGAGGTAAATTGCGATACGTTAAAGTCATCTATGAGCAAAACCTATTTGTCAAGTAAAAAAAGTTCCAACAATTCAAATAGTTCAGACAATAAATCGGACGAAAGAGCAGGTGGAATGTAAAGTACAACAATATAAAATAAAAATCTGTTAAATATACATTTGCATGCAACCATATCCACAAGTGGAACTAAGTTTGTAATGGCTGTAACATCAAGTGCTTCGGAGAATATATGGTCAGGGACATCAGCAAGAACGTGCAGTGACATCACGTTGTCGATCGCACCTGAATATTTGAAAGTCGGATGGCAGTCCACTATCTTGAATGGAATCATTCAGCCAAGTTTCAGTCAGAGCAATAATACCAAAGTCTATATTAAGCGATGCAGTGCAGAGATCATGTGTTTTGGTGCGGAGACCCCGGGTATTTTGGTAGTAGATATTGAGTATAGTATTGTCGGCAATGTTCAATAGTTTCTAGTGTTCAAGACTTTCCCTATTACTTTTTAAATGATTTGAACTAATATTTTTCTCTATAGATAAATTCAATATATTTAAAGTGAAAACATTGCTAATATCCCTTGAAATCAAAGCAGGGTGATTTCTGAAGTCGTTCGATTATTCTCTTCGACTAGAAACAAATATTTCCTATAAACTGATATTACATCTAAAGAAATATTTAGTTTCTATCACTGTTTCATAAAATTTAACCACAATTAATATCTCATTCTGAAAATAATTATAATTACAAATAAATTTTATGAATCTTTCTAAGGTTAAAATAATTACGATTGATACTTTCTTTGCTACACTCTTGATGAAACATATAACTCACTGGATAGGAATTAGGAATAATACACTTGTTTTGTTTCATATATTTACTTTCAGTTTCCTGACACGTGTTTCGGCGATTGCTCGCCATTCTCAAAGGAGTATAAAAAATTAATCTAAGGAGTACAGAAGTGTTCACTGGTATATATACGTGGGTTTACAATAAGCGCGTCGTTTAAGATAAGAGGATTATGATTAGTCGGTTACTTCTAAAAGGGATCCAGGGATTATGAGATTGGTACCTGCCGAGATTTCCAGGTGATTGTTAATTATATTTTTCCCGAATTTTGTCGCTCGTTTAATCTCTAATGCTTCTAAAATGTTAAGTCTTAATCCTTTTGTACAGTTGTGGAGTGGAGTAATTTTATCTATCATATGATGGTTGATGGTACAATGTTCCGAAATGCCTGTCAAGAGGTTTTTGTTTTCAATAGATTTCATGTGTTCTTTAAGTCTAGTGTGAAAATTTCTGCCTGTTTGCCCTATGTATATAGCGTCGCATTGTTGACAATCTAGCTTGTACACTCCACTGTTTGATAACTTATCGCGGTTATTTAATTTGTTATTAATTATGGCCTTTCCTAGGTTATTTTTATTTACTTGTATGGGTGTGATGTTAAGTTGTTGTAGATTTTTACTAATTTTGTTACTAGTGTTTTTGATGTATTTGAGAGCGCAGTATTTTCTGGTTTCTTCCTCGTTGGGTTTTCCATTGTATATTAATTTAGTAATTATGTGTTTTTGTTTTTTCTTTAGTAACTTTTTAACTGTGTTTTCTTTGTAGCCGTTATTTTTTCCAATTTCTACTATTGTTTTATATTCTTGGTCGAAGTCTTCCTTGTTTAGTGGTATGTTTATGAGCCTGTGTATATATGAGTTGAGAGCTGCCAATTTGATTGCGGTGGATTGATTAGAGTCATTCGGGATAATAACATCAGTGGTGGTAGGTTTCCTGTAGATCTTATATGTAATACGGTTGTTATTTGTTCTTACGGTTAGGTCTAGAAAATTTATACTATGGTCGATTTCCTTTTCCATCGTGAATTGGATGCTCTGGTTTATGTGGTTTAGTTCTTTAAGGAACTGGTCTAGTTGCCTGTGTGTTCCTGTCCATACGCAGAATACGTCGTCTACGTATCTACACCAAAGTTGTATTTGATTTTTGAATGTGGATCTGCCGTTAAAAAGTTGTTCTTCGATGTGTGCCATGAAGATTTCCGCCATCAGTGGGGATAATGGAGATCCCATCGCTAGTCCTTCTTTTTGTAGGTAGTGTTTTCCGTTAAATGTAAAGTAATTTTGGTCGAGGCACAGGTTTATAATATTTAGCAATTCGTTGGTGTGTTCGTAGTTGGATGTTATTAACTTATGCTTTATTATTTGTTTCAATTCTTCTATGGGTATACTTGTGAACAGGCTTTTGACGTCGAATGAGACTAGGATGTGATTTTTTGGTACTGTGAGATTTTTGGTTTTTTCCACGAATTGTAGTGAGTTTTTTATGGATAGTTTTGATGTACATTGAAATATTTCTGGGAGTATAGAGTTCAGGGATTTGCATAATTTGTAGGTAGGTGCATTATAATATGCGACTACTGGGCGGATGGGTTGGTTCGGCTTGTGGATTTTAAGTGTTCCATACAGGATCGGGGCGGATGGGTTCATTTGTCTATGTTTGTATTGTTCTCGTTGTGGTATTATGAATTCTGCATTTTTCAGTTTTGTTATAAGTTCTTTTTGGAATGTTGGTGTTGGGTCTTTAGGTAAAGGTTCGAAATTACTGTTATTTAGGAAATCCTCCACTTTATCTATGTATTGGTCTCTTTTCAGGATAGTGATCGTGTTCCCTTTGTCTGCTTTACAAATTACTAGCTGGTCTTTTTCCCTCTTGGATATGATGGATTTAATTGTTTTTAGGTCTTGTTTGTTTCGTTCGTGTGTGTATTTATTTGCTTGTAGGAAATCCTTTTTGATTAAGCTTGCCATGTTAGCTTGGTTTATGAGTGAATCACAGTTGGCTTGTTTGAGTGCGATCTCTGTGTCTATGGCCAGTGTTTCAAAGTCCCTTCTAGTATTTTTTGTGCAGGTCGAGTATTTTAGTCCTTTATTTAGTAGGGTCATTTCAGTGTTGGTGAATTTTGTATCTGTGAGATTTTGTACTCTGGGGAAGAATTTATTGGTTTGGCGAGTAGTGTTATTTTGTGTTTGTGGGGTGTTTTTTGCGTTTAAGTTATTTAGTTTTTTCCGCTGGCTGATGTAATGTTTATGTGCTATATTATTTACCGTGTCCCGTATTTCCATGGAAACGTAGTCGAAGGTGATATTGTCGCAGCGTTTAAGGAGTTCTGTATGTATTACTTTAAGGTGTTGTCCCAAGTTATATCTTCTGGAATACCATTTTCTGTTTTCGAGTTCTAACCAGAACTTTATTGCTTTCTTGACTGTTCTATTGGCTTCGTTGGATTTGTTGGAGCACGATATCTTCATGTATTTCGGGAAAAATATAATTAACAATCACCTGGAAATCTCGGCAGGTACCAATCTCATAATCCCTGGATCCCTTTTAGAAGTAACCGACTAATCATAATCCTCTTATCTTAAACGACGCGCTTATTGTAAACCCACGTATATATACCAGTGAACACTTCTGTACTCCTTAGATTAATTTTTATACTCCTTTGAGAATGGCGAGCAATCGCCGAAACACGTGTCAGGAAACTGAAAGTAAATATATGAAACAAAACAAGTGTATTATTCCTAATTCCTATCCAGTAAAATAATTACGATCGATAATCAAGAAGAGAAGAACGAAAATATATAATAATTGTTATGTGATATTACTGAAATATTTTGATTGAAACAATTGAAAAAATCAATTATAATTAATAATATAATGTATATAAGTTGAATTTATATATGTATTAAAATATCCAGAAAATAAATAAAAACTTTTATATGATTTTTATATTTACCCCCTGCATAAGCAATTAAATTTGATCGATAATCTTATTTTACCTACCATTACCATTCCGGCTGCTTTAATTTTTCCACGGTCGGGAAAATCGGTCATGGATATTACTCGCATTCGAGTTGTTAAATTTTGACGTGAAACTCTCGCAATATTTCACCTGTAACGTTTAATGTAATTTCACGTTTAATTTTCCATCTCTGCCGATTCGAATAAAGGCCACCCATTACGAAATAAAAAGAAGTCAACCGGTCCGTCCTCGCGCCGGAAAAGAGAAAAGAATAAAGATGAGAGCACTTCAACCTGGCAATTTTTCAGTCTCAGAGGGATGAAATTAAACGTGAAGATTTACGACGCAACGTCAAATATAATGTTTCTAAAAAGCGCATAAATTGTGCCACACCCCCCCCTGCTGCCGCCCCGACCGCAACTCTCTAGCGTCGAATTGAATGCCATTATGACATTACGACATTATAACTGGTCGGAGTAATATTATTCAATTTTCCAGATGATAATATTAAGAAGTGCCAGTAAAACGGGGAAAGTACAGTAATCATTGTGCAAACGTTCGTGAATTCCATAAAATTTTTGAGATATCATGTATGCATTAAAAATTTTTTTGGTTGTAATAAATCGCACGAATATGTTTTATTCATATATTGAAACTTATATAAGATATTGCCTTTTTCAGGTTTTTTTAATACACCCACACCTTAATATTTCCAGGGAGATGATCTCTATGGGTTTAAAAATATACTGCAAATATCTAAAAATAAATTTGCTCCTATAAATAGAAATAACGAAAGTAGGTATATTATTATATAATTATTAATTTTATATAAAAAAAACTCACTGAATATGGCTATTATTATTATTATTATTATTCTTGGTAATGACATTAAGCTGAAACTAGTTAAAATTATTATTAATATATTTAAAATTCACTTAGTTTATTTCGCACTAAGTGAATATCCAATATACAACCTTATTATTAACATACATTTTACTTCATAATAATAATAACTAAGGTTTTTAATTACAGCAGTCATTCAGAGATCAAAAATCGATATTATAAAGTGAAAACCGCCTAATATATAAAATTTATATGCATTGAGAAAATAAGTATATACATATTGAACATATATACGAGGCTGATGTATTATAAAACCCTGGAGGAAAAATATATCGGTTTGAGTGAAGGAAACAAATATTTCATATGATAAGAATATACAAATGAAAATATTGTCGTTGTGCATTTTTATTTGAATATATTTACATCAAATATTTCATGTTAAAATTTCAACATATACACATAATTTTTAAGGAAAATTGTAGAAGTTGAAATACCTATATTGAGAATGAATATAATTTTTAATGTAATAATTGTTTCTTTATATAGTAGTTACATCACGCAGATAAACAATGGTTACAATAAGCTACCACAGTTACCTGTAGTAAATACTGAGGAATAATTTTATACACATTTACACTTTCAATAAAGATAATTATTTATTTGAATTTGGCCATCTAGTAACATTTGATGTTTGTTAAATTTATGAATTGTTTGAAATAAATGCATTAGATTAGTGACCACTAAGGTTAATAGACGAACGAATTATTGAACTAAAGGTGAGCTAGATAAACACGCACGGGTTGAGTTGTCCATCCAGAGCGGCATATTAAATGATAGTGTAATCAAATTAGAAACGCTCTGCGGCGTTTCTGAGAGCCCTTGCAAGCCTTAAACAATTACCCATGTGCCCATATGCATGCAGCCATATTTCATACACACCGATGAATATCACAGGACATCACGTCCCACTACACTGATAGTAAAAAAATCATGACATATTTATATTCTATTAAAATTATAAGTCTTTAATGAATTATTGAAAAAAAATTGTACTTAAATAGATTATACATCTGGTATAATATTTATTACCTACTTCAATTAACATGTATAGAAGTTTACATTCACTCATGTGAGTTAGATAATATGTGCAAATATTATAAGGTCACAAAAGTAATGTAATTTTTGCAACAATACGAACATAATAAATACTATACAAAACACTTCTTTTGCGCATAACATCGAAACAAATCAAAACACATTGTTTCTGTATCCTACCTACGAAATCGAAATATTTAATATTTATTATTATTAAATTCTTTTAAAAATAATGCAAGTTTTGGTTTTGACGAAAATCCCACAAAAATTTTAAAATTATCAGCAACAGATCTCATCACACCAATTACATATTTAATAAATAAGTTCCTAGAAAATGTTTTTTTTTCCTGATTGTCTGAAATTGGGTATTATCAGGCCAATATATAAAAAAAAGGATGCCCCAAAGAATGTATTAATTATAGACCCATCACTTTGCTCAGTGTGTTCTCAAAAATTTTGGAATGAGTAATTGCAGTCAGGCTTCTCGGTTTTTTTGAAAAATATAAATTATCTGATATATCTCAGCATGGTTTCTTAAAGGGCAGATCCACAGCCACAGAAATATTTTATTATTTAAACAGTATTACACATGCCTTGGAGAGAGGGGAAATTCCAATGGGAATATTTCTGGATCTTTCCAAGGCATTTGATAGCAAGAATCATAGCATTTTATTGTGAAAACTTAACCTTTACGGAATAAGAGGAATTAGTTACAATTTAATAATATCATACCTAGCAAATAGACCAAACAAGGTAAAACTCAATGATAAAGAGTCTGACATTCTTTTAACAAATATAGGTGTACCTCAAGGAAGCATTCTCGGTCCTCACCTTTTTGTAATATATGTCAACGACTTACCCAAAACCATAAATAGAAGAGGAGGCGAAATCAAAATGTACGCAGATGACACAAACCTATTTATAATAAATGCAACAATAGACAATTTAATTCATAACTCCATTGATATATTTAATTCACAAGTTAACAACTATTTCTTTAAAATTAAATCAAGATTAAAGAAAAGTGGTTATTTTTCAATCCAAATTAAAACAAATAGATTTTTATAAAATCACTTTAGGTGTCAATATACAATTAAACGCCTTGACATAACACTTGATTCTGAATTAAACTTTAAACTTTATTGTGATGAGCTAATAAAAAAATTGAATACAGTATGCTATACATTGAGACAGTTAAAACCTGCATTTGACCAAAAATTATTAATTTCACTTTACTTTGCAAACTTTGAATCTCTTTCACGTTATGGAATTATATCTTATGGCTCAAGTACCTTTGCAAATAATGTATTTCTTGTCCAGAAAAAAGCTCTCCGAATAATATTTAATTTAAAATATCAAAAATCATGTAGAAATTACTTTAAAAAAGCAAATATTTTGACATTGCATGGACTATATGTCTATGAAACTTTAATATTTAATTCCAAAAATAAAGACAAATTTAAATCTAATATTTCGGAACATGCATATAATACAAGAAATATCCACTTATATACATATCCCATACATAGGTTAACGTTAACCAAAAAAAAGCCATCATATTCTGCACTGAAATTGTATAATACCTTACCTCGAAATATACAAAATATTACAGAAGTGAGTAAATTTAAAACGAGACTTAAACAATACTTAATTGAAAAGGAGCTGTCTTCGGTTTCAGATCTTCGGTTTCAGATCTATAGACTATCAGCTCTTGTATACGATTTTGGTATTTTTTTATACTTGTAAGCTTCTGTGTGTATTTTAAAATTGCACTGTATATAAGTACATACATATTACATTATGTGTATGTTTCGATAGTAAATTGCAAATATCTACTAATTATTATCTATGTATTAGTGTAACAACAGTTTATGACGATTTTCAATTTTAATGCCTGGTTGTATATGTTATTCGCATGTTTTGATTAACAATGTTACCAATGTACACATTATTTTTTGAATGAATAAAATTATTATTATTAAATAAATAGAGGTAAGTCTATGCCAAACAATCTAATAACTGCCAGACAACAAACATGGTCGACAATTTAAGAACATTTAGTGTAATTTGGGCATGTGTTTGGCTTCCGGATAATCTCTCCGAGCGAAACAAATCTAAATTATCCACTGCATATAAATTATTGCTTCAGCAGCACAATACAGGCGCATTTTTGATCGGTTGATCACTAAAAATAAAAAAAAAATGGTTCTGTATCACAACTCAAGACACAAAACATCGCTGCCTTGTAACGAATCTCCACGGAGTACAGTTAAATCAGGTTTACATCTCAAAAAGGTGCTTTTGTGTATTTGGTAGAGCAATCTGAAATTAATCTGCATATGACTGCATATCTTTACTGTGATCGATTTGATCGAGTTAATCAATCTTTAATTAAAAAGTGTTACTGATTGTTTATAGAAAATACGTTATTCTGTAACACGGTAATGCAAGGCCATTCTTACCAAGATGAATCCTAGAAAAAATTAATTCATTGTAGTGAGAGGAATTGTTTTACCCACAATAGTCGCTGGATATTGCCTTAATCGAATTTCCATTTAACTAGCTCGCTACAATAGTATACTTTTCCACCTTAATTATGACACTCACTACTCTAATTGAGAGGTTTACCAAATGGCGATGAGAACAAATCCTAAATAATCATGTGATTATATTACCTACATAAGGTGAATTATTATTATACTAAAAACAAATTCTGCTCTTCAATGATTTCATCTCTAACAGATGAAGCCATTCAACACTTGGTATGACCTGCAAAATTTGAAACTATTGTTGTGTCTAGAATTGAAAAACCAATTCATTATATATCCTCCAATTAAAGAGCACTACCCTTACATTTAAAAAATCAAAATTGATTCTACTGACAAGAAAAGGAAGCCCCTTTTCTTATAGTGACAATACATGCTGGTACTCCTGTCAAAAATTTCGAAGTGTAAATGCAAATGTCATAGCCGTGGTATTTATTGAGTACTAGAATGTCAGATATAAATTATATATTAACACTTTAATTATAATTATAAATATTACAATCATTTTAAATAAATATATTTGACTCATACCCTGACTGGTTGATGGTTTCCTTCAAATGGCTTTGTCTGAAATTACTTATTATATTTGCAAAATATTTCGAACCCATTTGTAAATAGGAATGGATTGACGATGCAGAAAAATGTTCTGTAAGCTTTAGTTCTTCCTTGAACACGCTTCATCAAGTTGATGGAGTTGAATGATTTGTAACCTTCAGTCCATTTTCACACTCAATATCTACTACCAAAATACCTGGGGTCTCCGCACCTAAACACATAATCTCTACACTGCATCGCTTAATATAGACTTTGATATTATTGCTCTGACTGAAACTTGGCTGAATGATTCCATACTAGATAGTAAACTACTGCCATCCGACTTGATGTTACAGCCATTACAAAATTAGTTCCACTTGTGGATATAGTTGCATGCAAATGTTTATTTAACAGATTTTTTTTTATATTGTACTTTACATTTCACCTGATATTTCGTCCGATTTATTGTCTGAACTATTTGAATTGTTGGAACTTTTTTTACTTGACAAACTGGTTTTGCTCATAGGTGACTTTAACGTACCGCAATTTACCTCTTCTGCTACTATGCCATCCTCTTCACCTAAGTTAAACTCTCTACTAAATTTTATTACCACATTAAAGTTAAAACAATGTAATACTGTTCCTAATAGTAATAGTAGATTACTCGATCTAGTTCTTACTAACATGTTTACCAATACTTTAGTTGAACGAGAGTTGATGCCCTTATTTCCTGAAGACACTCATCACCCTGCACTAGTTATACATTCTCAACTACTCCCATGTTCTAATTCTAATTCGGCAAGATTTCCAACGAACAACAACAAATTTTATAACTTTCGTAAAGCAAATTATCCCAAACTATATAACTTACTACAGTCAGTTGACTGGTCTTTTCTTGAAACTTATACTGATGTAAATGTTGCGCTTAATGCATTCTACTCAGGGATTTATGATTTACTCGATGAAACGGTTCCTTCACACGTTCGATGCAAATCCTCCTTTTCGCTGTGGTTCAGACTAAAAGACTATTATCGTCATAACTGGAAGTCATATAAATTACAACATTATTACCATGAGTTCGACCGTCTCAGAATTGATCTCTTTAAAATAAAAGCGGCCCACACGACTTATTTAGCGAAACTTGAGCAAGAAATGAAAAATAATCCCAAGTCACTTTGGAATTTTATACATGCTAAAAATGGCACTACAAGAATTCCCTCTCAATTGTGCAATGGTAATACAACAATCAATAAACCTGATGAAATTGTAAATTCATTTGCTGATGCCTTCCGCAATGTTTATTCTCCTTCATCAAATGCAACCTTCACTGAACCATCTGCATATACTATTACCTTTAATTTTACTCTTTTCGATGAGACTTACATTATTAATAGTATTAATAATCTTAAAATAACAACACTGCTGGTAATGGTCAATTACCCAGTTTTTTCATTAAAGATTGTAAATACATATTTGTTAAACCTCTATTGACTATTATCAATTTGGCAGTTCTTACTCAGATATTATTGCAAATGTGGAAATGTGCGTGTCTGAGCCCTGTACACAGAAAGGGTGATAAAACCAATATCAGCAATTACCGACCAATTGCTATTCTCTCAAACTTTTCTAAAGTTTTCGAACAAATGTTGTACACTTCCTTATATTGTCATATAAGAACTTTAATTTCGCCATGCCAACATGGTTTTATAAAGGGTAGGTCTACCAACTTACCAACCTTGCAATCATCACTCAACATATAAGTGATTCCATTGAAAATCGAACTCAAATGGACGTAATCTATACCGATTTTTCTCGTGCATTTGATTGTATTGACCACACTATATTGCTGAATAAACTTGCGGAATTTGGTCTCAGCACTGATACTATTATTTTTTTTCATTCATACTTATATGGTCGAACTAACTGTGTACACTATAATGGATATAAGTCTTATACATTTACTGCATTGTCTGGGGTACCTCAGGGCTCTAGCCTTGGTCCGCTTTTATTCATCATATTTATTAACGATCTAATTTCCTCTTTGTCTTGTCACGTTTTAGCATATGCGGATGACTTGAAAATTTTCTCAAATGTTTGTAATTTGCAAGACTCACTGAAGCTGCAAGATAATCTTGATCTCATTTGTAGGTGGTGTACTAATAATAAATTAAACTTGAATATCAATAAATGTGCTACTGTCATAATCTTCAGCTATAATATCAATGGCTATCCCCTACAACGGCTTACAGAGATCAGAGATTTGGGAGTACTCTTTGACTCTCAAATAACTTTTGTTAAACAAATAAATTATTTATATTCATCTGCTTCCAAAATGTTGCGTTTCATTATGCATACTTGTAAATATTTTAATGATAGTGATGTAATTAAATGACTTTACTCGGCTTTTGTACGAAGTCGTTTAGAATACGCTTCGTCAATTTGGTACGCCCACTTTGTATATTTATCACTACTAATTGAAAAGATACAACGTCGCTTCCTAAAATATCTGAGTTTCAAGGAGGACAAAACTTTTCTTGAAAGAGGTATATAATATGAGCAGCTACTCCATCGTCATCTTTTTAACTCTCTTTCTAGTCGCAGAGATGATGTACAAATTAATTCACAATGATATTGATTGCCCAGATCTTTTATCAATGGTGAAGTTTTCCGTTCCTAGGCTTACCTCGCGGCACACAAACCCTACTTTTTTCACCCCCACATCGAGGTCCGTTACTTTGTCTAAGTCGCCGATCCATTATATGAGTAGAAATGCTAATACCGAGTTTTACGATATCTTTATCTAATATATTATATATTATATTTCATTGCCTTTATTTCTTCCTCCTTCTTCTTACTATTTTTATACATGTATGATTAGTTATTATTTATTATTATCTTAATGAATTATTTGTTTACTTTTTTACTTTTGTACTTAATGTTGTCCTATAATTGGTTTATCTGTTGGGCAAATAAATTTCTTATTATTATTATTATTATTTTCCAATTTCATGGATAACACCAGAGCGCATATGTGCGCGCATTTCGCGTAGGAACTTATCACCAAAGCACATATTATACCTGTGCATATTGGGCGTAGTGTCAGTGAAGAGTAGTGATAGTAGGAAATAGCAAAATCAAAGTTAAAAAATGGGCGATTGTGTTTCCGAAGTAGTGAAAAGGTAATTAGAACTATATAACGCAGAAGTTTTTTTACAGTTTCTTTTGATAGTAACAATAGTGATCACAGTGCAAGTGATTTTGACTGTTTTTTCAAAAAGAAAATAAACGACACAAATATTTTTAAAACATATGGTATGCAACTATAGCACTTTTCCAGCAGTTAGAGAAAATATCTAACGATAGGCTGATTATCTAAAAGCCATAAAGGACGAAAATTCAAAATAAGAGATATTGGTAAATCGTCTGATCCAAGAGAGTTATTAGATTTCAATGACAATAGCTCGTTAATACATACGGTATCTTTAGTAAAGGAGGATTACACGATAGGCGATAGACACAACCAAAAAATGAGCGAAATTGTTTACAATAGTGATGATGTCTGTAATAAAGTAATACCCTTTAACAAAAGTCTTCCGCATTTCATGGCATGGACGCATAGATTTAACATAAGCCTAAAAACACGTCATGACATAAAAACAATAATTGAAGTCCTGTCTTTACAAGTAAAAAAACCAAACTTGGCAAGATAATGGTGGATCCAAAGAGACCTTATGTGACAACAGTAGGCAAGAATGGAAGATAATAGTTTTATGAACTAAAGTCTTTCAATGTGCAATCAATTTTTTTGTAAAAAAAGTATTATTTTATATGTACTTATATTTTATTATGTAAGTAAAATTGATAAATAAATACTATTTGTCTATCTAATAGAACTTACAACTATTTGAATGTGAATTCAATAAGAATCATTAGGTAACTTATTCTTGTGAATAGTGGTTATTTTTGTTTTGTAGAATAGCTACGATTGAGGTCTCCTCAAAGCTATAACTCTTGAATAAAGCATCACATTTTCAAAGAGCCATGCATTTATAAGTGAAATGCTAAACTGTAACATTAAATCAAGAGGAGAGTGATTATCACGGTAAGGACGAATTGTAAAAAGCGATTTATTGAGATATGATTCATTATTATTATTTACGTAACTGTTGTTATTTTGGATCTCATTAACGTAACGCAGTTGCAAATAAGGAATCGAGTTTTACTTTGGTGTATTTAACTCTCCGAATAAATCAAAATAGATCTGCAACTTTTAGGCAATAAATGGCACTTTTATAGTAATATATTAGAATTGAAAATTCAGATAGCACAAAAATATATAGTATTAGTGTGGCGTGATTTGATATATCCAAAGGTATTAGAAATTAACGTTGTTTCATGACAAGAAGATTCACGATGACTTAGATAGAATTGTCAGAGTTGGGGATATATAAACCGCCCCAAGAACGATTTTACTACTTGCCATATAAATATACAGGGAGTTATGACTAATATTTGTTAGATACTGCAATAAGATCTCCTCTCCCTCGATTTAGATGTTGCAGTACAGTCGCGATCACTAAAATTATTAAGTTTAGAGTTTTATATTGAGTTTGCCTGCCACGCTTTTCTGACAATGAAAACAACAATGTTCAATCAAGGGAACGGCAGAATTTATTAAAAACTATTTGGAACGTAGTTCACGTATGTTTTTATAATATAAATGCAAATTACAAAGATCGTGAGGCGCTTCCTCCGATTTTATAGATATTGATGAGGATAAACTACTGCCACCAGAGGTTATATTATTCGAACAAGATTATTACTCGCAAGCGGTAAAAAATAGATCGACTAGTAGGGTTATTTAATAACTATCACTTGACTCTAGTTCACCAACACGAAGCAACAGTGATAAAATCGGAAGTAAGGTTCTTAACTCCTTTTGGTACAACTTTGGTACTTTAAAAATCGAAAATTATTTGCTAATAAATTATAGCTTGGTGAAGTTTACATTTACGAACATTACATAGCTTTTTTAATTACTTAAAATTTTAGATTTTTACATTACGACAATTTAAGATGCAAAACAACAATTATTAGCCCAATAAATATTTCATAGCACATACAGAAACCAATATAAATACAGACGCCCCGGGATTACGCAAACAACCGTATTAAATATTTCTCCGATTCGGCTGGATATACATTATTGAAGAAGTAACATGTGTAGGCGGGCGTGCATGCAGCCTTCCGTTAAAAGAAGGATTGATGTTTTCGTCAAAAGGAAAGCCTATGCAAATTCGCCAATTTCCATAAGTAGACGTCCCAGATTTCCGGCACCATAAAAAGGAAAATAAGCGAAACAAAAGGAAAGGCCACGTGAAATATTTATTCGACCCTCCGCAGATCCGCCAGGAAATATTTAATTAAAAAATAAATAATAAAAAAAAAAACAACAGAAGAGTAAAATACAACCCCGAAGTAATTATCCGATTCGTAATTTATTACAGTTGCAGCAGGCGCTGTGAAATAAATTACGTGAAATTTAAAGCGAAACGTTAATATAAAAAAAATAATTGTAGAAAGGGAGAGAATTTAATCTTGATTTGTTTTTGTTTTAATTGTCAATTGAAAATCCAATTAAATTAAGTACAAATCGGTACGGATGACCAGACTTGTAGTTACCCGCCTCCAAGAATCAATTTCCATCCGAGTAGTCTTAGATTACACTAGTAATTGTGTAAGAATTTTTATTGCCGATTTTCGGATTGTGTCCTCTCGCGACGGGGTAAGTCGTAAAGTAAGAAAATCCTCACGTCGCCCATCAGGAAATTAATTGGGCTACGAGACTTGATCGGAATTGATTTTTTATTACTCATAAATTGACGTACTTTATCGCCGCTATTAATTTCGAGCTTTATTATTGTGTAAATAATATATTAGATATAAAATAACTATCGTGTTTGCATTAATTAATATTGAGTGTAAAAATATTGCTAATTTATTTTATTACTTTATTATATTTATAATAAAATATTAAAATATTAATGTCTAACTGTATAGTTGATTATAAATTTTTATAGTATATATATATATATATATATATACAGATACAAATAACATTTAATATAAAATAGAGTATATAATCCTTTTTCTTTTTCCTTAAGCCAAACTTCCAAAAGAATATTTTATTGAATTTTAAATACTTGTTTAAACTAACTGATAAACTAATTAGTTTGACAATGACCAGCTACGTTGTGTCGAAACTATAGTCACTAAAAATAATAAAGTGTGTTAAAGTTTATTTTATCTTCTTTTGTTAGGTCTTTTATATACCAATTCTGAAATTTAAAGATGTATTATATAGTAAGACATTTAAAACATATAAAATAGATAACAAGACAAGTTAAAACAATCGTATTAATGATCAATATCAAGGCCTTTTGTATTATTATCATTATGAAATTTTTATTATTTCAGAAAGTTTCATTTTTGTTTTATTAGTGTAAAAATATTAACCGAGTATGTTACTCGTTACAAACGAATTTAAGCAATTATGTGGATCTTTTAAAGATAATTCGCATACATTCCTAGTACGGTATTTTTAACGCTCAGTTTAATTACTATTTTCATGTGCTCTAGTAGTTGCTGAAAAAATGGTGGAATTTAAAGAATTAACAACCGTATGCATGCAAATTGCGGGAATCCATAAAGATATTTTAACATCGTTACACTATGTTACTAAATAAAATTAAACTATTAATTATAGCTTTTAAATTATGATCTGGTAGTTTCCTCAATGAAAATGATATTAATTGCATTTTATTATATAGGAAGAACCAGCAATATTTCTCACGTGACTCTAGTCTACTTAAAACAAAACTCTATTTAATTCTATGATCTACTTGCTCTTGTTCTACTGGTTAGATAGTGTTTTACACGTCACTTGGTTTCCTACAAAGACATTGTTCTGCTTCCACTGCCAATGAGATAATTTTCAATGTTTTGTATCAGAATGTAATTTAAGTATATAAAATAATATATTGTTTATTATTTGCTTTGTTTCTGTTCTTAAATTAATCTAAAATACATATTACTAAAAATAATATTACTATAATTTAAATTGAAGAGACTCGGGCGGAGTAGATTTAATTTTGCAATGTAATCTTATTAACTAATATAAAAATAAAAAATAAATAGTTTTATTCTTTATTAACGGTAGGCCATTTAGAAGGAGACACAGTACATAGAATATAAATTACAATTTAAGCACGACAATCCATTTTACAATAAAAATACACATTAAAATCTAAATTCACAAGCAAAAATCAGTCAGATATAAAATGAATATAAATATATGCGCATAAATAGTACGTATAATACAATAACTGGTTGTACATTTAAATACATAGGTCAACTTTTAAAAATGTCGTTTTAATAAAATTTAACAAAAATTAAACACAATAAAAAATAATTTGAAATTACAATTTAAGAAGTTGGGCGTGTAATTGGGAAACGCTAACATAAAATAAATCAATATTAATCATGTTGCAATTTCTGAGTAAGCGCGGTATACCAAATTGGTTTGCATAATCGGTTCTTTTTCTTGTCTCAGAGAACAGCCGGTTAGTTCTAAGCGGCCTGGATGGAACATGTATATCGATATTGCTCACTAAATTTGCTAAATTTATTAACCCATTTAACAATTTATGAACAAAGATTACATCGCAATTAAAACGTCTTTGCTCTAAGGTTTGCAAATTGAAAATACCTAGTAGTTTTGGGTACGAAACGCATATCAAAAATAATTAGAAAAAACACGAAAATATTTCGTAAAATCTACAACAAATGAGTCTTATTAAGACTACAAGAAACAAATCACTTTTGAAACAACTACTTCTCTAGCTAATACTTCGACAGACATTGAATGATACAAAAGTAATTTGCGTGTTACAAAATAGCAAGGCTATATATTTTATTAATGCATATCAAAAACTTAAAATACTTTATAAATTTTCTTTGAACACTCTCAATAGAACCTATATCACTGGCTGTATAAGGACACCAAATAATGGAGCAGAATTCCAGGTGGGGACGAACTAATGCAACATACAGTTTAATAACAGTGCTGGCATTTCGAAATTCGCTAGAATTTCTTTTTATAAATCCAAGCATTTGGGATGCCTTGGAGGTAATTTTAGAAATGTGCTCGGAGAAACTCCAAGTACTGGTAAAAGTTACGCCTAGGTCTTTTATTAGATTAACTGATGTTATGCGTTTATTATTAATAATGTAGTGATTAGGGGCAGAGGTCCTAGTCATATAAGAAGCCATTAACCGACATTTTTCAACATTCAGCAGCATATTGTTTGACTTACACCAGTCACTAAACCTATCATGGTCTTTCTGAAATAGTTGAGAGGAAATGCTGTTAGAGATTTTAGTGAATATTTTCATATCATCTGCGAACAATAGGCATTTTGAATGTTTAAAACATGTAACCACATCGTTAATGAAGATATTAAAAAGGAGTGGACCTAGATGGGATCATTGCGGAACCACTGACGTAACGGATATTAAAGAAGACGTATAACCACCAAGATGTACCTGTTGAGTTCTTTGACTAATATAAGATTCCAACCAGATAAGCAGAGATCCATGAATGCCAAATTTGCGAACTTTGGATACCAATAGACCATGATCGACGGTGTCGAATGCTTTAGCAAAGTCCGTATAAACAGAATCGACCTGATAACTGTTCTCTAGCGCGTTTGTGATGTAGTTACCATATGTAATTAGGTTGGTCGCCGTTGATAGACCACGTCTAAACCCATGCTGCTCGCATGACATCAACCCATCAACCCTGGAGGAAATGTAACCGGTAATAAGTTTTTCGAAAATCTTAGGGATATGAGATAAAATTGAAATGGGTCTATAGTTTTCGATCCTATTTTTAGCACCACTTTTGTGAATTGGTGTAATATGTGCATTTTTCCAAAAAGATTGAAATACCCTACATTTTAATGAAAAGTTAAATATAATCCAAAGAGGACGACTTAGAGAAAAGGCACATTGTTTAAGAAGTATCGCTGGTACACCATCTGACCCGATAGACTTGCTCAGCCTAATATTAGACAGCTCTTCCAGGACAGTAAATATACCAATATCAGGCGCAGAATGCAGGTTTAGATGTGAATTCTCAACTTCGACCGTGTTTGCAAAAGGGGTAGATTCTTTGTACATTGATCCAAAAAATTATGCAAATAGGTTCACAATGTCACCCTCGTTATTGGTGATCTTGCCATTGCATACAAAGGAATTTGGAATCTCATCTAGTGCACGTTTTGACTTAACGTATTTCCAAAATAAACGAGTATCCAATGCAATTCCATCTACAATCAAGTGCTGATAACGATCATGACAGGATTTTATTATGGACTTGCAATGGGCACGAATATTCAGACTGGAGATTGGATTTTTTGTATTTGGAATGTGCAGTTTTCTTCAAAAATATCATGCGTCGCAACTAATCGTTTAGAAAACGGTAGCTAAATGGGTTTTTAGACTACCGGGACAAACGTATTAATTGCTTCATAGGGGATATTGTAAAATATGTGAACTTGGTCGTTCACATTTTTGCTCTTAAATAGAAGATCCCAGTTTATATTAATTAAAAAATCATTTAGGTTTGAAAAATCTGTCTTTGAGAAATCATATTTTAAATTTGTATTCCAAATAGTTTTGTTTGCAGAATGAGCTAAAAAAATTATAGTTAATTCTAACGCTGAAAGGTGCGAGTCACACGGAACGAGCGGATAATCCACCTTTGAGATTTCATAATTCTCCTTGCAGGTAGTCTGTAGAAAAATTAGATCTAGTAGAACCGAATTAACGTTAGAAATATTGTTTACTTGGAATGAATTTGTGAAACCGAATGTGTCAGAGGTTGTTTTCGCGGCTGGAAGCGTAGAATCTGTATACACACCGTATTCGCCATCTGACCAAGTAATATTTGGCAAATTATAATCGCCCATAACACAAACTTGATGATCCGGGAACAAGTCCACCAAGTTTTTAACTATTTGACAATGTAGTTGATAAGACGAAAGATGTGTGTTTGGTGGAATGAAGACCCCACCCAGAAGTATCTTGTGGTGATCGATACTTTACGAAATAAATAATTCTTCACGGTAATCCGATATGATACTAACAGCATGTGATTTAAGGTGACGATTAATTGCAATGAGTACACCGCCACCACGCGACTTACCAGTAATTGTATGATCTCTATCACAACTATATATATTATAATTAAGGAGACCTAATTTAGCATTAAAAATATCATCACATAGCCAGGTCTCTAACAATGTCGCGGAGTCAGTTACCGCGGATAACTTAGTGCGAAGACCGCGAACATTTTGTTAATACAATTTTATACCACGTGTATTTCCTTGTCTTGGGGAATTGGCGTCAATGGAGCAGATAGTGGCATCTCTTCTAAAAAATGTTATTATATTATTATGCGAGTTATTCAGCGAGATGGATGGATCCACATTACTGCTTTTATTTGGACTAACATTGGTTTTATGATTGCGGCGACGATTCGTAAATAGACGAACGGATACGCTTTTTGGCCATTTATCCGCATGTAGAAATTTATTGACATCAGAATCTAATATACCTACTTTAAAAGAGCAGTAAATAGAGTAGCAGTAAGTGAAATACAAGTAAAATTTGTCGTACTGATATGATCCTTTATAAAAGCCGAAACTTGCTTATGTGTAGTTGAAGGACGGCAGTTATGGATATGATAATATGTTCGTTTATTGGCCCCCTCAATTCCAACATTTACAGCTGTTCCGCGTAAAATTTTCGGGTAACTTGAATTTCCGAGGTAGTTAGTTGGCGTATTTGACTTAGGTATAGTAGAGTGTGCGGCCTTCGGGGGTGTTACTTCACCGGTAAACGTTTTCGATACAGTTGCAGTGTTATCCTTTGAAAAGACCGCTATTGGGATATCAGTGGCGGTAATATTTATACGCGTGGAAGAGATTTAAAGAGTTGTGTTACTGTCTGTATTATCACAATTATTGTTTATATTGCTATTGGTAGATAATTGATTATTTGCAATATGCCTAATATTAGTAGAATTTGAAGTGCTTAAAAAGAGACTATTATTAATTTGAGAGGATATTTCAAATTTTAGTTCATGGATAATTTCCTTACTTAGGTTCATAAAATAATGCTCCTGAGTGGATTTGAGGCGCATGATTTCATCCTTCAACGACAACACTTTGTTTCTTAATGCATCGAGTTCTGCACTAGCTGAGCAGGGGTAGAGACAATTCGGTGACGGATTCGCCGCGGTATCATTGCAAGCTAGTTCCGTAGAGAGAATGATGTTTCTAGCCGTTTCAACACAATTGGGGCATTGAGATATGTCATCTTTATTACTCGACAGATTCGCGAATTTTTTGTAGCACGCAATGCAACTCCGATGAAATTGTACGGAGCAGTCGGTGCAGACAACGCTGCATTGCACGGCGCCTTTGCATTTGTAGCAAAAAATAGTCATAGTAATAATAAAACAATTTCAATGACACGAAAGATATGGCAGGGTACAAATGGTTTGAAGGACTGAGGAAACACACAATGTATGCACGCGTCATAACACGCGGTCCTTCGTGTTGACTTTATAATTAAACAAACAGGGTTAACTGGACCACGGCAGAGAACGGGGAATGGAGCACAGACAATTACGCTTGCGCGTGAATGGAAGGTATTATAGGTTAAACACACTAAATGTTGAAAAGTGTACGTACGTTGATGATAACGACTTATAAGTTCAACTATTCAGTTAAGGGTGTAGTTAAGTAGTTCTTGAATTAAAATAATACTATAATTTAAATTCAAGACACCCATAAATAGCAACAGAATTCACGAGACACGAGACACGTGTAACGGCCATTCAGCACTTTTTCAGGGAAACGATGTTGAGCTGCCAGTATGGTCATATTTTTCTGGTAAATCATAAAATCTACTTTGATTCAGTTTTCCATTCAGGATGTCTTCCACATTGCCGTTTTCTACCACGTTAAAGTCGCTTATCTCCTCCATTAATTTGAACATCTCGTCGCTGACACCTGTATACCTAAGGTGGATGGGTGATCAGTTTTTTAATTGTCTTCTGATAAGAAATATATAAACCAAATTAAAACATTTTTATGCAAAGATCGGGATCTTTAGATAATCAAAGCATTCTTCTAAAGCTACTGATTATGTATGGACGCATGGTCGACAAATTAGAAAAACTGTAATTTTTCCGGTTCCTCTATTACAAAGATTTCTTCGAGAAAATATACTCAACCTATGTTACTTTCTTTAATATAGCAGTAGCCTTCGTTTAAATATAAATATTTGCACTTTAACATAGGTATTTAAGCCAATAGACCTCCAATAAGCAGCATTCGATAACAGTTAACTTTTACTGCGTAAGCAAGTTATAGATAAATTACTTGAATTATTGAATTGTTAGATTACGCCGACGACCTTACGATCTACTTGTTGATAGCTCAGAAGAAATTATAGCGAGACGTAAGCTCTTAACAGAGATATGAGCCGATTTTAAATAAATAATATATATCCGATAAATTGATTCTTTAAGGCCATTTAACAATGCAGACAACTATATGAACATAGATGGGGCTATCTAAAATTATAATCAAAGGGTAGTCATGTAGTCAGTATTAGCATGCGATAGCTTGTCCTGGGATGCTAATGGGGTCACAGGTGGTGGGTAGTGAACTGCCTTTAGATCTGAATATGAACAATAAACAAACCATGTTTTGACTAAACAGCTGCCAGCAGCCTCCATATGAGTAGAGGGGCGGACTGTAGGTAAGGCACTATTTTACCCTTGTGCTGAGAAATTGATACAAAACAGAATCAACGGGGTAAGGATGCAGAAAATAAAGGGAAACTACTGAACTAAAGATACGTAACGGCATCCTTAGTAAATCTGACATGATTGACAAGCAAATGCAAAATATTTGTGATCAGATCACAAAGACCGGCAAAAGATTGTCGCAAAAATTTTATAACCTTACACGAGGCTAGCAAATTGAAAAACCTATAACTAGAAATATAGTGATTTAGGTATACAATTTCTGGGAATCTCTAAGCACCTGGCCCAATAAAATTAATATTTTATCTTCCTTCAAGTGCGTTACGTTTGTTGAAATCACAACGCAAGATAATAAATTTGTCTTGCAACCTAAATGTCACACCTGACCACACTTTATTACAACGTGAGCTACTTAAATCCTTAAATATGTAATGTATTTAAATTTAGACTTTATTGAAATATTCTATCTCCAACATTAATTCGGATGCTATGTTTATTAGTGATGATGTTGGAGTTATGATTGATTCATTTTACAATATTATAAATAACACAATATGTTTGTGCCTTTCAAACAAATTAGATCTTCTCACTATTGGTTTAATAAGGCCTTAATTCATCTTACACAGGAAAAAAGAGTTGTCACGCTAAATACAAAAACTCCGACCACTATTCCTACTACATCTTATTTATTTTTGATGATTAGTGTTAGTAATTGATCTTTAGAGATTATTTTTGTTTACATATTGTATAAAAGGTGTAACCGTTAATAAATAAATAAAAGATCTAAACAGTAAAATAATGACTAAACTTCACAGAGTCCCAACGGTTGAAGAAATATGGGCAAACATACGAGATGGCATCAATGAAAGTGTTAAATAGATTGAGTCGTATGTAATGCTCAAAAAACAGATGCTGGTGCCAAAAGAGATTATTGCGCTCATGGAGAAATAAAGAGCCAACAAAGCTGAGTACAAAAAGAAACAAGGAAGTAGTTGGATAGGTTATGTTACAATGTGCCATTGTGAGCTATCAGATCTATTGTTATGCCTTCCCAGACAGTCCCACGTCCTCTATGAACATAGTGACTTTCTTGGGGGTGATGCTACTCACTTCTTCATGGGATAATCGTTTCCTGTCGAAGTGTTAGAAACGTGCGTCACAACATCTTAGTATCTTCTCGGTCGTTTAATCTAGCGCATCACATAACCTGCAATTTTCACTTTTCCCTTTAATAATGTATATCTACAAATGGTACAGGAGGGCACAGTGCCCTATAAGGAACCAATATTGCAGTATTAAAATGGAAATTAAAAAAGCTAAGGAAGCACTGATAAAAAGCAAATTCCATGGAATATAACTGCTGCAAATTAAGCAGGATTAATTAATTAATTAACGAGAGCTGATTGTAACTTATTGCTCTATATTTTAGGAATGAGGCACACGTTTCGTCTTTCTTTTCATTCTGTTCCAGTCATCCTAGGATGATGATAGAACGAGATAGATAATAATTGCTACACGGTGCTTACTATAGTCGGTTACTAAGAACGATTAATAACACAGACAGATGAAATAATGATAGAATGGGAAACAAACATGGAGAAACTTTATGAGGCCCACCTTACAGACTCTAAATGCGGAAACTAATCCGTGCATCATCGCAGCTGAAGTAGAAAAAGTTATCATCAGTCTAAAAACAACAAAGCCAGTGGCCCCTACAAAATATTTAATGAGTGGCTCAAACTGTTAAACTATGTCATTATAATTGCAAAAGAACGGTGCTCTTAACCACTTACCGCATACGCCAAAGATAACACGGGCACGAGCTCATTACTTTCAAAATGAAGCGGTTAAATCAGATGTACGATATGGAACACATTCCACAGAATTGGCTGAAGTCAATCTTAAATATCCCTTTTTATAAAAGTTGAATACTAACAAGTTCGAAGATTACAGGATTATTAGCTCAATACGCCATGCTTACAAGTTAATGCAGTAATAACATTGCATAGTAGAATCATCACTATGGTTATGTAACTGGCAAATCTACACTGAATGCAGTGTTATATTTAATAGAAAACATACATCAAGCATGCATCAAATGCAAAAATGCTTTGGGCGAAAGGCAGTTAGGTTTCCGCAAATACGTCGGAACTAGTGACGTATTATTTTTTTGATCGGGTCCAACACTCGAAGCAATTTACAACGATGCAAAAAATCCAGCGAGATAACAAGACATCCAATTGATGGAAAATTTAAATTGGAATCGGTAAGCTTATATTGGTGCAAACAACAACACCTCTAAATCAATTAATATCAAACGAATTGTATGACAAGGCTGTGTTCTCTCCTCACACTATTTAATATGTATTCAGAAAACATTTTCAAAGAAGTTTTAGAAAACCAAAAGGAAGACGTACACAATACTGCCATCCTAAAAGAATCCGCTATGAACTTCAGAACTAGGGGACAAAATAAACAATACCTGTGAAGAGCCATTGATGTTAAAAAATCATATACATAGATATTAACACGTTGGACACAAACAAATATTAAAATCCAATAGGAATTCTATATGAAGAGTTCAGAAATTTAAATATCTCAGCTGCTAGAGCACAGAATTGCATAATTCTTCAAACTAGAAAAGGTTCCGAATTAAAAAGGCCAAATAGGCATTAAAAAAACTAAACCCCGTATTAAAAAGTAATTCACTGTGACTAAGCGGTGACAGCGTTTTGCAAGATGTTACACCTGAGCGGTGCTTCCCTACTGTTGTAAATCATTGACGCTTACCACACGGGAAATTAGCAAAATTGAAGCGTTTGAAATATGGATTTATCGAAGGCTGCTTAAAATACCATGGATAAACGGAGCTCAAAACATAGAAGTTCTCCACAGAATAGGCCCTAGCAGACAAATATTACAGTCAAACGCCGAAAACTGGAATACCTCGTACATCTATACAGAGGACCAAGATTTGAATTCTTACGTCTGATTCTAAATAGTACAATAGATGAAAAATGTTGGATAGAACGCAAAAAACGGTCGGGATTGAAAATTAACAAGTATAAACTGATATGAACGCTGATGATTTCCTTCATGCGATGCAGGATGGAGAGAGCTTTGCAACAACCACAAACATAACAGTCGCCAATGTTCCCTAAGGAGCAAAGCACTTAAAGAAAAATGTAGTGGACAATAGTAATTACAATAGATTCGAGATCAAAACTAACAATGGTCGTGTAACCCCTGGAATTCCTTCCATCCCTGTCATAAAAATCAAAAAAAGTTGTTTAAAAGAAATAATTAAGTGTCAGTTTAAGTGTCACTCAAATTTAGATCTAAAATTTGAACGCATATGGATAAAGAGAAAATACAAAAATACATATTTAGTCGTCGACTGTGTTGGTAAAAAGAGGCACAATATATGCCGCAAAAATCTGTCTTTGAAGAAAAGAACTGTATTATGACAATTCGTGTGAAATCAAATCAAACAAACGTCATTATACATAAACTACATTAGAACGAAAGTATATCGGCATATTCGGCATATTAGCCAACACACCTTCTTCTTATCTTAAGATACTGGGGAGGCCGATACGTTATAGAAATTATGATATATGTCATTTTATTATTCTAGAAACAATTTACAACTTCTTTGAATATCATAAGGTAAACAAATTAGTGATACTAGGTTAAGCATAATAATATAAATATAAACTTATAAAATATACAAAAATTGTTATCGTGACTCTTTTACACATGTTTGGTATATCGGAGGATATGAGTGGTGATAAAATTCGTTTTTGCCTTCGGTAGCAATTCCTTGTAATAAATACTCAAATTATTAAATTCTGTTTAAAAGTAAGAGAAAAAGATTTTAAGCTACCATAAATTAGGGAATCAACTATTTGTCAATTTTTTGTGACAATAAACCAAAATGGATTACCTAGCTGATAGAGTGATCCTAAAAAGGCTTTAATCAAAACAGAAAAACTATAGAAAAGAAACATTAGCTCTGTTAATCTAAATGATAATCGTAATCGTAACACTAAGATTACACTATGGTACTTAAAATTACATAATATAACAGCGGTTACAGTATAGCAAAAAGGCTACCCTGAAAAGCGTCCAAAAATGAGATATCTGTCTATTTAGGTCATGCCTATTAATCTACTTTATATTTGCTTTTTACTTATAAAAAACGTAAATCTGCGCGAAAGACAAAGACATTCTTCGATGTTATAATAAGCTTGTTGTAATGGATAAGATTTCAAGATATATA
Organism: Ontholestes murinus; assembly: GCA_963969525.1. Lineage (NCBI taxonomy): Eukaryota > Metazoa > Arthropoda > Insecta > Coleoptera > Staphylinidae > Ontholestes > Ontholestes murinus. The sequence continues at coordinate 51,634,720 of OZ018395.1, forward strand.
TGTCGTAGGCGAATTGGAAAATCAGGCTTATTGCAAAGTGCGCCGTCGTTTTGCAATGTGCAAGGCCAATTAGAAAATCATTCAGAATTTTCCAATTAGCCTTATATTTTTTAGGCTAATTGCAATTATCCAATACTCCTCTAGGCGAATTAGAAACTCTCAATAATTTGTTCAAATCGCCTGGTTTGGTCCAGGCTTATTGCGATAAGCAATTTTACGAATCTAGTCGGTGCATTGAAACAACAGAGTCATCGGAAGCACGCCGAGAGTCAAGCTCCGTTTGCATCAACAGTCGTGTGTCTTCCATTAGTGACAAATATTATTGAGTTTTTGTAAGGTACGTCAGATATTTTAGTACCATACGACGCATTTAATGACAAAAGCGCAAATAAATTATTACTTTGATTTGACTTTAGAAGTTATATTGTTTATATATCAGAATTTTTTTTTACGGCTTAGGTTAGAATATAAGTTTCACAGTTCTATGTATTATATTCAAAATTATTTTAAGTAATTTAACATTTTTATTAAACTTTTTTTTATGTATTTTATAATATGACAAATAACGAAACAACGAACTAATCATTGTTTGTTTATAAATAACATTAAAATGTGAGCTCAATACTGGTATTCTTTTTTAAGCTTTAACATTTTTATTAAACTTTTTTTTATGTATTTTATAATATGACAAATAACGAAACAACGAACTAATCATTGTTTGTTTATAAATAACATTAAAATGTGAGCTCAATACTGGTATTCTTTTTTAAGCTTATTTTATATCAAATTCAAAGCAAAATTTTAAATTAAGTGAACAGTGGTGAAATTAAGAAGAACTATGTGTGGTCATTAGATAATTAGTAAGAAATTAGACCAGGAACGGCGAGCATAACTTCTAATCATACGTTAATTTTGGATACAATTTGTGAGCGAAATGTCAATACGAACGGGATCAACTTCGTAGATATCGCTAATTTTATTTACAACTTGAAATATATGTAGATATTGACATCCAGTCCGGTTTTATTATGTATTACTAAAAACTTTTTAAATATTCTCTAGGGTAGTATGATCGACATGGTAGAAAATACGAATAACAAAAACAATGACGAGAGTGAACTTTATAACATGAAGAATAACTTTAATAAAAAAATGACAGAATACAGTAAAAAGAATGATAGTATTATTAAAAGGCCATGGACTAATGCAGCCGTAGAAGAAGCGATCCGTGATATTTTAGATTCAAATAATCTAAAAACGAAGAAGACTAGTAGGTAATATAGATTAACTAGAAAATACGACACCATGGAGGTAGGTGGAAAACGAATGTTGATAAAACAAGGAGATGTAATGAGGATCCTGTCGTAATAATACTTCCTATTGAACAATACTTTGACACACTTCTTCAGTATCATCGCGCCACTGGGCATGGCGGAAGAGGTAAAATGCTGTTTTTGTTGAAAAATAAATTTTATGTTCCTAGACTTGTAGTTGAAACTTTTCTTTCACTTTGTAAAATTTAGAGATTTTAATTAAGTCAAGTAGATTTGGTTGATTTTCAATCAACTCCCTGTGGAGATTACAAATGGTTAATGAACCACCAGGATCATTCAACGAAATATTGTCTTCTTTGCCCTTTGAAAACGAAACGTGCTGCTGAAGTTGCGTTGGAATTGCTGAAGATATTTTTAGACTTCGGCGCGTGAATTTACCACTAACGTCGTCACAGAACTTACAGGTATGTGGCCCGATTGTAAAATAGTACATGGAAGACCACGGCATCCTCAGTCACAGGGTAGTGTGGAACAAGATATTGAAAATATGTTACGTGCTTGGATGAACGATAATGGAAGTACAGATTGGGGAATAGGCAAAAAACAGTTCAAACCACAGAATTATAGGGAGAAGTCCGTTTACCGCACTTTTTGGAGTCGAACCCAAATTAGGACTAGGCTCTACAAATATTCTGCCAGAAATATTAGAAAATATTGGCAGAGAAAAAGATCTAGAACAGTGTATTTAGACGTTGCTAGCTTGGAACAAGATGTTTGTATAATTTGTTCAAGTAGTTTTAATGACTCACCTATTATCTCATCCTATTTATGTTCATAAAAAATTCATATAACTTGTTGTCGAAATGTTGCCACAACCTCCAAAGAGAATAATACTTTATATCACTGTGAAATTTGCAAGCGCCAAAAAGCATACGAAGGCCAGAGAAGCGGCGGAAAAAATGATTGAAACTTGCAAAAAAAAAAAACTAAAATCGGTTACTGTTGGAGACTTTGTTTTCTTAAATATCCCAAAAGTTGACCGTGGCCCATTGGACTGTCCAAATTTAATTGGGAAAATTCTGAAGGAAAAAAATGATGTATACCAAATAGGTACAAAAAGTGGGATTATTAAAACGTGGTTTTCTAGAGGAGATTTTTAGATTTCTGGCACACAAATCCATGAAGATATTCCAGAAAAATACGTATCAATTCGTGAAGCTGTTTCGAATGAGTCAAAGTTTGGAGGTCAGGGCTTTAGTAGCTGCAAATGTTCAATATCAACACCTCAATGCCAAACAAAAAAGTGCTTGTGTAAGAAGGCAAATAAAATATGCTCATCGAAGTGCCATAAAAGTTCAACATGCGCAAATAAATAATGTGAAACTATAATTTCCGATTAAATGTTGAATTTTTTAATTATTTATTTATTAAAACTGTTACATGGCGATTATTATATTAGGTTGTCAGGTATGAAATGGTGCAAACTTCATGTTAATTTTTTCAATGGCACACAACCACATTTAGACGCCGTATTTTGACATATTTTTTTCGTGTATTTCAGTTTGAAAAAATTTGTTATAGGTTTTTTGTATAGATGATTAAGTGAGACCACGGAAATCAGCGATATTCTTGTGTTGATGAAGCATGAGTTCCAGTGTGAAGCCACAACATGGTTAACAGTCGCCAATATCAATAGTGTGTTCGGCATTCAAGTAGCTACAAACACGACTGTAGCTCGTTTGTTTAAAACATTTCGTTCAGGAGATTTCGACCTGTCTATTGAACCACGTGGTCGATCCAAGACTCAAGTGGATAATGACATCCTGAAAGCCACTGTGGAAACGATTCTTAGCCAAAATGCAAATGAATTATCACTAATGCACAATGTATCAAAACAAATAATCTTGACTCATTTGGCACAAATCAACAAAGTTAAAAATCTGGAGAAGTGGATACTACATGAATTGACTGATGCACAGAAAGAACACAGACTCGACGCATGTCTTTCTCGCAACAAAGCCGAACCAGTTTTAATCGAATTGTTACATGTGATGAAAAATTGATCATGTACGATAATCGTAAGCGATTATCGCAAAGGTTAAACTAAGACGAATTACCAAACACTGTAAGGAACGAGATATCCACCAGAAGAAGCTGATAGTCACTGTTTCGTGGTCTGGCTCAGGTGTCATTCACCATAGCTTTATGGAACCTGGCCAATCGATCACGACGGATGTCTACTGTTATCAACTGACGAAATGATGAGAAATCTTGCAATTAAACAGCCAAAATTAGTTAATCGGATGACCCCAATCGTGCTACATGACAACGCTCGACCACATGCCGCACGAATGACCGTGTCAAAGCTACAGGAGTTGGAGTTGGAAATTTTCCGTCACCCACCATACTCGCCCAACCTTGCCCTAACTGACTATCATTTCTTTCAAAATTTTAACAACTTTTTACCTGCATGCTTCTGCAGCAAAGGGATAAATGAGTTACCTCCAAAACGGAAAAATTGTATCGATAATATAGGTGAATAATATGATTTAAAATAAAAAGTTCTTATTGGAAAAAATCTAATTCAATTATGTACAATTTTTGCTCCATTTCATTCTTGCATTCTTGACGACCTAATAGAATTATTTATTTAATCCCTCCTGAACCTAGTCTATCCTAATTGAATAATTGAATCTTAAACAAACCGCTGTTGAATGCGACGTACTCAAACGGTCCACATCATATCCCTTTGTATAGCGATTCTTCCTTCTGTGATATCTATGAACTGAAACACTAGTTTTTTTTTAACGTAACGTGTTACGTTTGCGTAACACCAAAGTAGTTTTCGATGTTATATCGGCTTCTTATGTTTTACTATTGTAAAGCTTATCGTAATAAGCCTGGATAAAACCAGGCTGACTGGATATTTTTCAACTAGCCTAGTGGTATGTTGGCTTATTGCAACAAGCCTAAAAATAGCAGGCTAATTGAAAATATATTTATGATTTTCTAAGCGCATGGCACATTGCAAAATGACTAGGCTTTTTGCAAAATGCCTGATTTTCTAATTCGCCTACGACATATATAAACGTATTGATTGAAAGAGTCTTAATATGATCAGGTAACTTGTTAAAAAGTTTTAGGCCTTAATAATATACTCTTTTGTTTACTTGGTTTGGCGAGAGTAGTTTGTGCACAAAATACAAATATTGCAAAATTGATGGCATTCAGAGTGTGTTTTGTACAATTCAATTTTCTTACGGACTGGTATTAGATATTCTAACCCTTATTTGCATTTAAGTGGTAGTATTTTTATATAAGAATTCCGGCAATCATCCATGTACGGAACAAAATATATAAAACACTTTTTAACTTTGTTTGTATAACACTGCATTATTTAGTGACTATTGTTTCGACAATTTTAACTTGTCATTATCAAATAAAGTTAGTGTTGTACAAAGTTAAAAAGTTTTTTATTTGTGAAGAATAATGTATAACCGTTAACAGTTTGGAACAAAATAAATTATTCTTATTGCGCGCCTCTCTAATCTGAATAATCTGTTCATTGCACTCGAGTGACCCCATGATAAAATACTATAACTAAGTTGATCTTGACAGATTCCGTAATAAGCGGTTCTAAGAACATATTTTGGGAGCTGTTTTCAATTGTCTTAAGAGAAATATGCTCTTGCAGACTATATTGGAGGCCACCTGGTTAGTTCTGCTCCAAGTTTATTTATTATCTAAGTAGATTCTTAAGTATTTGGTATCCCGGATTCTTTATCGCCATAGAACGACCCTATAATATGGTCGTGTCACCTGCAAACAAAGTGGTTAGGGTACGCTTCTGAGTTAAATGCATGTAGATCATTCATGTAAATGATAAAGAGAAGCGGAGATAAAATAGATCTTTGTTGTATATATGGTTCAGTACTAGTAATTTTGTTAAAGGAAACAATTTGTCAGTTATTTGGGATAGTTGGATTAATTCTAGTATTTTGGAAAATGCTGGTAAAAGAGAGATAGGGCAATAACTATTTATTTCGTTAATATGTTTTTATGTACAGGAATTGCAAGAGCCTTTTGTAAGCATTCAGGACAAGTGCTACATGTAATGCAGTAGTTTATTAACTTTGTTAAAGGACCGATTATGGTGTTAATGACTTCTTTTATGCTATGAGAACGCTTTAAATAGTTCAAAATGTCTCTAACCTGTACCATGCTTACAGATTTAAATTTGAAGGTACCGTTAGGAGCATTAGTTAGCATTGATGCCTTGTAAACTATGATTAATAAGTACCACAAGGTTCTAATCTTGGTCTACTTGTATTAATAATTTTCATTAATGATAATTATTCCTGCATTATCCTGCGCCGTTTTATCATATTCAGATGATTTGAAAATTTTGATTTTAAAAATATCTATGGCCTGACTGACTAAATTAAGTTACAAGATAAATCTTGATTCAATTTCTAGATGGTATGGTGTTAATGGATTAAGACTAAATGTTAAAAAATGTGCTACCATCTCTTTTAATCGTGTGCTGCAGGTAAATAACTTCTATATTATTCAGGGTTATCATTTGTAAAAACTTCTTGAAGTTAATATTAATAAAAATGATTCAGTTTTGAGTTTGAGAATTATTTAATCTAATTAATTTAAAACAAGAAGGTTTTAAATTGTAATGTTACAAACACTTTTTTATTATAATTAAAGTGCTTATTTTCTCTATATATACAAACCTCTTATCGTAAGGTGGTATTTGTTTATTTAGTTTCTCCATGGACAATAGGGCGTCGATGGCCCTTCCTAGCGCCCACTTAATAAATTCCCGTCCCTTCCATTTACCTTTTTCCCGTTTCCGCTGACCGCTGCACATATCTCCCGTCCAAAAAAGAAGGGAACGGGCAAAGACTTATTTCACCATACATAACCTTTCTTCCCTGTAATGCGTGAAATTTGTCTACGTTTCAAATTTATTCCAGAAATTCGCGGAGGCACATTTTTGCCAAATTGAAAATTCGATCAATCAACAAGTCGAAGCCAAACCGAGTCCTAACGAGATTGAAGCGGCAATATATGAAATAACATTGCGCGGATATAAGATAAAAACGCGTGACAGATATAATAGGCGGTGAGACGAAAATGGCTTTCCATACGTCTCCATTCAAATTTCGTGTTATTTCTTATTCCAGAGGAATAAAAAAAAGACGTTCCTAACGCGCGAATAAGAAGTTTTAAGGTAAAGTGGTTTTGTTTTAAGGGATCGGCTCTTAAGATTTACGAGAGTCCCAAAACTAATTAACAATTTGCCATAATCCCCTCTCCAAACTTCTTCTGGCCATTCACAACAAATACTGAATTTAATCCCTTATAAATACGTAATAATATATTACTGATTTCAAATATGAAAAAAATGTTAATTTCATTTATTATCGTTATACTAATAAAATAATAGTGTAATCTACTTTTAAACTATTTAATCATTGTTATTATTTTTTATGGAAATAGTTAATTATACGAATGTATCAAAATAATTACACCCTTTATTCGCAAGCAAAATAAACGAACGTTCCATTTATTTTAATAATGCTATTTAAAGCATAAACGTGCATAAACATGCACACCCTGCTCAGCTGTCGTGTCGTGGCTTAGAGCTTGCACTAAAGGGTACGATGCCCTGCTCTGACTGGCTGTAAAGCCACCAGGCAGGTTATATCTGTAACTCACCGCTGTACGTGGTCAAGTCTCGCTGGCAGTGAGCGAAAGAGGGTCTGGGCTTAACTGCATGGACCAAGTGAAAGGAGAGCCACAATAAAAAACTCCTCAAGCCAAGGTGGAACAGCATATGCCTAAGGCTGCATGGCTAAGGGGAAGCTTAGTCTTAGTATGCGAACTCCGGATACCAGGCGACCTCCGGTTTCAAATAGCCTTCCTGTGGCATGCGGGGCTCTGCTGCAGGTGACCGTTTATTTCCCTAGCTTCTCGTGGGATCAATAATGAACCAAGAATCAACAAATAAGGGCTCGTCCCCCTCAAAGGACGAATCTACGGCGATGGAGTGTGAAATCCTTGCCACGGGAGAGGACTTAGCGCCTGAGACCGACAGGGAGGAACTACTCCTAGCCAGCAGTGGAAAAGAGGCTGGGCAAAAGCCCAAGGACCTCCAGCCACGCAAGCCGCGCCTAAGCGGTGCTGGGAAGAAGAGGTTTAAATACCTCATCAGCAAGGGCATGTCGCGGGAAGAGGCAGCACAAAAGGCCTTACAGCCCTTCGGTCCAGCGCGTAAGCAAAAGACCGAAAAACGTACCCGTTCGGACGGCAGTACGCCGAAGGGTACGCCAGCCAAACGTGCGAAAGGGACTGCACAGCCCTCCACGAGCGGCATATCACCACTCAAGCGGGTGCAGGGGCAAACCAAGGCCCTCACAAGCACAAGCACGAGTGGCGATACAGAGGGGAAGCAAAATCCCCAAAAAATGGCATCATACAGTCAGGCCGTAAAAGGACTGAAGGTTGGTGTTATCGCAAAGGACTACCCTGCTACTCTCCTGTCAGTGGAACAAATAGAGTCCACACTGGAGTTTATCATGGATATAGTCCTAAAAAAGGGGAATGAGGAAGACTCTAGATTCCTTGGGATTCACAAGCGACCTGGGTGGATCGGGATCACCTGCCGCAACGAAGCTACGGTAACGTGGCTGAAGTCGCATCAGGATGAGATCGTCCCCTGGGAAGGTGCAGCCCTAAAAGTCGTTGGAGCGGAGGAAATGCCGCACAACGATATCCTAGTGGGATATTTTCCGGGCAGTCAGGAGTACAGGGACGAACGTATCCTGCAACTGATTGCAGTCCAGAATGGATGCGATGCCTCTAACTGGAGGGTCTTAAGAAGGGTGACCGCTGGACCCACTCAAGAGGTTACCTTCTCCGTGGATGCTCTGTCCATGGAGAAGTTAAAAAAACGCAACTACCTCGTTGGGTATCGCTACGGCGAAGTACAGCTTCGCACCAAGGCGAAGCAGGACAAGCCTGATGAAGGGGCAGGAGCCTCAAGCTCCAAAGAGCCCCTGGATCAGGGTAAAAATCCGCCGTTGCAATCCGCAACTGGTTCCGGAGAGGCCAACAAGCCTCCAGGGATCAGAAAGGCTCCAAGCCTGACCAAGAGCCCACCCAAGAAGCAGGCTGATGTGCGTCCAAAGGGCAGGATTATGCCCCAAGACAAACTGAAGGATGCCAGAGGTGGGGGTCATTCCAAGGCCCAAAAATGAAGGGTAAGTGGCAGTGCCTCCAAATCAACCTGCAGCACTCTAAGGCAGCATCAAGTGCCTTAAGCAGCAGGCTGGCTAGGGGGGACGTCCAAATAGGGCTAATTCAAGAGCCCTGGGTTCACGGAGGGGCGATTAAAGGACTTCAGAACCCATCGTACTATCTGGTATGTAATACTACGTGCGGCAGGCCACGGGCCGCCCTGATTTTCAGGAAAGATACTAATTATGCTCCCATTCCACAGTTCGTCACCCAGGACCTAGTGGCAGCGGTCGTGGACGTACCAACAGGAGATGGCAAGAGGCAAATTGTATTTGCCTCAGCCTACTTTCCAGGGGACGAAGACAACCCACCACCAGAGGCAGTAAAGAACCTCACGGACTGGTGCCGCAGGAATGGGAAACATCTTATCATGGGCTGCGACGCTAATGCGCACCACACAGTATGGGGCAGCTCAGATACCAACAACAGGGGTAAGTACCTTCTTGATTATGTATGCGCTAGCAATCTAGACATCTTAAACAGGGGGAATAAACCCACGTTTATAAACGCAATAAGGCAAGAGGTACTTGACTTGACCTTAGCCACAGCGTACGGCGCGCAATTGATAAAAAATTGGCGTGTACTCTCTGAACCCTCCATGTCGGACCATCAAACGATCGCGTTCGATATGGAAGCTGGGAGTACGGAAATAGCAGAGTGCAGAGTGCCACGAAAAACGGACTGGACATTATATAACGAATGTCTATTGTCCGAACTTCAAGGCCTCCAATACAACATCGCTACCATAGAGGAATTAGAACAAGCCTCACTACACCTAAGCAATACCATTGTAGCAGCCTATGAGAAAAGCTGCCCGGTAAAGAAGGTAAACTTCTCGAGAAACGTCCCTTGGTGGAACAAGGAATTGGATCGACTCAGGACTTCCGCCCGGAAATCCTTCAACAGAGCCAAGAAAACAGGCAACTGGTCAGCCTATAGACAGGCTCTGACTGAATTCAATAAGCAACTGAGGGAGTCTAAACGAAAGGCCTGGAAGGCCTACTGCGAGGGGATCGACAATCTGACCCCAGCAAATAGACTCCGGAAGGTCCTATCAAAGGACCATACCAATGCGGTCGGCATCTTAAAACGAACTGACGGCAGTCACACCAAAGATCAACAGGAAAGTTTAGAGCTACTCCTAGGTACTCACTTTCCGGGATCAAAAGTAGTGACTAAAAACACAATTGCGGCTAATATCGGCTCAGTGGCTCACTGTTCCAACCGCGACAGCCGCTGCTTAGCGGGGAAAATATTCACGCTCAGCAAAATGACTTGGGCCATAAACAGCTTCAAGCCATATAAATCCCCAGGAATGGACGGTATCTTCCCTGCGCTACTACAACGCGGCTTGGATACAATTGCTCCAGGACTCAGGGAGATATATAAAGCAAGTTATGCACTAGGGTATATACCCCGGTTGTGGAGGGAGGCAAAAGTGGTATTCATACCTAAAGTGGGCAATAGGCCTCTAGATGAACCTAAATCATATCGACCCATCAGCCTAACCTCTTTTCTCCTAAAGGCTATGGAGAAAATAATCGACGAGCATATAAAGGGTGACTCACTTATAAGAAAACCCTTAAATGCCAAGCAATTCGCATTTCAAGCTGGCAAATCCACCGTCGATGCTCTACATCACCTCGTCAAAGAGGCAGAACGAGCAATCCTATACAAGGAAATAGCAATCGGAATATTTGTAGACATAGAGGGGGCCTTTGACAACACCTCATTTTCTGCAATAAAACGAGCGGCTATAAATAAAGGACTATATCCTTCCACGATAAGATGGGTGGAGGCAATGCTTCAAAGCCGATTAGTAACGGCTTCCCTAGCAGGATCCACAGTATCTATGACTGTAACAAAGGGGTGTCCTCAGGGGGGAGTTTTGTCCCCCACACTATGGTCAATAGTGGTGGATGGACTCCTGGATGAACTGCATGGAAAGGGCTTTATAACCCAAGGCTATGCAGATGACATCGCCGTAATAATCAGGGGCAAGCATGAAGGCATTCTTACAATCCTAATGCAAAAAGCACTGAATAGCATCAATAACTGGTGTGTTCGGGAAGGACTAAGTATCAACCCGAATAAAACGATCATAGTTCCATTCACGCGTAGAAGGAAGCTGCACATAAAGGCTCCCTCGCTGAATGGAATAGAGATAAATCTCTCCAACGAAGTAAAGTACCTGGGTATAATTCTGGATACCAAACTGACTTGGAATCAGCATGTCGACAAAATCATGGCAAAGGCAACGATGTCGCTTTGGGCCTGTCGGCGGCTTATGGGAAAAACCTGGGGATTAAAGCCCAAAATCACGTATTGGCTTTATAGAACGGCAGTGATACCCATTGTCACCTATGCTGCCCTCGTGTGGTGGCCGAAGACCCAAAAACTAGACACGCAAAAGAAGCTGAGTCGGCTTCAACGTTTAGCATGTCTAAGCATCACAGGGGCCATGCAAACGACCCCAACCGCGGGAATGGAGGCAATCATTGGTCTCACACCGCTCCATCTAGTGGTACAAAAAGAGGGACTTGTGGCAGCCCTCCGACTACACCAGAGGAAGAAGACACTGCCGGGGGACTGGACAGGACACTTAGAAATACTGCAGCAAATCGACCCGGCCCTTCTGTCCAAACCGACGGACATTATGTCCAGGAAGCTCGAATTCGAATTACCGTTTAAGGTGTCGATCGAAGACCCCAAAACGGCTTTGATGAGAGTCAAGGAGTTTGGACGAGGGATATCAGCCTGGTACACGGATGGTGCCAAGAATACGAGAGGTACTGGAATAGGCATTTATGGGCCTAACCAAAACCACAGGAGCTTCATGGCTCTGGGCACGACGCCCACGATTTTGCAAGCAGAAACGATTGCAATTGATATGTGCGCCAGAGAATGCTTGGATAGGCACCTAAATGGCGCGCATATATACATCTGCTCAGACAGCCAAGCCGCATTAAAGGCCGTTCGAGCCTATAGTCACGGCTCACGAACTGTCTGGGAATGTCGAAGATCCCTCTCGCAACTGGCGAAGAACAACTTGTTGACCCTCATGTGGGTCCCAGGGCACGGGGATATTAAAGGCAACGAAGTGGCCGATGAACTCGCAAAAAGAGGTGCAAATGCCACTCCTATAGGACCAGAGCCGTTTTGTGGACTCCCCATGGCGCATAGAAGAGAGGTGGTGCAAAAATGGGAAGAGGACAGAAGACGTAAGTATTGGAACAACGTACCAGGTCTACGTCAATCAAAACGACTCCTGAAACTCGATCACAGCCACAAGGTGCTTGAACTCACAAGGAACGAGCTAAGAACTTTCACCGGACTCATGACAGGGCATTGTGCCCTCCGATACCATTTGCGGAAAATGGGAAAAGAGGAAAGTGGAAACTGCAGATTGTGTGATTCGGCAGATGAAACTACCGAGCACATACTATGCACTTGTGTCGCGATTGCTCACAAGCGTCTTTCACACTTCGGCAGGGACCGATTATCCCCCGAAGAAGTGAGCATTATCACCCCCAAGATAGTTACCAGGTTCATGGTGGACGTGGGACTGCTTGGGAAGTGATTGGTTAAGGGTAGAACAATAGATCTGTTAGGTCGCAGTTCACGAGAGGCTAACACACCTCACTAAGACCCTACTTAACCTATAACCTATAACCTAAAGCATAAACGCGTATATTAATTTAAAAAAAACGCCTTTGGTAATTTAACATCTTTCTTTTGCATTATTTTATGCAAGAGGGATTTTAAACATAAATAATTATACATTTTATATATATTATGTTTTATATATTTAATTATAATCTTAAAATATTCGCATGCATACATACCATTAATTGATGATGTTTTGAACTTAGTGGTTTATGGGTCGCGCACTTAGGATATAGAGGAGAGCAATTAGGGATGATTTAAGGCCGTAATCCACTTAACTTCTAATCTTTGTGTATATGCTAAGCTCCTTACGGAACTTTCTTAGAATTAATAACAAACTTCAAACGATCAAAGTCTCGCGATTTTCTTGATTAAATAACATGTGCGTTTATATTCCGCCTTATTAAACCAACAAGTATTTTAATATGAAAAAAAAAAAGATACACGACTGATGGGATCGTCTTGTAACTTTCTCCATTCGAAAGTAAAAGGAAGTTTTTAATATAACTCGATTTGTTTTTCTTTAAAGAACTTGTGGAATTTTTTGCAAACATTAGTTTCAGCATCAATTTGTTGCGATTGCGTAAAAAATATTTTTAAAATTATCGTGAAAATATTTACTATAATATCTGCGCTTAATTCATTTAGTTCATTTGCCGTGAATTATACAGGGTTATTCACGCTATACGGCACGGAATATTGTGGCCAAAATACGTGACTTTCATAAAGTTTCACTTTGGGGATATATGGGGGTCTATTAGGGCTACTTTTTAAAATTACTTTCATAATATACAGGGTGTCCCAAAAATCCTAAAAGTATCAAAGTTGTGTTTTTTTTAATGAAACACCCTATATTTCATTGCTTTTTTGGATCCTTCGATCAAAATAAGTGTGTGGTTTAATAAGGTGTTTATTACTTAAACCTTAAGGTTTTTGAAATAATTTGTATTTTGTAAAAATTTAACATAATTTTCATGTTTCAAATACTTAAAAAGCAATTAAGTTATGCATACCAAATTAACACTGAAATGTAACAATAGATCATATTTTATTTTCCAAGTATAATAAATTTGACATCTTATACCGGGTGAAAAAAAATTGGAATTAAACAAATGAGAACTTTAAATAACTTCATTTATTTAAATGGAACGCTATATTTATTAACTTCTCAGTAAATGCACGTTTTAATTACCTATCGAATGGTATTTATATCTTAAATGTTAAGTCTTCTCGTTTTTACAGAAAACGCCAAAATATTGTTTATTGCACCGTTTTAGTACTTTTTAAGTAAAAATTTTAATGTATCTAGTTTTCTATGGTATTTAAAAACGTCAGATAATTAATTTAGTTTGCCACTTTAGTTTAAAAAGCCTGTCTTTTGTTATAGTTGTCTTATTTTGCATTTTTGTGTTAGATCGTTAGTAATCGTTATTGTTTCAACATCGCTGTTGTATTTTTTGGTAAAAAATGAAGATTTACTCAAAAGAAGGGGGTATTGGCATTATATTTATGCTTGGAGAATGTCATCAAAATTTTTTATTGGCTTGTCGAGTTTATACTTAAAGGTTTCCCGAAAGAAATCACCCTAAGCCAGCCATTTTTAAGAGACTATTAAACCAATTTAAAGAAATGGGAAGTGTCAGTTATAAAAACCCCAATATAAGAAAATCTGTGTAAATTTTTTTTTTACTATTAAATATAACAACAATGTTCAAACAATAACGATTACTAACGATCTCACACAAAAACGCAAAATAACACAACTATAACAAAAGACAGGCTTTGTTCTTTGTTCTTCAGAACTTTAGATGAAGATTGTTGATATATAAGACGTTAAGATAAGAAAATGCATATTAATTTCTATATTAAAGTTGTTTTAAAACAATTGTACTGAAAATAAACACACATTAAAAAAAATCTGAGTTATTTAAAACTTCAATATACAAATTTAGATGAAGAATTATGAAAAGATATATTTGCATGATACAAATCATCTGATAGGTGTGAACTGCTCCATTAGGTTGGTGTTCTGAAATGTCTATCGTTATTCTTGACTTTTGTTTTAAGGTTCTCAACGGTGTTTTAAAAAATAATTTAAATTTAAAGTATCATATTTTCATGTAAATAAAGTTGATATAATTACTTATGTTTATATGGGAAGGTGAATTGATGTACATAAATAATTGGAATCTATTCTAGTTGATTTTGATTCATCATATGGCAAACCAAAATTGTGTATTGCAGCCCCTAAAAAATGTCTTTATTCAAGTAAACATTTGTACAATTAATGCAGTCTCATTTATATATAATAGTGGAGAGGTGATGGATTTAGATAGTTGGCTATTGGATTATAAATGTGACTCGTCGAAAATATTTTATAGAAGTGGTAATAATGAAAAACCTGAGGGAATACTTTATTGAGGGATAAAAGTGCGGTATAGAGAATCTTGAATTCTAACTGTCGAGTGTATGAAGTAGACAGATGTAGCGGAATTTGTAAATAGTTACACTTGAATGCCACATTTTCAGGATTATTAATTTTTAGAATATGCACTACTAATGATTTTATTATAGATTTGGAAAAATGATGATAGCAATAAGACAATTTACACTTGGTTTGTTTCACTGTTTAAACAGTGAAACAAACCAAGTGTAAATTGTCTTATTTCTATATTACAAAATGTTTCACCACGTGCTACATGAGAAACTAATTCAAGAAATATGATGATAGCGATCATTGTTATATAGTAGTTTATTTTAAACAGTAAACAGAAATAATTTCGACGTTTTTATAGTAATGTTTATTATATAACAAACGTACACAAATCCTCTAATAAACCATCATAAATAAACATATAAAACAACTAAAAGAAAAGGGAAGAATTGCCGTGGCTCAATGGTTAATAAGTTAAGTCAATAAAAAAAACGTACACAAACGAAGTTTATAATATATTATCATTTCCTAAAGGCAAAAGCTTTGAATTAGTCTGACGACAAAAATTAATAAAAATTATTACGAATCAAACAGCGTAAATTAATTGGTGCATTATGTGCGTATTGAGTTTGATTATTTAACTTAGAAAGACTGAGCAGGTTTGGAGATTTAACATTGGCTGTTATTGACAAACCCATAAAATCGTATACAGGGTGTCCCGTTAATGCGGGGAAATTGCTGGACCATAGATTCCTGAGGTCAAAATATGACGATTTAATGCAACTTATCTATATCCAAAAATTTAAGGTTAAGCCGGAATTTGGCTTCAAAGTTTCAAAATTTTGTATTTCTTTTGTTTATAACAATTGAACGCTTTATTTGATTTGAATGAAATTTATTTTTCATTTCAGTTATTATGACTATTATTCGTTAACAAGAAGTATAAGAAACAGTAGTACCACCACTTAAAAACCAAAATATTTTTTTATTATTTATCCAATAAAAACTAAAAAAATACTCCTTGAAAGACCATTTAATTTAAAAACTTTTTCATCTCTTAATAATATTTGATATCTTTTACGGTTTTCCCACAAAAAAATAAAATGTATATTTTTTATCTAGTAAAAACAAAATCTAGTTTTTCATCGAATCGAAAATAAATGTTTTTCGTGGCCGTCTTTGTTTAAAAAATGTAAATTATGTATAATAGTTATTATTTAGTGTCTTTTGACAATTAAATTTTAACTTTATTATAGTTCATAAATATTCATATTTGGAACAAACAGATATCTCGTTTGTATTAGGATTTTGCAAAGAAAATTGTTTGAAAAGTGTTAGATGTTGTTTTGATTTATTTTATTAATTGATATTATTTAATTTTTATTCAATTGAGTAAGTTTATTTACTTATTAATGAGTGCATAATGTGTATACTATATTCATATTTTATTTTTTGTGCAAAAACCGTACAAGATATCAAAAACAAGTAAGAGTCAAAAAAGTTTTTAAATCTAATGCCCTTTCAAGTAGATTTTTTTGGATTTTATTGGATGCACCAATAAAAAAATATTTTAGTTTTTAAATGGTGGTTCTACTGTTTTTTATACTTCCTTTTAATCATTAATGGCCAAAATAACTAAAATGATGTATGATATTATGGTACTTATTACTAATAAATTTCATTAAAATCAAATAAAGCGTTCAATTGTTATAAACAAAAGAAATAAAAAAGTTTGAAACTTTGAAGCCAAATTCCGGCTTAACCTTAAATTTTTGGATATAGATAAGTTGCGTTAAATCGTCATATTTTGACATCAGGAATCTATGGTCCAGCCATTTCCCCGCATTAACGGGACACCCTGTATATCTAGAACCATAAGGCAGTGTCAAAACTTGGCATTTTTTTTACAATTTGGACGGTTTTACAAAAACAGATATTTTGACTTGGAACAAGCTTGAAAAATCCTCAAATTAGAGGAAGAAAAAGAAGAAGCTGGATGGAACAGACTAGCCAAAATTTTTAAAATAGCTAGACAATATTGAAATTATATATTTCTTTTATGTTACCTGAAGATTATTATGTAGTAAATTGTATTATCACTTTCTTCAAAAAATTGTTTTTATTAACACGTCGTGTTCGAAGTCTACATCTAGTTAATAAAAACAATTTTGTGAAGAAAGTGATAATACTTGGAATACAATTTACTTAATATTGGAATTAAAATTGGGCCTTTTGAATACAATAAATAATTAATGGCTTGTAAGTGAGGATCTCATGGACTTGTCCTTTGAGTTGCGCTTCTAAAATAATAATATTTGCTGGTATTTTTTTTGAGACTGCAACCGACGGTCGTGATTCTCTCTGCGAAATTAAATGCGAAAATTAGTGGAACCCTTTATCACGGTAGTTAAAGTTGTGTTGCTAGTAAAAATTCAATGGTTAGTGGAAGAAAAGTAAAACCAAACTGTACAAATTATAATAATAATAATAAGGTATGATCAGTCTATACTAAAATAATTACTTTTAGCTTTTTCCTTTAATCCGTCTACCTTATAAATATAACGACACTATTGTAAAATTTGTTAGTCAACTATTGATAATGGACATATAGTGTCCGAAATGTACATCTAGTGCTTAAATAAAAACAGCGAAGAAAGGAATTTAACTGTGTTTTTATTATTAATAGTTGAGCGTCGTCGCGTTTGTTGAGAATATAAGCATGTTTTTCCATCCAAAATTTCTGATGGACAGTCTTCTTTTTAATAGTATAATGCTACAATTAAAGTGATTTTATCTATAGTTCTTATGCGACCCGTTATTTTGGAATATGTGAAAAGGGATGAAAATATATAACTTTGTCGATGGCTATTATTACATTCATCTCTACGTAGATTTATGCGTCTGTTTTGTATGATATAAACATGGTTGCAGTTGCCACATTGAATTTTATATACAACCTAATTTTTGAGGAAATTGTATATTCGAAAAGAGTTAGAAAGGGTTTGATTTTACACACAGTAATAAAAATTATTTTAAAAATACATTTTTTTTATTACATAGATGGTACATCGTAATTAGGCAAATATTATTAAAAATTAATATTAGTATATATGATAAATAAATTATATATATGTTATAAAAAGTTCTTTTTTATTGGAAATCTAAAATTAAATTTTTATAAATTATTAACGAGACATATAAAATGTTAGGGTAGGTACAAAAATAAATAGTTACAAGTTACGTGAATTTTTTACAGTGGCACGACTCCTTGGCCAGTTTTCAATGGTGCTTAACGACCCGTAAAAAAGTCCACACAGCTTCCGGACTTTTCCTCTCCTATTACGGTTTAATAATAAATATCCATTGGAGTATATATGAAATCGTCAAACGTGCTTAAACGTTTCACGTGCCCCGGTTAGAACCCACAACCGAATAAAGACAGCCTCGGTGCATTCAATGCAAATGTGTCAACGCGGCTATCATGATTAATGATGTCGAAAGGGCCTTTCAAAATTCAATAATATTTCATACGGGGCTTTGAGTAGTACCATTAATACCATGTTACAACCATGTCCTACTTACTTTATAATACAAATTGAAATGGTTTTATTATAATAGTATTTATTATGTATATATTTTATACTGTTTAATATTAATTCACTTTTTTGTTTATGGTATTAATAAAAAAAATTCTTGTATATACGGAAACGTAAAAATCATCCAAGAAGGCGATGCCTTAAATACAGCTTAGGGCGTCTGGTATTCGGTGTATGCTGTAAATGTATTTTTTATGCGGGGCGCGAGTTTGAGTGGTAAATTGAGGGCTCGAGGGCGGTACACTAATTTCGAATTCATGGCGGGGGGCGCACTCAAATAAATCCAATTTTAAGCCAAACTGGAAGTGAGAGGAGGAAAAAGGGTAAAATGCGTAACGTGATATACGCTAAGAGGTTTATTTAATTACGAGGAGGAAACATGAGATTTCGGGAATAATTATTTCAGAAGTTGGCCGTGGCAAAAAATTTTAGACATGTTGAAGTACGGATGTGTTTTCAGTAACAATTATATAGGAAGCTTTTCAGTAAACAATTTAAAGTTTTCATACACTGATATAATATATATTTTGTAACATTATAACTATATTTATTAAAAATATATACATTGGCATGTTTAGAAGGTGTGTAGGTTAATTAAAAGTATGTACAAATTCAAGTATTCGGTTTTTTGAAATGTAATTTTTTATGAAAACGGTAAAATATTCCTTATTTAATATTTTAATAAATTATACATTGTCCATTATAATTTAATACATTTTTTCAACTTTCTAACAGTAGCATAGTTCTACGTTAATGCCAGATTTGTTTTTTGCTGGCATACAAAGTTTCAAGTGATTTTTAAACTAAGGATTTTACCATCCAAAAAATTGTAGAGATCTGAATAAATAACAATCAGAAGGTAGCAGATTTGGAGAATATGGAACGTGAAAAATTACATATCATCCAATATATATTTAAAACGATAAAACATAACCATTGCATTTCAGTTAAAACAAAATGACAGCACTCAAAACTTTCAAAAAGGAAACACATAGAATACAAAACACATTTGGCGGTTTTATCACAAGTAATATTAACGCTCTCTTGCAAAAATAAAAATAAGTAAAACTTAAAACAACACATACAAAATAACCTAAGAATTTTCACATAATTATTTATAGAAAATTTTATTTATCAACACATAAGAGGCATCAACGAGGAATTATCAGTAGTTTCTGGAATGAATAATGAGGTATACAACGATATTGTAGACTTCCATAAAAATCAGCAGAAATTAATCAAAACTAAATAACCACACGAAAAATTCACATTACTTATAATGTACTCATATGCTACGAATAGCCAATACATATAGTGTAAAATAAAAACTGTGAAGAAAGGATATATTTTTAACTACTCTTAATTTAAAAAACTATTGACAACTTTTTTTATAACTTAATATATTATAAACCACATTATTATAAAAATAATATTTCTCCTCGAAGCATAGACTTGAGGGGTAAAGTTTATTTCCGATCTCAGAAGATTGTTCCTATCATCCAAGTAGAAACTACCTACTTTAATCTTCTTTCTTTGGCATTGTAAATATGATGCTATTTAAAATACAGCCTCTCACTCTCTGGTAAGTAATTGAAAGACTGAATAGTTGAGGCTGTTAGTTGTTGAAAGTTCATATTCTAATCACTTTTGTAAATTTCCGTAAATGATTCGTATTTGGGTCCGTTATTGTTTAATATTTATATAGATGATTTAATCGCATCTATAAATTGTCCTGTCTTGGCTTATGCTGACGACGTAAAACTGTATAGTACTATCAACACGCAATACGACTGCTCAATTTTACAAGATAACCTAAACATTATAGTTGATTGGTGTGCTGTTAATCAATTATCTCTCAATATAAACAAATGTGTTGTGGTATCATATACTCGGAAAAGACAACCGGTAGTTAATGATTATAAAATTGGAATTGCTTCTGTCCCTCGTGACAATAAAATAAAGGATCTTGGCGTTTGGTTTGACTCTCAGTTAACCTTTTCCGATCACATCCACACGGTAGGCAAATCTGCTTTTAAAATGCTTGGATTTCTGATGCGTATATCGCGGTTTTTTAATGATTGCTGAAGGTGCTGTACTTTGCTCTCGTGCGTAGCCGGTTAGAGTACGCATCAGTCATTTGGTATCCTATATACAGTCTGTTCCACAAGAGCGTACGGGCTGTTTCTCATAAAAAAAAATACAAAATTGTTAAAAATTTTATTTGGATCTATTAATACATTCTATAAACTAAAATGCGTTTACTTAGTAAATTGTCCAATCTCCTTTGTTATCGAGTATGGCCTGGCAGCGTCGGGGCATGCTTTCCACGAGATTTTTAGCCATTATCTGAGGAAGAGATCTTCAGATTTCCCGTATATGACGAACGAGCTGCTTTAAATTAAAAACCTTCTTTTCTCTGAGTTTGACCTTCATGACTGCCCACACGTTTTCGATGGGATTGGCATTAGGCGATTGAGAAGGCCAATCCATTGTAGTGATGCCATTTTCACGTTTCCACTCCGTACATGCACGACTTCGGTGTTTTGGGTCGTTGTCCTCTTGTAGCACCCAGGAACTATTATCTAAGCCAAACCATCTTGCAGCAGACTTCAGTAAATACTTATGATAAATCATATTCATTTTCTGTGCATTCAGATTGTCTGTGAAGAGATGTAAAGTACCAAATCCCTGTGTACGGAAGCATCCCCACACATGTACTTTCAATGGGTGTTTTATTGTACGTTGAACAACGGGATTGTGACGAGTCGACCACGCATACCTTCTGGTACTCCAGGCCCAAAAGTATGATTCATCAGTAAAGATTACATTAGAAAAATCACGATCAATATCAGCATTTGCCCACTCCAGCCGTTTTTAGACGTGCTTTTCGCTCAAAAAAGGTTTTATCGTTGTGGACCGCCAGCCGTATTCGGAATCAAGCAATCGTCGTCTAATAGTATTAAGGCTCACTTCTATACCCTTTTTCAATAAGAGATTTTGCGCTCGCCGTAACGAAAACGCAGGATTCTTTTCAAATATCTTGATGATAGCTTTGTCATCCTTCTTCGTCGTTGAGCGCCGAATGCCACGTTCCGGCAGGTCGTCAACACGTTTTGTTTCGTTGTAACGTTTTACCCACTTCCTAACGAACCTCTCTGACTTTTTAATGTAGCGGCCGGCGGCTGCATACGACATTTTCGGTCCTTTCAGATGTGTGCAAAGAAACACTGCTTCAAAACGACTTGCATACGCAGCACTCATTGTATTTATTCTGCTGTGTTACAGACAAAAAAAGTCACACTACCGATATAACCTCAAAGCATTCTTCTCAACTGTTCAGAGAATCGGTAAAACCTAACTTAACATCTGTGCGCCACCTATTAATACAATGCGGAACCGTACGCTGTTGTGGAACAGACTGTATATGTCCGGTTCCTCGGTAATTGAACGAGTGCAAAAGCGATTCCTTAAATTTCTTACTTTTAAAACCAGTGGCGTGTATCCCGATCACTCGACGGAATACATTGATATTCTTAGACAGCATAATTGTTTATCTTTATCCGAACGCAGAGATAATTGTAGTGCAAGGTTCCTATGCAAGTTAATTTCTAATGATATTGATTCACCTCAATTATTATCAATGGTTAATATCAATATACCTCGTCTTGCATCGCGACATAACACCACCTTCTTTTTACCGACCGCAAATACAAATGTATTATTAAGAGCGCCCATTACGCATTAGTGCCGCAATGTCAATCGAATATCTAAAGATATTTTTTTGTAACGATTATTATTTATTTTTTGTGTCGAAATATTTACTTTTTATTAATGGGTATATTTTTTCTTTGTTTTTTGTTTTCAAAGCATATTATTAATTGTATTTACTTATTAATTTTACGTTTAGTTTTAGAATTCTATACCTTTTTGTTATTTGTCCTTTTATGGTATATCTGTTGGACAATAAAGATTATTATTATTATTATTATTATTATTATTTCATTTACGGAAATTTACAAAAGTAATCGAAAGACCTTCTCTCCTGGTACAATATTGTCAAAAAGAAGATTTATAGTATATACAAGGTGGCGCAAAAGTAACGTCATACTTTGAATTGTCTGTCATATTTTTATAAATAAAAAAAAACATCTCTGGTTTCATAAAAAGTTTATTTGAATGTGTATTATTGGTTACATTACGTAAAGCGTTCGTCCGAGTAAACCACGATCGGCTGATTTTGAAATTGATTCAATATGGTTTGGGTGGTTCTTTAGCTTTTTGGACCAAATCTTTTATTACTAAGCGTTTACAGTTTGTTAAATATAAAAATCCTCTATCTAATCCAATTTGTGCCAAGAAAGGTGTACCGCAAGGCTCCTATCTTGGACCAATACTGTTTCTCTTATATATGAACGATATTGGTTCTCATCTTAAATCACCATATCTACTTTTTGCTGATGACCTCAAAATTTACCGTCGCATTGAATCTACAGCAGACTGCTTGGTACTTCAAAATGATATTTCAATTTTGCAAGCTTGGTGTTCCGATAATGGGATGGAACTTAAGGTTAGTAAATGTAAATACATAAAATTTACTAGGAAAATATCAAATAGCACTAATTTTCAATACACCTTAAATAACATTGAATTAGAGAGAGTCTCGCAAATTCAGGATCTTGGCGTGATTTTTGATCAGAATTTCAAATTTCATTTTCACATAGATGCCATTGTAAATAGATCATTTAAAATTTTAGGATTTATAAAAAGAACAACACATGATTTTATAGAAATGCGGTGCTTCATTAATTTATTTGTTTCACTAGTCCGGTCAGTTCTTGATTACTGTTGGGTCATTTGGCCACCAAATTATAAATACCTCTGTGATCGCTTTGAACGTGTACAAAAGGTTTTTGTGAAGAACGTTTGTTACAAGTGTAACACAATGTATTCTAGTGAAAATTATCACTTATTGGTAAAATATTTAGGTCTACAATTTCTCTCTGATCGACGCATTTTCTTTTTAGCTTACAATGTCATTAATGGTAAAATTGATTGTATACCATTATCAAATTTATTAATGCATATACAAGTTCCACAATATCATACGAGAGACAAAATATTTTTAGAGCCCGTATTGATTGTATATTTTTATGTAATTGTTTAATGGCCTCCGTAAATAAAGATATTATTATATTACTTGGAAAATATTATATCGCTCAAATGGCCACCTCCAAAGTTGATGCATAATTGCGCTCGTTTTACTGCATTTCGAATTGTTGCTTGCAAAACATCTGGTTCTAAATTGGCGGTTTCTTCTTTAATATTAGCTTTCAAGTCTTCAAACGTTCTTGGTTTGTTATGGCAAATGCGAGATTTTAGAAATCCTGGACGGAAGAAGTCTGGTGCAGTTAGATCTGGAAAATTGGTGTCTCAAACTCTCCATAGTTACCCAAGATGTGTGAGCGGTTGCTCCGTCCTGTTGAAACCAACAATGATCAAGACCCAATGCAGCAACTTGCGGCAAAAACAATTCGTTTAGCATCTTCATGTAACGCTCCCTATTTACGGTTACAGCGGCGACATTGCTTTAAGGGGATGCAACGGATCTTCTTACATTACTATTGCATTATTTTATGTGCCCCAGAAACGCAAATTTTGATTGTTAACATAACCACGTAAGTGGAAGTGGATTTTATCGCTCATTATAATTTTTGACACAAATTTATCATGTGTATTGCTCTATGGATTGTTAAAAACTAATTCACTATATATCTACATCAAAAATCATAAATATCAATGCAAACTGACATTTGGCGCCATCTGCAAAAATGGCGCCCAATTCAAACTATGACATTACTTTTGCGCCACCTTGTATACCGGGTGTGGCACTTAAGACGCCTCGGACCATAGCTCTCTTACGATAAAAGCTATCGAAAAAAATCTAAGAGCAAAGTGGTGCATAATTACAGTCGCTATGTTTCAAAAATATTTCTAATCATCAGTGCCTTGCCGTGCTCCAGTGGCGTACCAAACTTATGTTTTTTTTTTAATGGAATGCCCTATTTTTTATTGCAGATTTGGAAAGTGCTCGGAGAGTACTTATTTTTTTATCTAACATGTTATACCCTTCACTTTAGCGGTTTCGCTGTTATAACCCCTTCTTTCAAAATTGCGCCCCATTTTTGAGATATTTTTGTAGAGAAACTAATTGACGCCGGCGCCTAAATTTTGAATTGAGGTACAGGTTAAGACCTCGTATACCTTCACATAATTTTTTTTCGGGTAATTTATGGAAAAAAAAATAATTTTTGATTGATCTTCGCATGTTGTCATTTTTTTCAGCAAAACTCTAAATTTTTCATTGGTACAAAAAAAAATACACATTGCATAACAACATTTTGGAGAAAAAAGGAATTTCATCGCAAATGTCGGGAAACGTTTTCCGTTCCCAAATGAGAAAACAAAAACACAAATACGGTCAATATAATAGTATGTACCTATTTATTCAACATGATATGAAAAATGCAGATAAAGAAAATTTAACAACTTAAACTAAATGTTCGAAATGACGACCTTCCTGCTGGAGGCATAACTGCAACTTCGACTCACAGGCTCTAGACACTGCCCTAAGGACTTCTGGTGATATACTGCGGAAAGCCGCGCGAATTCTCTCCCTCATATCCTCGACAGTAGTTGGCACCGTCCTGTAAACCTCGTCTTTGATATGGCCCCAAAGGAAGATGTCAAGGGGAGTGAGGTCTGGTGATCTTGGCGGCCACCTCACAGGACCCCCACGACCAATCCAGGAGTCCGGAAACATTTCATCGAGAAATTCCCGAACGACACGGCTATTATGTGCAGGAGCCCCATCGTGCTGGAAAACTATCTGTTGTAGAGCGGCTAGAGGGACATTTTCCAAGAGATCATCCAAGTCGTTGCAAAGGAACCTCAAATAACTGTTGCCGTTCAGGTGCCCCTCGATGAAATAAGGACCCAAAAGGTGTTCTCCAAGTATGCCTCCCCAAACATTCAGCGACCATCTTTGCTGGTGGTTTATCATTCGCATGGCATGTGGGTTTTCATCGGCGTAATAATGGTAGTTGTGGCGATTGACATGCCCATTTCTATGGAACGTCCCTTCATCAGAAAATAATACGCTCATAAGAAATGATTCCTCCTGCTCAATTTTGTTGATAGCCCACATGCAGAAATCTTGCCTCGCATGAAAATCTTGAGGTTGCAATTCTTGGTGCAGTTGAATCTTAAATGGACGGAATTTGTACTTTTCAAGAACACGATGTACGGATCGCGTTGAAATATCGTGATTCCTACTAATATCACGGATACTGGTATGAGGATCTTCAATAACTGCCTCCAGAACCTGCAGTTCATTATTTTCGGTAAAAACTGCCTTCTTTCTAACTCTCCTTGGCTGTTTCACACTTCCCGTAGTAGTAAATCTCTCCAACACTTTTTGAAACGCACGTTCAATTGGATGTGCCCTGTGCGGATATCTCGCAGCGTACACTCGTGACGCCAAGAAACAATTCTTGTTACATTCTCCAAGAATAAATATCATGTCAACCATTTCCTCTTGAGTTCGGAACATTTTTAGAACGTTTATCAAAAACGATTTATGGCTGCTACTGGTGTCTAATAATTTACTTTGACAATTACCAATCTTTTGTTTTCTCATGGCACACTTGGGAACGGAAAACGTTTTCCGACATTTGCGATGAAATTCCTTTTTTCTCCGAAATTTTGTTATGCAATGTATAATTTTTTTTGTACCAATGAAAAATTTAGAGTTTTGGCTGTACAACGCTGTAATTTTTCTAGGGGGGTGCCATTTGAAATTTTCGAAAAAAATGACAACATGCGAAGATCAATCGAAAATTATATTTTTTTTCCATAAATTACCCGAAAAAAAATTATGTGAAGGTATACAAGGTCTTAGCCTGTACCTCAATTCAAATTTTAGGCGCCGGCGTCAATTAGTTTCTCTACAAAAAATCTCAAAAATGGGGCGCAATTTTGAAAGAAGGGGTTATAACAGCGAAACCGCTAAAGTGAAGGGTATAACATGTTAGATAAAAAAATAAGTACTCTCCGAGCACTTTCCAAATCTGCAATAAAAAATAGGGCATTCCATTAAAAAAAACATAAGTTTGGTACGCCACTGGAGTACGGCACGCCACTGATGATTAGAAATATTTTTGAAACATAGCAACGGTAATTATGCACCACTTTGCTCTTAGATTTTTTTCGATAGCTTTTATCTTAAGGGAGCTATGGTCCGAGGCGTCTTAAGTGCCACACCCGGTATATTACAAAAAACATTAATGTTCAGAAATCTGTTTCTGTTAAAAGCTTTGTAATCAGGTTTACCATAATTGTATTTAATTTAAAACTGTTTACATAGGGTTTTAAAGTGGTAATATTCAGAAATAAATAATACATTCTTTAAACTATAGAAGTAATAAACTTCTAACTACATTATACACACTGAATAATAATTATAACACCTTTAAAGTATCTTCTTACTATATTTTTATGATTTATGTGTCAGAAATTAAACACACCATTGCAAATGTTTAATGTAGATATTTTGGTGCCACCCTTTGTCGTCGGACATGTATGGGGCAGAATATCGAGACGGCGAGCCGGGAATGAAATGAAAGAAATCTCCATAGTAACAGGAGGAGGCAGATTAAATAAGAAGCCAAAATGAGATCACATACAATTATTAAAATTTTAAATCACTTGAAAACATATAATAAAAAACATATCCCAATAAAAGTTATATATAATTGCTGACTCCGACGTGATCTACATAATTAACGATGTGATCTCTATATGCACCCATTTCATCGATCAAATTCTTGATCTTAATTACGTGACCTGCAGACCTTTATCTATTAAACTATCAGCCCTGTCGCTTACCATTTCATTTGTTTTTACCCCAAGACGCAACATTTTAAAGCAGAGTATACCAACAACTGTACTTAAGCTTAAAGTCCAACCATACCACTTGGATGCCAAATCAAATTAGTCTCTTCACACTGCAACATTCGGACATTTTCACATTTTTAGGTGGCTCTTATTCTGCTTATAACTACGTAGAGGTCGCTTCCTAAATCCAGACCCACTTTTCTATCTAATACTTTCTTTCTTTCTCCATATTGTCCTAGTGCTTTCTCATACTACTTGTCTTTACTTCCTACTCTTGAATTTAGTTCACCAGCGACATATATTCTTCTTTTTGCGCCTTTGCTTACTAGGTCTAACTCTTTCCAAAATTTATGCTTATCTTCTCCCTTTTCAGCTTCGTTTTTCCGTTTTTTCCTTCTTTCATATTTCTATTTTTAATATTCGTTCTGATTTTGCTTCCCAATTTTATATTTGGAGCTCCAAACATTTGTGAGTTATGCATCCGACACCTGCTGCTGCCCTTTTTTCTTCTTCTACTCCGCTAAATGTGATTATGTACCTGTTGTCTAATTTAATTAGTCCATTGCATTTTTTATTTGCCTTCATTATTGCTAGGATTTCTAAACCCATCTCTTAAAATTCGTTTTCGAGTTCTTCTATTCCAGTTATTGCTTTGACATTCCGTGTTAATATTTTCCACGTTCTATTAGAGACGAAAGACCTTTTAATTAAGCCACCGCAATCTCTTTCTTTTAAAACCTTAAAGGCAAAGATCATAAATGAACCACGTTTTCCGAAAAGGTAAGATTTTAACAATTTTTGTCCCAAGAGGTATTAAACATTTTCACAACTTTTACGAAAACTCCAAGACTTGCTCAGCGCAGCACCTATGGTTGACAACCTTTTCTGAAAATTTGTTCTCACGTTATTATCTAATTTGGCTGAAATGATAATTTAAATATTAGGGTAATATTCTTTAAAGTAGTTTTCAATCATCTATATTGTTAATGTGCGCAAACAATCACGCATATTTTAGTGCAGCCATTATAATATTATTTTTGAATTATATTTAATGGGTTATTTTTCTTTTTCCTATTTATTTTAATCTATTCATCTTCTTTTAATAATACTACCGTGGCAGTGATATTTATATTGGTAAGCTGCGAGTTCTTATTGTTAAGTCTGTTAGTTCCATCGGTTCTTTGTGTGACTTGCCCATTGTCTTGATGAAGCGATCCGTTCCTATTATTTCTACTTTAAAAATAGTTCTAACTTCATTGTTATTATTATTTATATTTCTAAATGGTGGGAATGTCTTAACCTGTGAACGAAGTTTCTTGTTAACTATTTCTAAGTGTTGTACTTTTTCTTGCAGTAGTGAATTATATAATTTTAATTCACTTACCAGCGATTGTAGGTTTTTATAAGTCTCCAGTTTGAAATTATATTTATCCATAGGGTCTAGGGATTTCTTCGGTATTCATTATGTTATAATTGCAGCATACTTTAATCTTCTGTACATACACATGGTTTTTTAATAATCTTACTAGACTTACTACTATTATTATCAGTTAATATTATTTTGCTACGCATACATTGACGATATTTTGGTACTCAGCAAGGTTAAACAAAAACACGTTCATCATTTGCAACAATATTCTTAACGCTTAACATCTTAATCTGTGAAACTAAA
Organism: Ontholestes murinus; assembly: GCA_963969525.1. NCBI lineage: Eukaryota > Metazoa > Arthropoda > Insecta > Coleoptera > Staphylinidae > Ontholestes > Ontholestes murinus. The sequence goes on from OZ018395.1 coordinate 51,663,625, forward strand.
TTATAATTTTTAGATTACGGCGTAAGTGGTTCTGGAAATGAATCTGTTCAATCCAAAGCAGACATAATTTTGCGTTTTCCGCAACCCGTTGATCAAAATTAAATACCGTGTTTTCTTGGTATGGTCTAATTCTGCAATAGATTTATTGAATTATGCTCAAGTATTTTAGCACCACTCGGTCAGTTTGCAACAACTCCATTTAATAAACCACTAGTCTGGGATTAATCTGCTCTTTAAGCATTTAAAACAGTCAATGCTGGTTGGATAACTGTTCTATTTTTGCTTTACCAAATCCTCTAGCAGAGTTAAACTTTATAATAGAAGCCTCTGGCACTATTGCTGGCGTGGTCGTACAACATAAGGATATTTCTGGAGCTGCTCACTTTTTTCCAAATCTTTTTCATCAATAGAACGTAAATATGGTAATTTTGGTCATACACTTTTGGCGGTTTATCTAAAAATTAATATATTAAAATATTATGTTTATGTTTATGTCTATTTCTTTTAATTCTGTGCTAACAAAACAGCCTAACACATATAAAAAATACATAAATAATATTAATTACATAATTTAGACTGCACGAGAATTTGGCATTGAGTTCATCGTAGATGATCTTCCACTTGTACCTCTAAGTATTCTTCTGCTGATCTTGAAGGTTGCGAATCTTTACTGATCATAAAACTTTGATTTCTGCTATAAATTGAAACTTTGATCGTTTCCGAGCATGGCAATACAGACAAATCACATACATCGTGCAATTCACCACCGACATCAGATTTGTAATAGGTAGTGAACATAGTGTTTCTAACATATTTTTAAGAGTCGAAATTAACTTTCGAAAATTCAAACTTTTGTAAATCACAATCCTAAGATGATGAACTAAACTTTCTTTTGGAACACTAGATCATTTAAACTTGAGTAATTCACTTCGCATTTGTCAGCGTAGACGTAACTTTCTCTAAAAGACAACTCTATAATCCTACAGTCCTGAGATCTAAATTTTACAATCTCTTTACTAGATCCTTGATTGGGTGGATAACCACCGACAAGCATTAATTATCGTTCGCTGCCAATAACAGTCACACAGTTTACAATTGGACTAGGCTGATGATATTCAAAATAGGCCAAAACTTGTCGCTGTCAAGGCCGCTGTTGACAGAGAACGATAAATAATTACTCAGTTGGTTAAATTATTTGCCAACAAATTAAAATTTACCATAATAATATCACCAATGGTCAAGTTTTCAGACGTCCGCTTCATTAACGTACGCATCGACCCTTTTGCCATTTGTAACAATTTCAAACACACTTTGTTTGTATTGACAGATTTACAGTTGGCCAGAAGTCCATACCCTTGTAGAAATTATCGAAGATTTCATCTCCAAAGCGTTTTTGGATTGCACGTTTTGAAATTCTACCGACGGTCATTAAAATAATACGAGGATATTATTGAGAGTAGAAAGAATCAACAATTAAACTTTATCAAAAATATATTCATTGCTTTTCAACATAATCGCCTTTAAGGTCTATATACTTTTGCAGGCGATTGTATTACCCTTCAAAGCACTTTATCCAGGCAGAAGTTACAATCTTTCAGCTTTCAAAACACGTGTTTTGAAAGCTGAAACCGCTTTTTCGGGCGAAGAAAATCATTGTTCACGCAGTTTATCTTTAATTACTGGGAGCAAGAAAAAGTCATTTGGTGCCAAGCCAGGACTGTATAGTGGATAGCCCATCAATTTGATATTTTGTATATCCAAATACTCTTTTGATACATGTGATGTGTGTGAGCTTGCATTGTCTTGATGCAAATAATTCGTCGTTATAAGTTGGTTTCTCTAAATTTACTGAAAACTTCTGGCAAATAAATAATAGTATACCACGCTGAATTAACTGTCTTTTGATTTTCGGAAGTCCCAGTTGCCACATGGCAGGTTTGCGTAAAAAAAGACTTCACCATTTCCTTCTTAACGCTTCGAGAACAAATAGGTTTTTTTGGCTTTGCTTAAAATTGAACCACCCAACTGTCTTGGCCTTTTCTTTCTGGCTCATACGCATAAATTCTCAACTCATCACCTGCGACGTTCCTCTACACGGCATTGGATGCTCCACAGTTGTAATTTAAAATCATTTTCCTACACCAATCGGCACTAGCCTTTTTTGAGCATCTGTCAACATATGTGTAATCCAACGAGCACACAACTTCCGAACCCTAAATGTTCGTGCAAAATCGTATGTATATTGGTCATACTAATTCTTAAGCATATCTCGAATTCGTGATATGTTACATGGCGCTCTTCTGCAATTAGTTTTTGCAAAGCATTGATATTTTCCGACACAACAACCGATTTTAGAGGACCTTCTTTAACTTCTTCCGTGAGCGAACTACGCCCACGTTTGAATTCAGTAAACCAGTGAAATAAAGTAACTATGGATGGCGCTTTTTACCAACAGTTTAATGTATTTGATTGATGTACTGTTTTTAAGTTTAACCACGTCGAAAGTTTATTCCATCTTTTCGTCGAGATGAAATTTTCAACTTGTTGTAAACAAATAGTAATCGCACGTCAAAAGGTTTTTTGTTTGAACTTTACGATTGCAATATTATATTTCATCTGGTAATTCCAGTGTAACCAGTGGTCAAAACATAAATAGAAACCCTCATATATTAGTGTTATTGCTAAGTAAGTAAGGTATAATAATAATCTGCATTATGTTTATAAAACTGTCTTCTTCAAATATTCATATAGTTTTGATTTTGATTTCAAGGATTAAAATATTAAACTTGTTTAAGTATAGCAAAGAAATACGAATATCTGTGTGCATTTCTCTTGAATATTAACTCCAAGCAAACATTTACATGGAAATTGGATGCACTTTATTACAGATTAAAGTTGTGGAATTAAACTTTGTAATCATACGCAAATGCATGTTATTTATTTATTATAATCGATATTTTACATTTAGATAGATAAAATAATTAAGCATGCATGTGCATATTAATCCTTAATTCAAAAAAATCCATATGACAACGCTTACTTATAAAATATTCAGGTAGATGAAGCAATTTTACAATGTAAGCGAGTGAAATAATATTTTAAGTAAATTACGTGAATTATCAGTAATATCTATTGCTTAGATTTATTTTTTCTAGTAAAATTATAATATTAAAAAATGTTTTAATCCACTGTTATTTATTAGAATGAAATACTTACAATATTAGAATCACAGGTTATTATAACATAAAAAAATGGTGATGTGGCCATCATGGTACATTCCCTATATTTTACTCGAGAACTATGCGGTTTATGCAAAAAGTAAACACCCACTTCCGGTTTATGAGTGTTTACCAAAAGCTTTTTAGTTCCAGTTTTTAACGATAAAACCTTAAGTTTAAAGTTTCAACTCAATTGGATCATTCATTTTTGAGATACAGCGCCCACAGACAGATAGGCAGACAGACACACACACAGACACAATTTTTTTTTTTTCCAGAAATTAGTGCAATGGACTCAGGGGACCTCAAAACGGGTATTTCCGCAAAAAAAAAATTCAAAAAAAATCACGATCACAATACTTCCCCTATATATACTTCATATATAGGGAAAGTAATAATCAATTATGGATACGAATAGTAATATTTTATTTCATGAAATTATAGATTATGAATCACATTAACGTTTAACGTATATAACCTCAATATTAATTTTATCATGGCAGACGAACGTGACGTGCAAGATGATAAAATGTTTAAATGTTGTATAAACACCGAGTGTAAAGTGCAAATATGCATCAAATGTGGCAATTCATTCCATCGCAGTTGTGGAAAGAAGAAGAGTTTCGTTAAGATCCTGGATAACACAAGATTAATCTCTTGTGGCGATCCTGAAGAAAGTGAGGTTACCAACATCATCTTTCGAAATGAAAACGAAGCCCTTAAAATACAGGTAGAATTGCTAAATAAAATTATTAAAGAAATGGACGATAAAAACAACGTCCAGAAAGAAAACATAAATATACTTAAATTTAAAATTGGAAGGATAGATAGATCAATGTAAACAAAGCGGAAGGCGACATGTCTGTCAATAAAACTAAATTAGACAAACTAAATAATGTAAACAAAACCGGAGGTGACATTTCTACCAAAAAAGCTGAATTAATTAAACTAAATAGTGCAGAAATCTGCGAGAATGAGAGCGCAGTCAGCGAGTATATTCGTAAACGAGGAAATCCTGGAGCTGACAAACGCCTTAATGAAAGATGAAGATACAGAAAATGCATCCATTTCAGGAAACAAAAATACAACATTGTTGCAACTAAAAATAAAACCGAGGACTGGAAAATAATAAATCGAAGGGTGAAAAGAAAGTCATGAGTAGTCATTGGCACAGCAGCACCGACAGCGTCGAAGATTGAAGCAGAACCCAAGAGGACCTGGCTATTTATCAAACGCGTCAGTCCAAATGTAAAAATTGAAGATATTAATGAACATGTAAAAACATTATCATTTCTTCGGAATTTATATGTGAAAAGGTAACAATCAACACGAATAAGACCACGTATAAAATTGCTGTAGGGTTTAAACATCCTAAAATACTTACAGATCCCCTCAATTGGTCTGAAAGTATTATTATTAGCCGTTATATTTTTAAACGAGCTAGCCGAGAACCACCAAGAACCTGATAAAAATTATGAGTTCTTGTATTTTCTGAATGTTCAAAGTGTGCGCAATAAATCAAATCAACTAGAGTCTTTTATAATAGCTAACAACATTGATATTAACATTATTTGTCTTTCCGAACACTGGCTTATACCTAACGAGGTAACATATTTTAATATAGGTAAATACAGTGTTGCATCATGTTTCGCCCGTAGTGAATATCAACATGGGGGAGTGATGCAACTAACACATCAATCTAACATAACTAATATCACAAATATCACTAAATTATCAATTGAAAAACAATGTAAAATGTCTGCATCGCTCCTATCTTCTCACAATATGATAATTATTGGTTTATATAGATCTCCTGAAAAAGATTTTAACACGTTTTTAAATGTAATTGCCAATGTACTTGAATGCGCTGACATACATAATCATCACGTAATTATTGGCGGTAGTTTTAATGTATTATTTAACACCGAGGTCAAAAAGAAGTTATGCGACTTATTAGCATCATATGGATTATATAGTCAGGTAAATTTTAAAACGCGTAATAATATTTATCTCGTAGTCATCCAGACAGTTAAGCTAGCTAGCAAAGTTATTTATTTTTTACACATAATTAGAGTCAAGACAGGGCAGAAAGACCGATGGTCGATAGCCCAAACGGACAGACTAACACATTAGATATCATTTGTAAATGTTTTTAACTTTGTATATATGTTCGAATAAAGATGTTATTCTCTCTCTAATTGTCTCGACAACGGCTTCTTAAACATTGACCACTGTGATTTATCGGTTCAGGCATGTGATTCTGGCCTATCAGACCACATTGGCATCCATGTTAAGATACAAACTGCAATAATTCCCGTACAAAGAGATCAATTAATTATGAGACCAATAACAAAACCTGCTATAAACAATTTTTATCTATTGAGTCTACTGAATGGAATTTTATTAAAAATACTTCCCATACTGCCGAGTTGAATTATTGTGAATAAGAATAAACATCAGGTTCAATGATGATCTCTGCCAAATGCGCAAAACTCTTAATCTTATTTAAAAATAATTATTATTCGTATTTGAGGACATACCAAGCTGCTTTAAAAAACTCAAAAAAATCAGCATATGAATCATAGATTAATAACTCCTCAAATAATATGCAAGCAATATGGACAGTTATTAATGAGAGTCGTGCAAAAAAAAACAAACTTATCCAAGTTGTGATATTGAAACGAATAATCTCAATGACTACTTTGCTAATATTGCAGGTAACCTTATAGGAAATTTACCTGCCAACAGTAATGACCCTGTAAAACAAATGGCAGCCTGTGTTTTAAGCAAAGTTCAAATAATTTTAAAGTAACTGAAGCCACTTTTAATGAATTGCGTGATATTGTCAACAGTCTCAAAGCCTCAAAATCTCGCGATATCTACGGGTGCCATTGACAAAATTAATTTTTCTACTACCCTTTATAAAAAGACAATTTTCGTCACCGAATACTCCAGCGAAAATTTGAGTTCCGTCACTAGTGAGAGAAAATCCCATACCGCAAACTTTCGTCACTAGGGACGAAAGTTACCTACAAATTTTCACCTCCGTCTAGTTGCCTACTGTCACTATATCGTGTCATTATTAAACGTCAGTTTTTGAATTTGTACTGTTCGTACCTTCATCATATCATGATTTCTGATTCAGTAAGTGATTTAGATCTTTCCAATACTGCACCAGAAATAGTAAATCAAGCTGAGAAAACCTATGTGGATTTATTATCAGAAAAATCGAAAAAGAGGTATGAAAAAATATATGCAAAATTCATGGAATTTAAGGCAGATAATCGCGTAAATTCATATTCACTGTGCTGTTTGCATATTTTGCAAAGTTGTCGGTAAGGAATTTAAATATGATCTGTAGTTTTGTAATTTTTAATTCAAAATAAAGTATTTGTTTATATAATAAAAGTTTGTTAGTATCATAGGTAAGGTAGTAGAAAAAGTATAGTGTTTAACTCGTCGAAAGCATTTTTTTAAGCTCGCGAACATTACTGTTCTCTCGCATAAAAAAATGTTACTTTCGTCACTCGTTGAACAATATACTATAATCTATGTATCACACATTGTATATTCCCAAAATCGCTCAAAAAAGCCCGGGTTACAGCAATATATAAGAAAGGTGATAAGGCAGACATGAACAACTATCGTCAAATCTCGATTTTGCCGATTCTCTCAAAAAAAATTTTAAAAGTTATTTTCAGACAGATAATGCATTTTCTTCAAAAAGAGAACACACTGGTTAAACAACAGTTATGGTCTACGGTGGATGCAATCAACGCCTTAGTCGAAAACATTTTGCAAGGATTTGAGACTGGTTTGCATACAACTGCTTCCTCTTTAGATCTAAGCAAGGCGTTTGATTGCGTCTGTCACGACACTCTCGTACGAAAACTGTACTTTTATAACTTTCATCCTGCTACCTGCCGACTCATTAATTCGTACCTTAGTAATAGAAAACAAACTGTTATTATAAAAGGCATTTCATCATCTGAAGTCATCTTAAAATACGGTGTACCTCAAGTTTCTATCCTTGGACCCATTATCTTTTTAATATATATAAATTATTTACCGTCTATAAATACGGATTCAACATATTACCTACATGCTGATGATACCTCAACAGCAACTAAAGCGTCACAAATAAATGTGTGTCTGGAGAAGAAGAGGCGAGCTAAGGAGAAGGCATTTAAATGGTTCGAGAGTAACAAATTATCAACAAACAATGACAAAACATTAAATATTACCTTCTCACTAAGACCAACTCATTTATGTGTATTTAGACAGCAAACTAGCATGGCACACTCATGGGGAAGAAGTAACAGCAAAAATATGTCGCTATTTATATGACAATTAAGTAGGTGTTTAACATCCGATGCTCTAGGTGCTGCTTACTTCTCTCTCAGCGAATCTCATCTTTCTTATGGAATTACCACCTGGGGCCATTCAACAATAATGCATAGACTATTTGCACTGCAGAGAAGGGTAATAAAAGTAATCTCCGGTTTTGGGGTATAAACAGGATTGCAGGAATGCATATATCCACCTTGGAATATTAACATTACCATTATTATATGTACTGAACTGTCTTATATACATTCGTCAAAAATATTGGATTGTACCAGCTATGTGATGGTATACACGCACACAGTACCCGAAATAGTGATAACATTTGCGTACCTCACTCACGTTTATCTAAAACTCAAAATGGCATAAATTACTATGGACCAAAAATATATAATAAGCTGCCTGAATCGGTAAAATCTCTGGATATTTTAAAACAGTTTAACAAAAAGATTAGAACATATATTGCTTGTAAGGGACACTATAGTATCGATGATCTACTACTCGACAATTATAAAATACGTATCGAGTAAACGATCCATTGCTCTATGAGTTGTACGCCTATTTTTAAGTTTGTAAATCTATTTTAAGATTTTATTTATACATTATTTTAATATATCGTATTGTCAAATTTCTACCTCTTTTATTTGTATATATGTAGATTTAAATATTGATTTGTAAAGATTTTATTTATACCCGATTATGTATGCTTTTAATATGTTGTATTGCTCAGAACCCCACTTTTATCTATGCATACTTTTATTTATTAAGACTTTTAATTTATATTAGTTATTCTGTATGTGTACTTAGATATTATATTATTATATTTTCTAAACATGTATCCGGGTCTTGTGTTAACATTGTATTTGCACCAATAAACATATCTATCTATCTATCTATCTATCTATCTATCTATCTATCTATCTATTAATATTTAATCATTATTTTCACGACAAAATAAATAAAAAAAATTAACACTATAACCTTTAATAATCATATATAATAAATATATGATTTGTAATCTTTATGTTTATTATTTAAATATGTAATAACATTAATAGTTACCAAATTACCTGTTCTGTTTAATACATAATATTTTCTAAATCACTGTTGAAGTACTGCTATTGGCGTTTCCATTATGCATGAACTGCTACAATAGGATTTCATAAACGATTAGATGCATTGATGTAAATACGCTGTGAATGTTCAATTTACACTGTTGGAATTCAATTTCGCAAATTTTAGCAATCGCCGATAATGAACGTCCGCTTAATAATTGTAGCTGATTTCGTATACGTCCAGCATGTGCTCTCTAATTTACATCTATATTTTAAAAATAATAATAATAATTTTTAAAAACGATCATAAAAAAATATTTATTTATAATTTTTGGATATTGTCGGTGTTTACAATTTTAAATAGGAATTTGTGAAAACTTTTTAAAATTTTTATTTTTCATTCTAAATTCTGAAACTTTTCTTAAGTTAGTTTCGATCAAGAGCTGGCCATTTTCAGACTTAAAATAAACAACGTATTCCTGTTGAAAACACATGTTTGGATGCAATTAAATAAGGAGGAGAATACAAGGTGAACTGGGTCATTAATAATGGAGTTGACCGAACTAGTCTTGGCTTTGTGAATTTGTAACGACTCGAGTAAATCCATTTGAAGTCCTTTGCCGGTGAAATGGACGAACTCGAGTACGTCTTCGTTGAAATAATTCTGTTTCTCAATTATATAGTTCGCGAAAGTTGATTTTTTTGGGTATAATCGAAATGATCTATTATGTTCATTTAGTCCTGTTATTGCATTGTGTTATTTATTTAACTAATTTGCATATATAGATTATTACTAAGGAGTCCGGTGTAGTGAAGGTAAAATCCTCGACACTGAGCTAGCCAATCCGTAGCTCTGTTTCGAGAGCTTAGTAGAGCATAACAATCTTGAAATTCGTATTAATCAAAAATATTGTATAGTTTGCTGTAAATAATTAGAATCTATATAATTGTTAAACTTCTCCTTCAGTGTAAAACAAAATAATTAATTATAGAACAAAAATATTTTTAAATTTGTTGAAAAAAACCACTTGTTATATTGCATGATATTGTTATTTTCAGTTGGCATTACCGATTATTTTCAAAGTATAAAAAAAACAATTAAGGCCAGTAACATTAACATTTTAACCAGACAAATAAATTATACTATATTATAATATTACAAAAACTTGCAAATAAACTCAATATTGCCATATTCTTAAATTTAATATGATGAACTTATATTTTTGATATTCTTTCATCTTGTAGATTAGACATTACCCCCATGTATAATGGTGCACTATTTGATAAACCATCTGCTATCTTGTTACATCTGCTATTGCTACATCTTTAAACACAGAAAAGAATCGGCATATTATCACTTAATCGTAAGGGCACTCAACATTCCAGCGGTTATACAGTAGTAAGTTTACATATAGCAATGGCTAAAATTGCTGTTTTGCAGAACGTTATTTATCTTAATTCTTTTATAATACTTTTGCTTGGTGTATACAGGATCCTGTTGTGTTTTATTATTGTAGATCTACACTGCTCAAAATAATTAGCGGGTCACTAATTTGTGCCTCCATTACATTCAAACGGGAAATTACATGCAAAACTCAACATCTGAAAAACACTCTATTTAATTGCTTTAATAGTCACATATGGAAGTGTCAGCATCACCTTCTTTTAATGTATCCGTAATAATTAACAACAACTACCAAAACCAAAGTGCAAAACAAATTGAAATTCATTGTTAATGTAAACTTTTGTACATAAAGTTGTACACCTTCTTGGCATGCTTCGTAAAAGTCTTCGAATGTCTTCTTGTGGTATAGCATATCATTCTTCAATGAAAGCCGCCATTAGCTGCTGAATGGTCTGAGGAGGATGTGGGCTACCATAAACAGTTCTCTAGAGCATATCCCAAACATGCTCTATCGGATTTAAATGAAGAATTAACGCAGTCCATACAATTGTTTGAATTTACCGTTCTTGTTTAGTTCGTTTAGTTTAGTTTACTGACTTTACAAGTCATACAAAAAATATAAGTCGAAAGTGCTTCGTGCAGTATGTGGTCTTGCAAGAGCACAGACTTCCATTGTCAAAGTTACCATACAACATGTTCACGAGCAAAATTTATCCTTGCTATCCTGTGGCGTCGTGTGAAACTGGGTTTTCGGACAGGTTGTCTTGCCCATAAATTTGGTTCCCTCAAACTATTGCCAATTGTCTGGTCTGATATAGTGATCCTGGCATCGTCTTGGGGAAAATTAAGAGTTCTTTCGTCGTAGAAACTCTATTGCAAAGACTCGAAATCCGTCAAAACGCTCTTTTTTGAGTTGTTTTTCTTTTGCGATCTTGTCCACCGCGTCTGGCATATTAAACTGTCTCCAAGCACCTGTTCCACAATCGCTGAATAACAGACAGGCTTACGTTGAAGTTTCTTGAAACTTATCGAAGACTTTTGCCATTTTCAATTAATGTTATAGCACGAACAACTTCCACTTCGCGAGATGCCTTATTTTCACTTAAGTAAGTTTCATACATTTTCGTCTGTTTGTTGATCTTAATAAGGCCTACCTACTTCTTTGAATCAAATTTTGGATTATTTCAGTTTATGTATGTTATGCTGATGATTCCCTATGTGTCAATTGAAACAATTTAATAGAGGGTCTTTCAGATGACCTTAAATTTATTTGCATGTAGTTTCCCGTTTGAAATTTATGGAGTCACAAATTAGTGTCCCGCTAATTGTTTTAAGCAGTGTATTTGAAAGTTTTTAGTTAAAGCATCTTTTCGAGAAATATTGTACAGAAAATAAGGAAAATAAGGGAAATCGGAAGTTCGGAGAGTTGTTGAACGAAATTTGGAGCGAAGAATCACACTTTCTAAAGGTGAGTCGTGTGGGGATTGGGTACACTAAGGAGGTGATATATTAAATGTAAAAAGGAATATCGATTATGTGTACGGGATACAAAATTATCATGACGGTGGTAAAGAATAAGCTGGATGAGGTGAAGACCAAAGGAATGCTAGCGGACAGGTAAGGGAGTTTTAAGGATAAGTGGGGAACAAGAGATCAAATGATTACATTGGCAAAGAGCGTGGAGATGGCGTTGGAAGAAAAAGCACAGTTTGAGAAGGAGAGGAGTGAGTGCAGTAATGGTGGAATAAAGTAGAAATGTGTATGAAGAAAGGTGTGTGGGTTCGAAATTACGAGTGAACATGTCTGAAAGGTTTAGAATTTGGACGGGAATGCGACAGGGCGCTATATTAAACCCTTTATTGTTTAGAATATATATTAGTGATTTCTTGAATTAGTTTCTCATGTAGCTCGTGGTAAAACATTTTGTAATATAGAAATAACACAATTTACGCTTGGTTTGTTTCATATTAATTTAATCTGACTAGTTTTGATAATTACGTCATTGTCGAAACTAGTCAGATTAAATTAATATGCAGTGAAAGAAAACGAGTGTAAATTGAGTAATTTTTATATAAATATTAGTGATTTGAAAGAGATTTTAAGAAAAGGGCAAGCGGGCAGGATAATGATTGGAAAAGGAAAGGTGTGGATGCTGACATATACAAATAATATAATGTATTTGGCAAGAGACTTGGGAGAAAAAACAAGTAATCCAGAGAGTGGAGAGGTATATTAACAAAATAGAACTGCGAGAGAATGCAAGGAAAACAAAGCGAATGCCATTTAAGAATAGAGGAAGGGATGGAAAAGTGGGTGAATTAGAATAGAAGAAGGATGTGATTGAGAAAGTGAAGGAATTTAAATACTTGCACAGATTGATTCGGTAAGCACACAAACGGGTACAAGGGAATGCATGTAGCATGGTGATGAAGACGTGGGGAAAATGGTTTTCAGGCAACTTCCAATTGGCGTACAAACTGTGGGATGCGAGTGTGAAACATAGAAAATAAGGAAGTATGCATGCATTGAAATAGCAAAGTGGTTGTTCTTACACCAGATTCTGTGGGTTGAAAGATCAACGCCTGTATACATTTTACAAATAGAACTTTTATGCATAGGGAGGCAATGGAGAGAGTAATAAAGTATGAGAATTATATATAAAATAGCAGTAAGGATATATCAGGAGAATAACCTACTATTCGAGGTATGAAAGGTGGCATATGTATGGGAGGTTAATAGAATATTTCCAAATTAAGACAAGATTTTCCTGACTTGAGCAAAATGCGGTTCGGGAGACAAAAAAGGGAAGGTTTTTATAGGGGATAGGTATAATAGATGTGTGGAAAATAGTAATGGTGTATGTAAAAATGTTTAGGGGACAACAAGAGGGTAACATAATGGATGAGAGAGCTGGTGTAAAGGGCTTTGGCGTGTCTGGGGTGGGAGAGGAAGTTATACAAAAGTATAATATAGTGTTTTTATATGTCAAGTAGAATAGAGTGTTGTTTGTATATGTTGAAGTTTTATGCCAGTAAATGTTGTTTTTGTATACCGACAATTCAATATTCACACACATATTTCGGTAATCTAAATTTCGTCACACTTTTGCCCTCAACCGTTTCTTAGTAGCAATTCATTGGTTTTTCGTAGCCTGTTCTCTAAACTATATGTGTAAGAATGGCAGGCGCAGACAAATTAACTTTTAACCTAATTTATCTTTGATTTTAATGTGATGTAACTCTATACATATGTTCTTATCCTATTCAAAATTAATTGGAAGAATAGGTGTACTGAAGATTTTTACACCACATGGAGTTCGTTGAAGAGCTTGATATCAACTTTATTGCAACTTTATGTTTCATTTAGATCTTTATTTAGACATTTCTTAACTTTTCCTTAAAGATCCTAAGTGCTACCTTACGATTGCTGACAACATTGTTCTAATTTCAAATTAACAAGTGTTTTATTATTGATGAAAGCTTAAATAAAATTACACTTGTTTTTTTTAACAATTTTTCTCTATTTACTCGACTAGTTTTGCTTTTTAAGGCATTATCAAGAGTGAGTTACAAACGAAACTGACAAGTTTATATATAATCGAGTGATGAATAAGAAAGTCAGTCAAAAAATAACAAGTGTTTATTTTAAAATTGCCTAATGTTATAATTTCGCTTCATCAAGAGTGCAGCGAAAAAAGTATCTACCACCTAAAATATGTGCCCGTTGCTTATTTATACGTTATTTTAAATACTTAATTGTAGAAGCTTTTACTTCGTAATAATTCCTAAAAATTGTAACCTTTTAAGTATCAAACAAACTTATAATTTTATTGGAATCAATATTTTAAAACTTATTGTACTTTAAATTATGTTTCTCACATTTTTAGTCTTTATTTTTCCGGATCTCTTAGGTCATGGCTTATTGTTTTAGTCCGATGGTTTAATTTGCCTGGCTTATTGTAGCCTTCAGAAACAAGCTTTTCCGCGCCTTCGCATTACCACACTGTTGTGGGTTTCTTATGGTGTTGTCAGGTATTGCTAGTGTTAAGTTAAGTTAAGTTAAGTTAAGTTTAAAGAATATGGAGGTATTTCCAAAGTATTATCTGAGCTCATATATAAGGAGTCCTCTTTTTGTGATCATATGTGATATTTTATCGCAGCCAGTAATTTGCCAGACATTGTTTCTTCTGTTTCACTTCATATAATACTGACAAAATAGTTTTATTGCTGCAGAGTAATAAAAACGTTTTTGAAACCATATACTGTGTCAGTAATTTATGAAGTGATATGGAGTTTTATTAAGTAATAGTCTCATCAACTCAGTATTATTTCTTCTGATTACTGGTTGTCTCAGAGATGAAGTGCGATTTACTTGGTTAATATTTTACTTCTTGATGGTGAAGTATTTCAGGCACAAAATAATATAAAACTATTTAAGTTTAAGGGAAACAACAAGTTGTAACAAGATGTTAAGGATCCTTCTCGATTTATATTTCATTAGAATACACTAAATACTTTTGCAGCTTTATGCCTTTTTTATATTCTTAGAATACACAAAATTTAACTGAATTTAATAACGTTTAATAATTTTGAAATTTACTTCATCTCTTAAGTAAGTTTATAGTTTTAAAATTCTATATTTTTTAATGGTATTTTTGTATAACTTCAGCAAATTTCTTTCATTTACACTTAAATGTTCTAGAATTTTTAAATCGAAATAAAATCTTTCAATCGCAGACACCCAATTAACCCGCTACATAATCCCTCAAACGATCTCCTTTATGAATACACTCAAGTTTCTCCTACCTCCCAACGTATACATAGCCTAAGTCTTAAATTTGCCAACAATCGTTTTAATGTATCCTTTCTGAACAAATTTTGCATTCCCCGAAATCCCAATATCCCACCTAAATATAAACACCCTTCAGTCACCCTACATCAATTCATTAGTGCGAATCATCCAGACACTTAAACTAGCTAGCAAAGTGCAAAGTTATTTATTTTTTTACACACAATTAGTCAAGACAGGGCAGAAAGACCGATGGTCGATAGCCCAAACGGACAGACTAACCATTATGTATCATTCGTAAATGTTTCATTTCTGTATATATCTGTATATTCTAATAAAGATGTTATTCTCTCTCTTTCAATCTTTATTTTTACTCATAATAAATTATTTTTTGGGAAAGGTCAGAAGTATGGCAATAAATAATTTATTAGCCTGGTCTAAGGATAAACTAATTATTGATAAACATTAAGAGTACGCACAATTAAAATCTTGCGAGGGAAGGTCGTTAATATAAATTAAGAAAGGTAATGGACCCATCACTAACCCTTGTGGAACACCATAGATAGATAAATAGATGATATTTGGGTGACACTAGCGCCTGTTCCAACCCGACCTTTTCAGATTTTTTATGTATCCCTACTTATCTGAGGTGACCAACTCTAGCTTTGCTTCTTTGATTCGTCCTATTAGCCCTGCCAGTGGGGGTTTGGAATTCTTTGGAATTCTTCAGACATACAATCACCTACACGCATCATTTGTAGCCTATTATAATAGAATGAGATCATCATATGTCAGGCCCTAGGTGAGAAATTATAATAGTATAGCTTCCGCAAGAGAAGTACATGCGGGACGAAATCAAGTGCGCTTGTAAGATCCATGCAAGAGGATACAGAGTAAATACCAGTCTCAAAGCTCTCGTAGATCCTCTCAATGAGCCTTCCCCGGCGGAAATCATATTGGCTATCCGAAATTATATTGTTGTCGCGAAAGAAATCAATTTGTAGCAACAGTAAACTCTCAAGCACGTTAGATATTACAAAAGAGATAGAGGCCTATAATTTTTATTATCCTCTTTTTTTAGCCAGATCTGACTGGAGTCCTTTTGATGCTTTCTGGAAATACACTAGAATTGATATTTATGTTCAACAAGTTAGTAAGAGGGGAGATTATAACAGCGATTATGCTTTTAAGAAAACACACGCCCAATACCATAAACTTGTTGGTTTTTAGGTTATGTATGTAATCTAGAAGATCACCCTTATTTTCAGGTAAACCTTGCAGTAACTTATCAGCAGCACTAGTGAAGAGCAAGTTAAATAAATTAGCAACTATATTACAATGCATCTTACGTGGATCTTGAGGTTGACAAAATTTTATAATAAGAAGATTAAATGATAAAACCACCGATTAATTGAGAATTTAATCCATCATAAGATTTTATAATGGTCATAATGTCCTCGGGTTATTTCCGAAATTATGGATGAATTTAACATTATTTTTCTTTTTTAACTTGTATTATTGACGCATGATATTTCTGTTTGAAATCAATATATACAGCTTTATTTTGAAGACAATTAATGCACACTTCTTTTAGAAACATTAAAGTTTTTTTCATTATACGCAAATCTTCGTTGAACCAGGTTATTTTAAATTTATTAGGATTCACTTGAAAAGCACTGTACGAGAAGCATGTTAAGCATTCCCAAAATTATTAACAAAACTCCAGTCAGAATCCTGAAGTAAATTATATAATTGATAGCGACTCAGTGAAGTAATTAGCCGCAAAATATGCTGATAAGATTTAATTACAGGGACATTCATTGGCACTTCAATCAGTATTCCTATGACTTCAGACAGGCCGCAATCCAGAGGTGCAGTGATAAGATTATTAGGGTCCATATTTGTAAATATATCATATATCGCTAATACAGTTTATAGTCTCGAGTTAAAATGCAGGAGGCTTTTAAACCCATTTTAAAAACCGCAATTATTTCTACAACATAAGTTATCTTCTATTTTTATGCTACCTGCTTGACACCAAATCTATGGTTTCAACAACATACATAGTAGTAATACCATGGTGTTTGTCATTCAAATTAACTATCCACGTAGTTGCTTACGTTTGTCGATTCAAAGTAGCTCTCTTATATTTTGCAGTGTAGAAAATAGGTTCATTAACTGTAGATGAGTTAAACGAGGCCACCACCGTGTTAATACACAAGTAATGAATAATGTGTTGGCCTAGGTCAAGAGTACGCTAGCATAAAAAATAATTTATTAGACTAGGTCAAGAGTACGCTAGGACAATGAATCATTTATTGGGATAGGTCAAAGATACGCTACGGGAATCAATAAGTTCACTTGATATAGTTCACAAGTTTACTAGAGCAAAAAATAATTCATTAGCCTAGGTGAATGAGTGGGTGGATAAAACCATGAGTTGAAATCATTAATGGTGATGAAGTTATATTGATGTACGAATTGGGGGTTGATTTTAAACGTCATTTTGCAAACCTAGAAACCTACGTTGAAGGGTGTCAATAATCTCATACAGGAATTTTAAGACTTATTGTATCATAATATAGGGGTGTGTATAATTCATCATTATGTATCATTTGTAAATTGCAGAAGATATTTGAGCGTATCAAAGTAGAGATGATCAGAGTAATTGATATCAACAGAAAATATTAAATAATAAAGGTAAATGAGGATAGTCTTATGAGAGTTTCTGTTGGAAAGTAACAATTATAAATTTTAAATGTTTAGTTGTGGAGGCGTTCACTTTGTGGTATATCTTGAACGTCTGAACATCTCTTAGTCGAAACTATAGCCACGTGTAATTTTAAATAAAGCCACCGTGTTTCCTCATTATATAAATTTTAATTGTTGGGCATCTATTAAAGATGAATTGCTTAATAAAAAAATATGAAACGAGGAGCGATATTTAGGAGGTGACACATCTATAATAATCTTTCATGAAAGAGTCAAAAGCTTTCTGGAATTACAGAAATAAAGTTTTATAAAGAAGTTAAATATTTCTTAATACGTTATTTTGTCCAATCTTCATATTTCAAAAACGTAAGTGCACAAACATAACACACAGCACTGTTACAGTATGTAGGTATAATTCAATTGTAATAACGTGTTTGTTTGAATAGAATTTCCACTGGGGAAATAATAATAATGTAGCTGGATGTTTGTAAATTACTCGAATGTGCGAGCACGTACTTACGAAAACAATCAATATACTGGACGAATATGGAAATATCCGGATTTGCAATTCAATAATATTTTAGAATACGTTCGCAATGCTTAACAAGCTGTTATATTTGTAGCACGGTTCGCACACCAATTACCAAATTCCTATTTTCAAGATAGATAGATGGATAGAAAGATAACTGAATCTTTCAGAATATATTATTTATTTATTTACTAATAAAACTAACAATACAATGATTATTCATAAATAAGGCTGAAATGAATAAATTCTTAAATATTGTCTTTAGATCTTAATAAATTTTAATGCGTTTACCTGCAAGCTCTCTGTATATAGAAGAGGAGGAAGGAGAGTGAGAGAAAGGGCGCGACTGCCCAACGAAGCGATGGCAATATCTTAATGGTTTAGACCTATATTCCTTATTAAATATAATTCGAAAATTCCTTATAAATCAATATCCGGCCGATATTAAATTCAATGGAGCAATCAGGATTAGATTAAATGCTCTAAATGTTCCAATGGGAAAACATATTTTAATTTAAATTTAAATATCACATTTCCATACATCAATTTAATTATAGAATATTGTAAATAAGAGAATATAGATAAATTATTTCGCATACAAAGGTTGCATTTATATATAAACTGTAGAAAGAGAAAGAATTAAGAAGAAATTTTATCACAGCCCTTACATTACATTCTCATTTATCACTAATTACTAATGAATTTAAACCTTCATTAGTAATTCTTTATTTTCTTGGCCATTATAAACAATCGTATAAACAACAAAGTCAATAATAGAGAGACGTAACTTTGTAACTAAACAACAACTAAACATGTTAGCACACGTCACACAAGTGGGTACACATACCTTCTATCCCTCTTATAATCAATAAACCCGATTTAGATAAAAACACGATGTTTTTTTATATATTTGCAGGATTTTTTCAAATTAAAACGAGTTATAACCCTGAGAACAAAATTGTTCATGTGTATAAATTATAAACTATGGTAATATGTTAATCAGTCGAAGATCAGCAAGACCTCATCTGTTGCTGGGGAGATTTTAACGCGCACACCCGGCCATGGGGTTGAATATGTCATGTGCCGAACGGATAACACCTAAGCCAGAGTTACGGCACTGCTTAAGAATATGTGACAAAGGAAGAGTCTCGAGATTAAGCCGCGAGCTGTGAAACTCTTGAACCTACTGGCCGACGAAGGGGTCACACCAACTTGACCCATTTTTATCTCCCAATCGGCGATGAAGCACCCCAAGCAATGTATCTGCAGAGGTGAGACATTTAAAAACTCAGTTGTATACATGAAATCACTTCTCGAATTTTGGAGGCGTTTACTTCGTGGTACATTTTCGATTTTAAATAAAGAAAACACTTAACTTTTTTTAAATATAAGTGGTATAAAAAAGTTAAGTGTTTTCTTTATTTAAAATCACTTCTCAGTTTCTTCTCAGCAGTATTCACAAGAAATAGTATAAAACAGCATCGATTGTAACGTTCTTGAGGACCTTATTCACTTTCTTAACATTAAGTGAATACAAATTAAATTTTTGTCTTGTATCTATTGAAATTAATTATTATATTATGATTGATTTTTAAATATTTTAATAACTTAACTACAATTGCATATAATATGAATTTACAAGAAAGTATAAACGTAAAATGCTTTAATTTAATTCAATATTTGTCGTAGCATTAGAAAGTAGTTGTTTTAATATATGATTTTTTGTAGTCATATTAAAACTCGTCATTTGTTTATGACAGTTTTCGTGCTTTTAAATTTACAACTATATAAAAAGACTTTAATATATTTCGATTACTGTTTGACTGCCAACAGATTGACTTCGATATATTTTAGATCTCATTAGCGTTTCCTATAATTATCGATAATTATGCATTCAAGTAGAAAATTGTAGTGTAATGTTTTAGATAAAAGATGGCACTATAATTGTATTAAAATAAAGTGAAACAAACCAAGTGAATGTTTAATCAAGTACTTATTATTTTATTAACATTTTAATACTTTTTATTTATAATTTATATCTATGCGAGAAGTATATATGAAACAATAAAATAATTTTACATTATTGTAATCATATATATTAATAATATTCAGTTAATTAACTATCTTGTAAATTACAAAACCTTTATTAGTATCATAAAATGCAAACAAGTTCAAGTGTGCAGAAACTATTTTCACTATATTAATATAAAGAGTGTGATATTAACAATGTTAATCGTATTTATACTTTAAAACATCTTAAACATTATCTTAATACTGGCAACTACACATTCATAATTGGAAATTCAACCTAAAATGTATGCTCTTAAGAACAAGCATAAACTTAAGATGTGTGACGGAGGAAACGCTTCCAAGATTCCAAGAATAAATTACGTAATTCTAAATTAAACAAAACAAATTTATAACTTCTCCTTTAATCCGGGGTGTTATAGTTCCCCGTCATTTTAACTAATATTGTGTTACATGTGTCTGCGCTTCCTTCATTTTGACCTAAATATTTAAACCAGGTATTTATTAATCTTATTAACTATGACAACTTTCCGTAAAGCAAATACGATAACACTTTCAACTATTTCAATTCCGGAAAGTTATCAAAGTGACAAAGACTAAGAACTTTCAAGAAATATCAGCCTCAAACATTTAGTTATTTATTAATTTTTAATATTTAATATTAGACATGCATCAATTGCGTTCTTTAATTTTAAATTTTTAATATTGCAATTTGGCCTTATTAAAATATATTTATTCACTAAATTTCGGGTTGAGTAATATGAAGTGTTATATATTATGATGAACGAAATAAGTGATATAATATTTTTAATTTCTTTTATCATAAAATAGATTTTTGTTTAATCATTTATGGTTGTAATTTTGCTCTGCCTGCAAGCAAAATATTTGTGATTTATTTGTATAGTTATGATATGATTATATCTATAATACTAACAGGATATTGTATAAATGTTATAAATAAATAAATATGAGCCTCATAAATTGTCTGGTATGAATATGAATTCCTAGGAATGGAATACTTAATCCTTAATATATTTTCCATATCTGTATCATTAAATTTATCAAGACAGGTTTAGAATTATTAAGGAGCAGATTACTAGTTGTAAATTACTGCTTTAACATTTAAAATAACATAACATTTTCACAGGCAATCATGTCAGCAATTTTTTTTATAAAAATAAATAATAAAAGTAGTTCAAGAATCGATCCCTCAGGAACACCACTTAACACATAAATACAATCCGATTCGTTCATCTATATAAACTTTTTGTTTTCTGTTTGTGAGGTATGAACGAAGCAGATTAATACTTTTGTCATAAAAGCAATGTTTTATTAGTTTGCTTATTAATTTGGTATAATTAACCATCAATGGAAATGCAAAATGCTGAATACAAGAATAAGAAACGAAATAGGAATAGCAATAAAACAAAGTTCAACAAAAAATCTTCAGAAACAGAAAAATACCAAGCAAAACATGATACCTTCAACCTTCACAAAAGAATCAAAGTTATGACACACACAGATAAAAAGAAATTATACGAAAAACTAATAGATACCAACCACAAACTAATGATAGAAAATAAAGACTAAATGACAAGGTGGACCGAATATGCAAAGAAACTATTCTCAGATGGCAGGCCAGCTAACCCAGAAGAAAAATATAGGCCCTTGGAAGAATAAACAATTCTAAAGGAGGAACTTCAAGAAGAAATCGAAGAGACAAAAAGTACACAAGCTACAGGATCAGACGAACTTAATGCAGAATTATTTAAAGCAATAAACGAAAAAACCTTAAAGTTGATGCTTCATATATAAAATAATATCAATGATATAGGTCACAATCCGAAGAACTGGCTAAAATCCACATTCATAACCCACCCATAGAAAGCAAATCCTAAAAGATGTATTGATTGATTAGCCTCATGATATTAATATTTCTAAGAATTATACACCTCTGCTACTGGAAAAAGATTGACCAAGATATCGGAGATACGCAATTTGGCTTCAGGCACTGTTCGCTATGCATCAAAAACTTGTCGAAATGCTCAAAAGAGAAAACCTCGACGAAAAAACATCCGCATTATTATGAACATATACTAGAACCAAACGGCCCAAGAACAAACGGAAGAAATTAAAATTCTAAAAGGGATCCGACAAGGGTATATTTTGTCACCACTGCTGTTCAACCTATATTCCGAGAATATATTCAGAACTGCGCTAGATAAATGCACATAAGGAATAAAAGTATATGGAAAAGCAATAAATAATACCCTATACGTAGACGACTTTGTGATCCTAATCAACACGATCGATGACTTGCAACACCTCATAGACCAACTGCATCGAGCTTCATAAGATCATCACAAAAACAAAATACACGATTCTCAGCAAGAATTATGACATAAACAATGATGTACCAACCGTTAATGGTGATACAATCGAGCAAGTTTGAGTAATTATTAATGGTTAATACATGATTGTTTATGTCATCGATTTTGCTAACATTCATATCAGAAACATTACATGTATTTAGATAGCTACCTTAACGAATCATGGGGTCCCGACCCTGATATCAAAGCATATATAGAAATAGCCAGAAACACCTTCCAAAAACTACGACCCTTTATCTGCAACAGAGACAGACGAAGAAAACTCCTGTGTTATGTTTTTTCCGGGTTATTGTATAGAATAAAAGGTTGGACATTAAAAGTAGCGACAATAAATAAACTTGAAACTTTCAAAATTTGGATACAAGAGGATGGTCAAAATCCCACGGATTGATAAAGTAAAGAAGTCCTTAGATGAATCGGCAAATAAAGAGAATTGCTCACGATGGTAAAACACCAAAAAGCTGGAAATTTCGGGCAAATCTTCCGAAATATATATATAAATACGAATTCCTACAACTGACAATAGAGTGGAAAATAGAGGAAAATCGTGGAATTGGAGGAAAGAAGTTGTCTTGGCTGTGAAATATCCAGAAATGTTTCGGAATTAGGGATGCTTCCATAATAATATAACTTACGCAAGATAGGGATGAGTATAAACATATGATCGCCAACCTTCTTTGAGGAGAGGGAAATCAAAGAAGAAATACAAGAAGAAGATTAACGAAATCGAATGCAGTACTAAAGTCTATAAATGTGGCCATCGAGAATGACCCCGTTTCAAAAGATTCAATTGTATGCTCTGTGAATTTCTTAATTGCTAAAATTGTTGTTAAACTCCGAACTGACACTTAATAAATTATTAGTTTAAAAAATACGGTTATTTGGCCCTTCATATTTATTTCTATTATCTTTAATACAATAAAAAGTATAATGACTAGAGAACGGATTTCTGGCCATTATGCTTATCCATAATATTTATAGCATCGAATTTTTTTTTAAATATCTATACGAATCTTGATAAAAGTGATTTCTTAGCGCTAAGATTTATTTGCTTTTTTTGCTTATTTTGACCTTTTGTGCTTATTTTGATTTTTCATGCTTTTTTTAGATTATGATGCTTATTTATAACATTTTCTTAAACTTTTAATAAAATTTTAAATTAATTTGTTAATATAGAGATTTTTCGTAAAACATTGTATCCCATCATTTATAGATTATATTTGTATGTCATGTTTTCTTCGTGTCTTTTGAAAATATAATTGTTTAAAATTTGTAGCTCTTTATAATATGATACAATAATTATAATTTTATATAACTACAATTCGATCAAAAGGGAGTTACAAATCGCTTACTCAAATCCATTCAATAATTCCATCACAAAACACGTTTATACACACATTACGTACTCGATAAGAATGTAAAAATTTTCACAAAGCCATTAAAGAATTTTCTACAGTGAAAAAGGTCTGAGGGCAATCCGCAAATATCTCTCGACATCGTCTTAATGAAATTAGAGAGAACAGGGAGGACAGGATCATTCAGAGAATTAGACATTTTTACAAAACATTTAAATTCCTTAAACAAAAACATACAATTTACAGTAGAAAAAGAAATAAACAATAGCATCAACTTTTTAGACTTAAATATTTCAAAAACAGTCAATAACACATTGTCATATAAGATATATAGAAAAGAAACCTACACAGACACAATAATTCACGAAAATTCAAATACACATAATCAAATAAAATTCAGTGCCTTTCATTCTCTCTTGCACAGGTTGCTCAATATCCCCCTTAATAACGAAGATTACCAAATTGAATTGAAAACAATAAAAACTATAGCTATTAATAATGGTTATAAAGAAGAACTAATCGATCACATGATTAAAATGAAAAAACAAAAACAACTTCAAAAATATTTTTATAATGCAAATACTTCACAGAAAATAAACTGGAAAAGATTAGAGCACGTAAAAAATCTCTCCCAAAAAATCAAGAATACATTAAAAAGTAAAGATTACAATATCATAATGACCAATTCCATCACTTTAGGAAAATTGCTAATAAATAATAAAATAAAAACAGAAAACAGTAAAATGAAAACAAGTGGAATATATGAGATAACTTGTGAAGAATGTGATGCTTTATATGTAGGGCAAACGGGAAGATCCTTCGAAACAAGAATAAAAGAACATCGCACGGACATACTCAATAATAAACTCTCTACTGGTTTTGTAAAACATTGTGTAACCTCTAATCATTATTTTAGCGCGCATAATTGTAGAATTTTATATACAGGTAATAAAGGAAAAATTCTCAATTACCGGGAAGGCCTAGAGATTAGCAAAGCCCGAGCAGCAGGCAAAAACGTGGTCAACGATAATGAAGATCTCTGGATTTCCCCAATTTCGAACGCACTTATTACCTGACATCTTTATATAAATATGTAAAAATTTTGTTTGTACATCATTCTTGATAATGGCCCAGTGCCGAAACTAGTCGAAAATAAACAATTTAGTGAAACAAACCAAGTGAATTTTTTCAACAACCTATTATTAACATAATGTTTCACCAAGTGAGAAATGAGAATAAAATACAAGATATATTAGAGAGAAGGATTGTAAGTTGCCGTAGTTGGTATGCAAAACAAAGCTACACAAGTTCTAAATAAACTGCAAAATGAACTTTGCCTATTTATCAATATTTACTATATGGGTGAATCGTATTGACAGATACATTTTATTATATAATTCACAAATATATTCATGCATAGTTGTTTTCTGCCAACGGTGGTTTAATCGTATTTATTTAGTGAAGAAACGTACAAACCTATAATGTCAAAGGTGAAAAAAATCATAAATTATGGATTTACTAGCTTATTTTTGCCATATATAGCACCAAGTTATAAAATGTTACTAATGCTATTCGATGCTTTTAATGCATTGTACAAGTTAAGCACATGGATTGAAATGAATTGCTAAAACAATATGAATGAAATTTCTATTGGTAGATTTAATTAAAAATAGAAAAAAGTGTTAAAAGAAGCTCCTATGCGGGTAAAATTATTCAAGAAGAGATTACCTGATATCTCACTGCCCTTTGATCTACTGTTAACAAGATGGGAAACTTGGCTGTATGCTGCGATGTACTATGCGAATAATTTTGAAGGATTTAGAAAGACTATATACGACTTGCCCAAGATAACAAGCAAATTAGTTAATGTCTGTGAATCAGTTCTTAAAACAATTTAGCTTACATAAAATCATGTTTAAATTTTATGAGCTACACAATAAAATCTTTAGACAAGCAGATAATATCGTTGCATGTATCTGCAAATTTACTAAACAGTTCTAAAGATTCAATTTAGAAAATACCTGAACGAATTGGCCAAGAAATCAAAATAAAGTCGGAAGAAGTATTTGGTAAACATGAAGGATTTTTAATATAAAATAAAATACATTTGATTTTGAATGGTGCCAATGTTTCTAGTTTCAAATGAATCGAGCTATAATAACTAAATTTAAATTTATAAAATTTATTGAGCGACAGAAGGCCTAATTTTACAATTGAACTCTTTGAACAACATGTTTTCATGAATAGATTTTAGGTACATTAAATGTATACAACATTATAATTCAATTTTTAAATACATTTAAATAATATTATATATTACGTAAAGAAAGTTTATTTTAATTTTAAGCAGTTACTTGTAGAATTTGTTTTTGTTTTAATGCTTTTTCCCCTGTTTTAATGCTTTTCAAATGCTTGTTTCTCTCAAATTTAGTGCTTTTTTAAGTGCTAAAAATAAAAAAAAAAACGGAACATTATGAAGGAAATATTCGAAACAAATCCACCGAGAATAGTGCCAATGTAAATAACATCGCGCATGAATGGATGAAGTGGTACAGAAGAGAAAGATGTTTAAGAAGCATGGTCGACTGTGAGCAACTCCAAACCGAACATTCTGATATATACGATGAATTCGGTTCTCACCGTTTAATTCAAGATTCAAACAGAACTTGAATCTAGACGTTCTAATGGAGTCTTAAGATCTCCTATAATAATGATAGGCCATGTATTGTTTCCTTCAACATGGAAGTTAAAGAAAAATTATCAAAAAAGTAACCATTTATTATCAAAGTGCTGGGGGATTACGCACTAAATTAAATAATTTAATAATTAATTTATTATTGGCTGTTAATAGCAATGATTATGACACTTTAATTATTACAGAAACGTGGCTATTTGATGACATAAGTAATAGCTTATTGCAGCTCCATAATTATAATGTATACAGTACTAATAGAACCATCAGCGGTCACATGCAAGGCGGTGGCATTTTAATCGCTATCAAAAAATGTCTTAGTTCAAAATTGATTATTGCTGATAATACAGTTGAACACTTGTTCGTTTCAACCACTATCAATAAGTCTCATTACATAATTGGTGGCTTACATATTGTCCCTAATTCTTTGGCAACATTGCACCAATCCCATTATGACACGCTCGAGGATTTATTCAACACTTACAGTCATAAGTTCTTAATTTGCGAAGACTTCAACCTACTTTGAAATGGGATTCGAGCGGCTTAATATGTAATTCTCTACAGCCAAATGATATTCAAGCTGACATAATTGTTAGTACGTATTCCTTTTTAAATTTAAAACAAATCAATACAATTCCTAATCTTAGGAGAAATTTCTTGGACTTATTTTTTTCAACTGTACAAGATATTGATTGCTATGAATAATATACTTGTATAATCAAGCAGATTATGATAGTTTAAATTCACATCTTGAATCAATCGATTGAATGGCAGCTATAGACCGACCAGATGTTGATATTGCTGTAGATAATGTCTATAGAATTATTAAAACAGGTTTGGAAATGTTTATTCCAACGCTAAATATTAATAGAAAATGTGATCGCTACCATAAATGGATGAACACCGAACTAAAAAAGCTACTACAAGCTAAGAAGCTTGCCCACATTAAATACAAGAGGACCAGTAAAATGAAGACTATTTAATCTTTAGTCAATTACGTGGTCAATGTAAACAGTTAGCTGAGTCTTTATATCGAAACTATATCCGTCGCGTAGAAATGGGCATTGAAGATGATGCGAATTTCTTCTGGAAGTATATAAAGGATTTGAAGAATGAAAATGGTGTTCCCTCTGATATGACGTTCCAAGGTGGTGCTGTTTCATCAGCCGAAGATACAATTGAGTCGTTTGCACAACACTTTAAGTCATGTTATTCTGATGAGCTTCTGGAAGGACCGTATGAGGCGCCATTGGTTGACTGTCAAGTTCCAGATAATCAACTCTACATAAGTCGTGAAGAGGTATTCAATCATGTAATGGCTCTGGATAACAGCTACACTTCTGGCCCTGATGGAATTCCTAGCTGCATAATAGAGCATTGTATTTTTTCAGTAGTGACACCAATACATAGACTTTTTCAAACTTCGATCAGCTCCCGTAAATTTCCGTCTTTGTGGAAACACAGTTTTATTCCGCCAATATTTAAATCGGGTAGGCGAGACATGGTCGAACATTATCGCGGAGTAGATACATGATTGTAGCCGATCAATTAACATAGATGGCTCGACAAATAATTTCTTGCGATCAACATGGTTTCATGCCTGGAAAGTCAACTTTGACCAATTTACTTATTTACAAACAATTTCTGCCTGATGCCTTGGCAAATAACAAAGAAGTCGATGTCGTATACACGGATTTCTCCAAGGCATTCGACAGAGTGAATAATGATCATGTTTATTTATTGCTGCTTAAACTTAAAAGTCTCGGATTCAACACAAATATTGTATGCTGGTTAGAATCTTTCCTTAAGGGCCGAACACAATCTGTAAAAATTAATGGAATTTCATCAAATCGCTTTAATGTTACCTCGGGGGTCCCTCAAGGTTCACACTGCGGTCCTGTTTTATTTCTAGTCTTTATTACCGATATTTGTAACATATTTGAGAATTGTAAGTATTTATTATATGCAGACGATTTGAATTTTTTTATAATAATAAATAATATTGCGGATTGCGCCATGATTCAAGAAGACCTAGATAGACTGTAAATTTGGTGCCTTAGAAATAAACTTCATTTAAACAATGATAAGTGTGTCGCGGTAACATTTTACAGGGGTGGAAACGATATTGGGTTTAGTTATAGCCATAATGATGTTGTATTACGAAAGGAGTCTGAGATAAAGGATCTAGGTGTCATATTTGACAGCAAGTTAACGTTTCGGTCCCATATCATATCAAAATGCAATAAAACTAGAAGTTTATGGGGATTCATATGGCGAACATGTAAGATTCTCAACACTCAATGCTTAAAGATGTCATATTGTTCGCTTGTTAGGTCACACTTAGAATATGCAACTGTTGTCTGGAATCCGTCTCTACTGAGAGATGTTACCCTAAACTAGAAGTTTCTAGTTTGATAATGACAAGCTAAAATTGTCGAAACTATAGTCACTTAATAAAGTCAGTGTTATACAAACAAAGTTTAAAAAAAAAATATTTGTGTAAATTATGCATTAAAGAGGGGTTTCCCGTTAATAAACTTATTATTATTATTATTATTATTATTATTAACCTAGCCGAATGTGACAATTTTGATTACGCGGCACTTGAAGTGTGACAAGGTTTATTTAAGTGTGTGTGTGTGTGTTGGTAAGTCAAAACAAAATGAAGACTACTTGGTCCATAGTAAAAAATAAAAAAAATAATAATTACCCATCTAATTAACAATACTTATGTATATGCATCATTCAAGGTTACGAAACGCTTCTGTTATTGATTATAAAATAAACACGAAATATGCTAGGAGACTGTACGTGCCAATAATTTTTTCACTGTCAGCAAAAAATGAAAAACAAAACGTAAATATTTTATTTCAAAATATTTAATCTTTGCGTAACAAAGTCAATTAACTGGAATGTCTACTGATAGATCAATCACCCAAATTTGAGTTAATTTGTTTTTAAGAACACTGGTTGGCATAATTATTTATGTGGTAATTCGGTAGCAAGCAGAAACTTTAAAAATATTACTCAAAAAATGTCTAGAGAAAAAGATTGTGAATTGTCTTGTAGCTAAGTCCCCAATTCAAACTTATGGGTCGTATGTATTTATAGATCTCCATCTGGTAATTAGCTTGACTTTATTAACATTTTTAATTATTTTTTACTATCGATAATAATAATTAGTTTATTATTTCGTAGGGCGACTTTAACATAAATTTTAATTTGTACACGGATAATAGAGTAATTTTGCTGTGTGATACATTGTTATGCTACGAATTATACCCAGTTGTTGACTTTAGCACAAGGGGTAAGAATAAAATAGATAACGTTTTCACGAATATTAAAAGTGAATATACAATACATCCATATAAAATAGGTATGTCAGATCAAAATGATATACTTGTCAGTTTTTATGTGCCCTGAATTATAACAGAAGTTAGTCTTGGCAATAGTTACAAAACGAAGTAATTATATATTTTTTCAGTCAATTTCCAATATAGATTAGAGTTTTGTACATCTTTTAGATAGTATACAAAATAAAGTAAACATATTCATTTTTTATCTCGTTGACTCGTATGAAAGTGCGTTACCTTTAAACCGACATGAAAAAATTAAATATACCAAAGTTGTATGGCTTAATGGCAAACTCCGTCTCTAATGAGACAACATCTTCAATTTCCCAATGAAATTTGCAAACAATATCATACACATGGAATTAGAATGAAAAGTACTCATTAAAAAAAATATTTGCCATACAGTTATCTAAAAGACTAGCAAACGATAATTATATAATACATCAACGTCAAGAAATAGAAATATATAACTCTTTTTAATAGCATTAATATTTCCCGGAATGATATTTTAATTCCTATTTTACTATCATCGCTGACAGGTTATTGGCTAAACAACCTAACATTAGTTATAAGGTAACCAACTTCGCAGTTTATGTAGCAAAATAATTTTCGTTTAGGACAGTCTCAGAGATGTGCGTTAGATATTTATGGTTTATCAGCTGATCTTGACAAAATTAATCAATTATATATTGATAACTGGTTAAGTAATTTCTATATTTAAAAAAGGAGACACTTGGTTAATTGACAATTACACACTAAAATCACTAATTCTAGGAATCGCCAACATTATTGAAAGTGAAGTGATGAAAAAATAAATTATTGATTTCTTCTAACATGCAAAGTTTTTTAACAAGAATTAGTTTGGATTTTGCAAAAATCGGTCTAAAACTTTCGCAATTCAAGCATTTCTCGATAAAACATTAGTTGAAAAAGGTCAGTATTCTTTAGCTTGCTTTCTAGACTTAGGTAAAGCTTTTGACTGCATACAACATGCTTTATTATTTGAAAAATTGCAAAAAATAACTTTGATATGAGCTGTTGTAATCTTATTGAGTCAGTGCAGTAAATATAGTGTCATTAAATTTAATGATCCAAACAATGGTTTACAGTGCTTTCGGAATTCAGCAAATACTATAAGTCAAGTATAAACTTTTTACAGAATTGTAAAAAAATTGAAAAGTTTTTGCAAATCATGTTGAAAGAAAATGGAACGCTGGACTTTCTTCTAGAGTTCTTTTTTTCGGGCCGTTTTATACAATTGCAAAAAATCGAGAATTACTAGAAGATTTTTTGCAAGTGGGGTTGTAAGAAAACTGGAATTTTTATTCAGGTAATATTATACAATTGCAAATAAAATGGAAATTCCTTAAATATCTTTTGCAGGTTTGTTTGTAGAAAAGAAGAATTTTTTTATAGTGTTTTTAGATCATTACATACAATATCAAAAAAATTGAAAATTTCTTAAAGAATTTTCCCGAATTAAATTCATAGGAAACGAATTATTTTTAGCATTTACCTGTAAAAAAATCTGGACATTCTAAGAAAGTTTCTCAGTTCAATTTATATAATTGAAAAAAGAAAATCGAGAATTTCTTGAAAAGTTTCTTCAGGTCGAGTTGTTAGAAGGCGGATGCAATAAACGGTATCTTCTCTACAGAGTCTTTTGCAAAAGGAGTTTCTTTTAATATTTTTCTGTAAAGAAATTCATGATATTTTTAATCTGTTTTTGTAGATCGAGATTAATAAGTAAACGGAAACTGGACTTTCCTCAAAATTTCCTTTTTGAGGTCGTTTTATACAAGTAAAAAAATAATTTCGTGTGAAGATTTTTAATGTTTATCTCTCGACTTTTCCTGGAGAATTTTTAGGTCGACTAAGATGTTAGCTAAAAATGAAAGTTCTTAGAGTTTTTCAGATATAGATTTTAAAAGAATATATTTTCCATTTATCCTTAATAAATCTAAACATTCTTCTCGAGCTTCTTCCAGATGATTTTTTTACAATTTCACAATGTTTTGAAGAGTTTTACGAAGAGGAACTTTCAATTGGATTATTTTTTGAAGTTGATTTATTAAAGTTTAAAGAGTTTCTTTATGTCGAGTAAGAAAGGAGAATTTTTATAATGCACTTGCAAGAAATTTGTAATTTCTTCTCAAGCTCAATTGCAAAAATTTGCCAATCTTTAAAAAGTTTTTGTAGACCAAGTTGTAGAAAAGGGAACGTCCAGATTTTTTAAAAACTTTTTATACAATGGCTAACAATTGAGCATTTTTTGAAGAGTTTCTTTCAAATCCAGTTATTAAGAAATGAATTATTTTTAGAATTTAGGTGTGGGGAATTTGAAATCTAGGGCTTCTGCTATATTAATTTATATAATTGCAAAACAAGGAATTTATTGAAGAAATTTTATAGGTCAATTGGTAAAAAAAAGCCTGGACTCTCATCCCCACATTTTTTGCTGTTGTTTTATATAACTGCAAAATGTGGAGAATTTCTGTAAAATTTGGACTTTTTCATTCGTGTCTGACTTTATTAATGTACTTTTCTAGATCGTGTTGTAAGAAGCGGAATAATTTTTAGTTTGGAGTTGAAAAAAATTTTTTTATGTTATTACAAATTTTAGAGCTTTTCTAAGCAACTTTATGCAATTGGGCAATTAGAAGGGTATTATCACGACTTTTTGTGACCCAGACTTTTATGCAAGGCCCCTGTTGTAATATTTAAGTAATACATCTTATTTCACGTATTTTGTTTAGTTTAAGAAGAAAGTAATGAGCTGTGTTTAGCTTTTTTCAATAAAAGCATCAAACAATTTTGTTACATTTACTACTGGGATACATTTACTAGTATTTTTTACCAATATGCTCATTGGTTGCCTGTTGTTAGCCTGGGTAAATACCACTACCATCGATTTAGTTATATTTAATTATAAAATGTTTTTTGGTGACCATTTTTCTATTTTGTTTGTTACATCACTACCTGTTTTTGTGGTTTTTGCAATGGCTTCCGACTAGGCAACAACAGTTTTATCATCTGCATACTGGCAAATATGTATTTGATTCCCGTGTGTGCTGTTTATTGTCTTGAAAATATCATTGCTATATATTATAAATGATAAAATACCCTTGCGGTTATTTTTTCCGACGCATATTGTCTTATACTATTGAGATGTGATTGATTTTTTTTCAGTAGTATTTCGTGAATCGAAAGACCTGAAAATTGAAATGATAGAATACAAATGCTGCCTTCTATTTTCTGTCTAATGTGTTAAAGAAGTTAAAAGTTTCAGTAATTGTTGTAATTGTGCTTCGTTCTGTCCTGAAATCATGCTGACTGTTTGCCAATATGATGTGTTTTAGTGAATGTTCAGTAAGGAACTGACTCATGATTTTATCAATTATTTTAGCGAAAACTGAAATGTTGGAAACACTTCTGCAATTATCGATTTTATGTTTGTCCTCCTTTTGAAAATTGTAAATGTCCTTGTGAGTGTCACATTTTAAACGTGTAATATGGTCGTATATATTGTATTTTAAAAAACACAATTATTTAGATTGACAGTTTATCGTGCTTGGTTCTTTTTGCATACTATCACATATAAGAGCAATATTTTATCTAATCGACCTCTGCTTTATTAGTCAACTCTCAGTGTATTAATAACCATACCAATTGTTTCAAATTTTTGTAGTCGAATACGAATTGGACGCTCACTTGAAATATTATTGCTCCTAGACAGTAGTTGTATATGGTGCCATAATGAATTTGTCATGAGTTTTTGTTGTTGGAGTATATACTATTTTCTGAGATAATATTTAAATCTTCTTTCATTATCGTATTCATAAAAATATTGGCCTATTTTCGGATTATACTCGGAATTATATCGTTGTTTTAGTTATTTATTATTATTTAATTAAT
This sequence comes from Ontholestes murinus, assembly GCA_963969525.1. Classification (NCBI taxonomy): domain Eukaryota; kingdom Metazoa; phylum Arthropoda; class Insecta; order Coleoptera; family Staphylinidae; genus Ontholestes; species Ontholestes murinus. The sequence goes on from OZ018395.1 coordinate 51,697,409, forward strand.
TAAAGAGATATAAATTGTACATCCCAACATCACGAAATAACATAACACTATTAAAATGGTTAAGGCGCTTTAATACGAATGGCCCGTGCCTGCACACCTTAAAATCTTCGCAAAACCACTTTAATACCGTTGTAAACTCAATTACTACCTAATTACGAAAATTTAAGGAATGCACTAAGTACGTTAGAGCGCCGAGGTGAAGTTTAATCGAATCAGAGGCTACTCTATTGTGGGCCAGATGAAACCGTGTACTTCGCCCGATGCCACAAGCATTCCACGATAAACCCGAATCGAGAAATTATTGTCTGGACTGAGAAGTAAGGTGTAGAGGAGGAGATTACGTCGTGTCATTTAAGCCGAATCGCATCGTTTGCGCCTCGGTTCGTTTGAATGCCGCCGAGTATTATCGCCGACGTGTAATTAAAACATTAATTAATTGGTTATTATTATTGCTAATTGCTTCTTTATCATTTCGTTTCGTTAGGTAAGGATTTGTCATATAATTTATTGTATAAAAAAATTACAAAATTAATAATTTCCAGTGTAAACACAATCAAATTTTATATCAAATGAGTGTTGAGATCAATATTAAATATTAATCATTAACGCTCTTTGCATAATGCAAGTCAAAGTTAATTTTCATCATATCCACAAATGAGATACCCTTATCAGAGGTTTGATCTCCCGGCGCATCCACCATTTACACTTTTATTTTAGCTTTTAGAGTTTTATGTAAATATAACAGTAATTTTTTTGACATGTGATAGTTGATGCAATGCATATACGAACGATAACATTTCCTGCCTGTTGTTATATATTTGCATCAAAGTTCAATTCGTTCGAAAAGCATCGGGTATTGCAGCAGTGGTATAATTAAAATATGCATGCATTATTTATATCATGATCTGTTTCCATCATTTGTTCAACCTTTGATCTTTCTATTGGCCAAAACATGAAAAATAGTAATACAAAAATAATTATATTTAAGTTAATATAGTTAAATAATAATAGAGATAATTGCTGTACATGTGATTTTTACTTGTTTCTGTTGATTTTGAATTCATTGCCTACTTAAAAACGAAATGTATAATTGAAACGATTTGATATTCAATCAGCTGCAGTGAGAGATGTCATATATAAATTCGTGCGGGAAAGACGAAAATAAAGCACAGAGCCGCAATACACGCGAGGTCTCCGCATTTCGCCCTTGGAATTAATTCTCTCTATACCTGAGGGACACGACTTTTTATTTATGCAGCGCTGGCATGATACAAACCGCCCGGCAAGGCCCTAATGAATTATGATTTACCGCTTCAAACCACTTTTATACATCTGAATAATGAAAGTCGGGAGAAAAGAAATATTCATTTGTACAAACGGCGCTGATGGAAATTAACATTTCGACAATTAAGTATTCGCTTTTAACACGAGCCCCGGCTGAAAGAGCCTTGGTTATTCAGGTTACTAAGTTCAAGTAGAAGGAAGTGTTTTATTTTAAATTTGTTAATACTCAATACTAAATAATTATATATTCATATGGGATAAAATTGTTAAGGCACATATTTATTCTTTTATACGAGGCATAGTAGGAAAATAGTACGAAGCGCTGACGATTAAAGTATATGCGCGATGTATGCTAATATGTTCAGTTTTATAATGTTTAAAAATTAAAAAAAAAACAACACCAATTGTAAAGTTACGGCCGTGATTAAATTTCTCAATGTAAGATAAAAAATTTATCGTCAATTAAAGGATGAGTATTGAAAACATGTTTTGTATTTGCTTGTGTAGTAATTTTAACTTAGGAAGAGAGTACACCCACGAGGACGAACGTTTTAGATGATGTTTCAACCATCCACCTTAAATCCAGACTTAACCATTTCAGATTACTATCTGTTTACAAAACTTAAACTTTGGTAAGAAAAATTGATTAATTATCTCAAAACACTTGATGCAATAACTATTTGCTTAATGCTTAAATTTGCGAGGCGACTTTAAGAAATATAGTTAAATATATCTGAATAGTTGAGGCTATTAGTTGTTGAAAGTTCTAACAATTGTCGCGAACGGCAAAATAAATATTTGAAAGTTTTATCGTATTTCATTTACGAAAATTTACCAAAGTTAAATATATGTTATTTACAAATAAAACGCCAATATTTATTAAAATGTACTAGTTTTTGATGGCTCTGTAATTTAAGGAAGATTACAATAATATAGACTAGACTAGAAGCTGATATATATATTTTAATGTATTAGTGAACGTATTAATTAATCGATAAAATTTTGCGATTTGTTTTCATGACGAAAATCCTGAATTGATCCATATATTGCAAGATGTTCAGGAATATAAGACGAATTCTTTCTTGATGATATTTTACCAGAAAAGAAGCCTATTGGTAAATGGAAGAGAATTGAAGCGAAATGGGCTTTAAAATATTGGTCTAACATTTTTTTTCTTAGAAAAGTTTAAGTCCATTTTTATACTACACTGCTGACAATTTTATGAAATGAGCCTATAATTTCGAGTTTCTAAGTGCTGTGGAAAAGAAAAGTTGATGAGACGTAGATTGCAAAGCTTCTTCTAACTGTTCAGTTCTTAGTATAAGCTCTGCTTAATTTCATACTGGCTTGCTGACTATTTAAATATTTTATTTCAGTATACCTTCTAGTATATGAAGGAAAAATTGCAGTTGGGGTTTTTAAATTTCGTTCCTTTCTATTGGATCGCTTTGTAGTAAATTTAAGAGGTAAATAGTGGCGCAAAATTTTCTTTATGGTTAAAAAATTAAATAAATAAAACTTTTTAGTTCTTTGTACATTTTGAGATCATTTACAACAAGGTTTTGAAACGATTAGGGATAACTTTTTTATAACATCAACCATTACTAACAAAGCATGCAATCCCTTGACTTATTAGGTTATTACTTTCATTTATTCTTGACTTGCGATGATTTTATGACTATTAAATAACGTACTAGTACCTCTAATTATGTTCTTCGTGTAAGTCGAAGAAAAAAATGTTAGCAATGTATTGATTGGTAGCAGAACTGCAATCTAGGCGTATCATTAAAGATAACTTAAAAGAGTCGAAAAGTGATTGTTTTTGCTTTTTTCAGGAAACGCATATGTAAAATTTCACCAAATCGATATTCCTAAAAACTCAAAAATAATTGTCATCTATTTTAAGAAGTACCACATGATAATTTCTTAAGTTATATTTTGTTGCAAAAGAAAGTGAGTGTCTACTCACTAAAGAAAATGTTTTTCTTAGTTAGATCGGAGACACTATTATATCTTTACTTTCACACTTTTTCAGGTCAGACTTTTTTAGGTTTTACCGACTGTACACAATTATCGGTAATCCAGTAAGAAAATTCTTTGATATTGCTAAGAAATAAAGACTTATGACAGTATGTATAACTCTACAAAAAGATCTTCGTCTTAGAAATTTGTTGTCTCTTCCATGAACTAATGAGCCCTACTGACATAGTTTATAAATTATTTAATCATAGATATCAGTTCGAGCCTTCAGCAACTAGTGTACAAAAGAAGAAAAGAACGTTCAGCATCATAGGTGCTTGTAAGACCGCGTTTAAATTCAGCATATCAGAAACCCCATAAAGTTTATTAAGCATCTGTTTGGCTCCAACAATATTTTTCCCATCAAAAAACAGTGTTTAATCAACACACGAAATTCATTTCTATCCATTGTCTTAAAAGTTACCAAACCGGGGTAACTAAAACGACTGTAACTTCTAAACTAACCGTCAGAATATCATAAAATTTTGACACGTACTATTCGAAGGTTATTACTAGTTAGAAGTCACGTGGGTCTGTCAACAATTTTTCGGTATATGCTTCAGACCGGAGACTTATTGAGTGATGTGTTACATGCATTTGTAAGCTTTCACCAAATCAATAGTCAAAAATATGTTGCAAAACTTTTTGTTGGATGCACGAAGTGTAATGGTGACGACCAAAGATTTTTTGAGGGCTGAAATATAGAAATCTGCAACTTCTAAGGGTTTTTATCCTTTTCTTATTATTGGAACCATCAATACTAATTTTAATGGTAGTTTTTATTCGGTACCGCCGAATTTCTGCAATCAATTCGGAGGTACGCATTAAGTATGAGGTTTAAGAAGTTGCACAGTTTTATACAAATTGTACCGTGGGTTCTCGAAAACTACAGATTGTAAACTATTGGATCTTCCCCCGGAACTTTGTAGGATACCAGCAAAATTTGATGATCCTTTTTATTACATTGGAGATCTATCTCTGTGATGGCTTTGATTATATTTTTTAAATGGTTCTGCCATAATTTTTGCATACTAATTACTTTTCTATTCCTTAATACCGAGTTTCCAAAAAACTATTGTGACTATGAATGTCTATAGTATTCTATAAATCAGTTTCTAATAATTTTTTAGCGTATTTATTACTTGAGCAGTCAATATTGCCTTTACTTTAAAACTGTCTTGTTAAAGTTGGTGATCAAAAGTATTACAAAAATGATGACGATTGCGATTTCCTAACCGTTATGGAATTTCTGCCCTTTAGAAACAAATACTTATGAAAATATGGTTTTATTGATGTCTTTGGCTACAATCCATTTATTACAGACAATGTATTAACATTTTGCTAGCTCGTTTCTTATATTTTAATATTCAACAGCTTGATTTTTATAAAGAAATTCTATAATTTTGGGAAATACAAAGGTTTTGGGATAGGTTAAATGTTAACTAAATTAAAATTCCACTGGCAAACATCAAGTAATTAATTATAAATTACAAGGTTCAAGTAAAATAATTAGAATACCTTTTATTATAATATATCAACATTGAATTTCTAAATGTATTTTGTGCTATATTTCAGTGTAATAATAATTTTAGTATTTTGAACAAATATTTATAATTTTTTCTGATTAAATCAGGCAAATTTAATAAGCGTTATTACTTGGCACAGTAGGATACAAGCTTCACTAAAATTCAGAAACTATTTTTCACCATCCAACAATCTTAGAATAGACTAGAGAAAAATAAGAGCTGCATAGCTGCACTCATTTATTCTGATTTCTTTATACGGACTCGTAAACTTTGTTGGATAGATTGCATGTTGGTCTCTAATATATAAATGTACGCTTTTTTATCATGTATACAATTTAGAACACACAAGAACAACAGAATTTTGGAAAATCGTCATATTTAGTTATATATGTTGTGACTCATAAGATGCCGTTTTACAGATTTGTATAAACTTATTTTGTTTTTACATCCTTTGATTTTTACCCTGCGCGACATAGATGACTTATAATTATTACTGATTATGGCAGAATTATTGCTGGTGGTGGTAAATGATAATTCCGATATCAATAATTTGGGGGATGATTCTTGGGATTAAGTGCCAGACGAAAACGCCAAATCCATCCAAATAGCAATAAAGTTACTGTCTAAGTTAAAAAACAGGCTTTGGATTCAGGCGAAGATCGTCAATTTATGGAAGAAATAGAAGTAACAATTTTCGATACTTCAGTTGGCAAAGAAGATAATGAGTCTATGAGTATTTCTAATCGTAGAAATAACTTTACCTTTGAAAGAGAAATCAACCAAAACGAAACATATTATTTCGAATAAAAAAAAGAAAATTACTGTTTTATCCCTTCAAGTTCTATATGATAAAGCAAGATAGGAATAATATCCATACAGAATTAAAGAAGAGAGAACATCAGGTAATGTACCTTCCACCTCTAGAGACCAAGATCATCAACATCATCTGCAAAAGCCATGTGTCAACATCTCCAAATACTAGTAAATTAGATATGGTAGTCTGCTCTTCTTCAAAAGTGGAAAATTCCATGTCCTCCCGTGCTGATGAAGTATTAGCTTCTAATAAAAGCCAAAAATATACGTCTTCCAAAACTGATGATTTATGTGCTGATACCGAAAATATAAACATGTTTGTTGATGATGACGATGGCTAAGACAAACCTCCACCTTTTGAAAATTCCAAAAAATCTAGCTCAAAGAACTTATTTGATGAAGACTGTTCTGATAATGATCTATTCTCTTCAAACCCTCGATTAAGGAAATTGCTTGTAAGACCCATATAAAGAAGAGATTGAAACACATCAATTGAGAAGTTGTAGCTATTTGTTGACGAATATATATTAGTAGTGAACTCTATATAGTTAAATAAATCAACTTCTATGAATTTCAGAAAGTAACTAAATTTCGTGCTACAATAATTGACGAAATGATGACGTTTATTATATTAGATTATATGCCATGGCAGCAAGTCGCCACTATCGAAAGATACATTGCTGGTGGCAACCATTGTTTAACAATTTCTTTGATATCAAACAGTATGCCGATGTCTTATCTTTCAATTACAACAGCATTTTTTAAATTTTCACTTATACCGCGTGTAAGAAATAATTGTAGAAAATTCATTATGTAAAGTATCTACAAATTTCAAAAACAAACTGAATTTTGTGCTACCACTATTAACAAAGTGATGATGTTTATTAGATTATATGTCATGGCTGGAAGTCGCCATTATCGAAGGAATCATTTGTATTTATATTTGTATTTAATGCTTTGTTTTTCTTACAATAAATAAATTGATTATACAAGGATACATAAAAATATGTACTAATAATTTTGACGTAAGAGATCCTGGGGTAGTTCACTCAGCAGAATATTTTTCCATTCCAGCCCAATGCTGCATTGAAAATAATACACAGTTTTATTCCTTACTTCACTTGTTTATTTAAGCGTTAGGTGTACATTTCGTTAACAGAGTTTGTTATTGATAATTTTCACCTTATGAACGAGATGTACAACTAACGCTTAAATAAACAAGTGAAGTAAGGAATAAAAAAAAAAAGTGTATTATTTTCATTACAAAATACTTCCTGTAAACTCAAACCAAAAATAGTGAGCCAATGCTGCATTATCAGTTCTTCAGATGATCCTTCTTGCTACTATCAACCTGGTTTAGTAGTTTTCTTGGTTTTAAACAGTACGCCTTAAATAGATTCTTCTAATTACGACAGCATATGCATTTAGTTGAGACTTTCGCTTCTCCAATGGACAACAAAAGATTTCAGAAAATCCATTACGTAAAGCCTCATTTTCTCTACACCTTGAGACAGATGTATATACTAATGCACAGATTTTTTTCTTTAAAGGTAATCTCAATTTAAAACAGTACATCAAAAATAAACTAACAAAATTGGGAATAACATTTTACGCCTTGTGTGGATTCTGTTATGACTTCATTATCTATCCAAACTAGGTCACAAACTTGACCGCTTGAAGCTTTTTGAAACTGTTGAAGAGACAGTTTTAACGATTGTTCAGCGCATTTTTTTTAGCAAGTTTTCATTACAAATTGATTCAAGGCATCACCTTTCTTCTCGGACATCATAATGAAGAAAAATGGCCGCGGTAAATCCGAATAAGTGATAAGCAAGGATGAAACTATATTGGTTAAAAGTGTGACAATAAGATTTTGGTAATGGCCTTAAATTTGAAAGATCAGAATTGGACAATTTTATCAATGGCGAGACAAGTAGAAAAGAAAAGTATTTGGATGTAGCTCTTCCAAGTTAATTATTTGTCAAAAAACCCTCGGCTCTCTAGTTTTTGTGTATTGATCATTTTATTTTTTGACTTTGTTTTCATGCTCGTTAACATAATGATAAACAAGTCCTTAATCAAAACAATATGTTCGGTTTTGGAATTATGTTTTCTTCTTCTCTTTGCTGACTCACATTTAGGGGTTGGCATGGCATGTGGAGCATCAATAACTGCAACTTTCAATTCTTCAAATGATAGTAAAGTCTAGAACTTACTTTAAAGTTGATGGGTATTATTGGAACCGAATTAACAATTTCATCTGCTGCTTCATTCCCAGAATCGTCGCTTTAAATTATCCTTTTTCAGCAGCATCAGCATTTCTTTATAAGTTAGAGGATTCTCGTAACAATTAGCATAGGCTGAAAATCAGAGGGTGGAAAAATGGTGAAGAAAACTGATAAATTTGATAATGATCCGTAACGACCGAAACACGTGTCAGTTATCTGAAAATAAAATAATGGAACATAACAAGAGTTTTACTTCTCTCAACTGTCAAGGTTGGGTCACCAATTTGACAGTTGGCAATTCGAAGGTTGTTAAAGCAACAGTAGCAACAGCTTCAAAGCTTGTTTAACTATTTCCAGACCAAGTTTTCATTCAAGATCGATCAAAGCAACACTTTTCTCGCCGGACATCGTAATGAAGAAAAAAGGCCGCGGTTAATCCGAAGAAGTGGTTAGCAAGGTTAGAACAATAATGGTCAAAGATAAGACAACATGAGCAAGGTAATGACCTTAAATTTGAAAGATCGAAAATGCACACATTTCTTCAACGGCGAGATACGTAGAAAAAAGTGTATTTGGATGTAGCTAAATCAGGTGAAGTATTTGTCAAAATTATCTTCGACTTTCAAGTTTCTGTAAATTAATCCGTTTATTTTGTAGCTAATTTTCGTGCCATTGAATTTAAGATAAAAAGAAGATCTTTCATCCAAACAATATGTTTGCATTTAGAATATGATTTTTTACACTAATTTCTGAAGGCACGCATTTCTTCTTTTTCGCCGACTCATATTTAGGGGTTGTTACAATAGATAAAACATTGGAAACTGCTACTTTCAATTATTTCACAAATGGATGTTAAATTGATACTAAAGCCTATTTTTACTTTGAAATTCACTTCAAGACTGATACTTGCTATTGGGACTGAATTTGTCTTTTTATCTGTTACTTCGTTCCCAGAATCATAATCTCAAACCCGTGATTGAAATTAGCGTTTTTCAGCAGAATTAGTACTTCTTTGTGAGTCACGGTTTCTGGTAACGATTAGCACATTATGAAAATCAGAGGATGGGAAAATAAAAGTGAACGTAAATAAAATATTTGGGTCACTACGTACATAATTAAATACGACCATCTTCTAAAATTGTCTCGTCCTATTAGAACACAACATTTAATATGTCTAACAAAATTCACGGCTTCTTAGAAAAATATCATATTAGAAAAAAATACAGACAGAGTGCATATGATGGCAGCCATACAAGTTTATTGCATTTCTTTTGGTCTATCTAAAAATTGCTAGATGACCAAAAATATTTTTTTAAAGGTAATGACTAGAGAGCGGATTTCTAGCATTATGCTTATCCATAATATTAATAGCATCGAAAAAATTTCTTAATATCTATACGAATCTTGAAGAATGTGATTACTTAGCGCTAAGTTTTTTTGTGCTTTTTTGCTTATTTTGACTTTTTGTGCTTATTTTGACTTTTTATGCTTATTTTCATGCTTTTTTTAGATTCTGATGTTTATTTGGAGCATTTTCTTAAACATTTAAAAAACATTTAATAAAAATTTCACGCTGATATTAAATTAATGTGCTAATATTGAGAATTTTCGTAAAAATCTGTATCCATCATTTATAGATTATATTTGTATTATATATTTTCTTCGTGTCTTTTGACAACATAATTGTTTAAAATCTTCATAATATG